>JAQOWM010000538.1:62500-232927 GCA_029041755.1 Resseliella maxima | reverse complement strand
AAGAGAAAATCTACTGTAAAGACACGAATCAGTTAAAACATCAAAGTTTGTATTTAGATTTGACGTTTTGAAATGTGCTTCAGATCTGTCAACATTCATAAACAATACAATGTCAACCATTCTAAAGGTTCGTTTCTATATATACGAGAAGCAATAATAAAATTGATTTTTTGCTTCGGGAAGTGTGAATATCAATTGCAACGATTTGTGAATACTATCAATTGACATAAAATTTTGTACTCTTTAATTCAAGCCACCCCCTTTTTTAATTTTTAGTTCTCGGAAACACCTTATTGTACACAATATCAATACGGAAAAATGTGGTTACATAAGGGAGCAGATCACCGCATGCTCTTAATTTATTAGATAAATTCATCTGATGGATTTATTTCAAGTCGATTGATTTATCAAAAGCAAAGCCTTGAATATTACACATGGGTATCTGTAATGAAATGTTTATTCCTTCAATTTTGTATAGTCGATGTAGTATTATAATAATTGGAAAGATAGAAGAAAACATCACATTTGTACTAAGAATTGTGTAATTCTTCTTTTCATGCATCAAGTTCAACTTGTAATTATTAAAAAATTTTCCGTTTGATATTATTATTGTGAAATTATCTGAAACAAATATGAAAAACTTGATTAAGGAAAAAAATACTAGTTTTCAGATTTTTGGAGAAAATTCTGTAAATATATATATATTCAGCTGTAGTTTATTCTCGATTACGATGCGTCTTGATTCAATTTGATAATTTGAATTTTTTTTTTTGCGAACTTTGACATTTCATAAAAAAATCATATGCCACTCAGGTTTGTTGAAGAAATAAAACGATGAATTTTTATCATTTAAACGTATGTGAAATTCACATTGTGAATGTAAAAAGTACATAAACATTCAATTATTTATTATGGGAACGGCATCAATTTTAATGTTATTGAGCATGATTTTTTGTTCATTGGGTTTTTCCATTTGGAAATGTAAACAAATCTGTCCAACATGCGCATTTTCAATCACATACACATAGTCTGAAATGGGTCGATGGATATTCTCTCTCTCTCTCTCTCGCTCTCTTTCATTCTCTCTTTCTTCGTACTCTTTGTGTTGTTCTGAATACTGACCAAAACAATCACACAAGCATAAAATTGTTACGCATACAAGTTACGTTCCAATAATTATGTTGATTTGATCATTCACAATTGAATGAATGCGCAGCGCATAGAATTAAAGTCTAGATTAAAATGCTTTTCTTTATATTTTATTCTACTTCTCTCCATCTCCCACTCTTTTCACTTTGACTTTATCTCAACACATGTTGTATTCAACTCGTGCCAAATTCATCAAATGCGGTGTATAAATGGTACTGGCAAATTAATGCAAAGTCATTGGGTAGTACTGCTGTCATTATAAACAAGTTTCAATTCGATTTCTTCATGTCAAGTAAACCACTTTGTCAAACACAACGAATGACAAACAAAGATCAACTAGCAAACGCGTTTATGAATAAAACCTTCACAAAATCTAAGTTCATTTGCTTTGCATCCATTGACGATCTCTTTCGTTCATCATGCATGTATTACCTCTCTCTTCTATTTATACCCAAATGAAAAAAAAATAACAACAACAACAACAATAACAACAGATAAACACTTAAGCAAATATGTACGTATTGTGTGTATATACACTTGTGCACGGCATTTTATATAAAAAATGCTAAATACATTAATCGCGTGAATGTGATTCAATTTTTGGTCAGAATCACAAATTGAACAAAAAAGAAATTCAGAAAAACAGTAAGTACAAAACGATCCAAACAGATAACCAGTACCGAAAGTGAAAACAAAAATAAAACGGTTTAAAATTTTCCATAAAATTTATTCAATTTGCTTTTGTATCGTTTCAATTCTTCATGTTTGTTCATCTGCGTGAAATGGGAACATCAATATCAACGGAATACGGAGCTATTCATGTGCATACACATAAGCTAAATATTCTAGCTGAATTATAATCATCATTTCTTGAGGCGCATATGAAATCTACTTTTAGGCTTTTGATGCTCCATACATTACTATGAAATTATTAGTTCTGCCAGATGTCTGATGCAGCGCTAGTGCGTTCTGCCAAACATTCATATTACACTAATGTTCATACATTGCAAAGAATTAACTAAAAACGATCAGTTTCAATTCCATTTGTTCACTTAACTGGTTAATTTTGCGACAAATTTGTACACTTTGTTAAGTTATACAAAATAATAACCAATAACGTTCAAGAATCGCAACGTTTTTCAAAATTGTTCATGGTTAATTGTTTATGTGTTCAAACAATATATCTATGTAATTCATATGATCAAGTTCAAATATTTTACGTTTGTGTGTTGTTAAATTTTTTTTTTTTTTTTTTCGAAAACTTCTGTGTGATTACTCTTTCAATGCACTTGTTACAAGCGGCTTTCTTTTCACGCAAATTTGAACAGATACAGGTTCACCTGCAACATTCATACAAACATAATTTTTGCCGATAAATCATTCGACATGCACATATGTACACTTTGCACAGAGAAACAGTGAGAGCGTAAGCGAAGGAGAAAGAGAGTGAACGCGAGGGAGAGGTGGGGAGAAAGAGAAAGAAAGTGGGGGGAGGTAGAGAGCGAGCTACATTAATGAGAATAGAGAGATTGAAGTAGAGAACACAACTCTCACATAGATATTTGCACATAAAAAATTCATAAGCTTCTCAGTTCATCAATCCCAATCGAGTTTGATTTGTGTGGAAGCACATTAACAGACTTGGCGAATAACAAAAAAAAAAAAAAAAAAAAAAAAAAAATCGACAACTTCGAACGCATTCGGTGATTGCGAACGAGAAGCGAATATAACACGTACACAATCATACAATCAAAAGAAGCGTTCGTGTTGTGCATATTGACCAAGGCATGTCTTTCACCAACGTAAACACTTACACAGTTTTTACACGGTGTTTGTTGTGCGATCAATATTTCCGCCAAACGATCACTTTTAATTTTTATATTTGTCAGCTTGTCTACAAATGGCCAGTTCTTAAATCAGGCTAGTGGCTTAACGAACGTATTTGAAGAGAATAACATCTTACTGTATGAGCCGAACGTCAAAAAAAAAAAAAAAAAAAAAAAACAACAAATTTGAAACGAAATACATCATTTTATTATCAATTTTAAACATTTTTTTTTTGTTCGAATTTGGCATGAGAAAAAAAAGTTAATTTTTTTTTTTTTGTATTGTATTTTCAATGATTATTTGTTTTCACCCAAGTGTTTTGAATATTTTTCTCTAAATTAAATTTTCAATAAATTTTTGTGTTTTTCATTTTTTTTAATGTACATTGAATAAATTAATCAAAGAAACTTTATGTATTTATTGTTGAAAGTTCCCGTTTTGGTGAATTTATTGTTTTCTTTCTTTTTTGTTCGGTTTCCACAATTTTAAGATACAAATCGTTGAGTGTAATAACTACAAATATACTGATTTTGATGAAACGTTGAGTTTATCGATATTTTGATTATGTTTTGTGCGTTTCAAAAGTGAATTTCACTTATTTCAAACGTGTGTGCTTTTCAATGTGTTTTGTATTATTGTATTGTTGTTGAATTTTTTGCATATTGAATATGAACTGAATCGTATTATGAATCTGAATTAACTTTTGTGAAAAATAAGTGATTTGAACAATTTGGTTTTTTGTTTATTTGAAACTGAATTTATTTATTAATAATAAACAATCGATCAATTACATTGAGTAAAATAAATCACAAACAAATTCATTTTATGGTTACTCTCTGGCCGATCTATTGACGACACATTGGATTATTACAAATTATGGATAACGTTGGTGTTACGCTTGAACTTGAAAATATTGCAAATCAAGGCCAGAAAAATCATGCATTCGGTACAATAAAATGATTTATATTACGATATACACATATTAGTTAAGAACGTAACATTTTTTTTTAACACAATCTATTCTGCTCAAGTAATCGAACATTGTGAATTAAAACTTGAATCAATGGTAGTGGTTGTTGTGGTGGTGGAGGTGGTGTATTTTTTTGTTATTACAAAGTAATTGATTCGTTGGATTGTTCAATTTGTCTTTACTTCCGAAGCATTTTCATTACCACATTACATTATAAAATAATAAAAGAATTATGTTCCGGAATATGTCGATGAATATTCAACGATTTAAACAATCAATACATCACACGAAAAAAAAAAAAAAAAAAAAAAAATTACAACAAACCGATTAAATTACGAATTACGTTTTAATGTAGTATTACTAAATGAGAAAGAGTGTGTGTTTTATGCGGAAACCAACAAATTTACATCTAAACGTGTTTTCAGTCATAACTTTTTCTTGACGACGTGATGCGATATTTGCACATTGAGTGATATCGTTCATTTTAACATATAAATCAAAAAAAGAGAAAAAAAACAACAACAACAACTTAGTGTAAGCAGACCTTTTTAGGTAGCAATGGTGTTTGTTAGCGTATATGGTTTTAAATTGAGGAATTTCAAAATGGTCCATATTCATTGATTAAGGATGTGACGAACGGTAACAATAATTAGTTTGGAATTTTGGTTTTTGTTTTCGTTTGTTGATTATTATACCTCTTCTACAGTTGAAATGTATAATGAATGCTTTTAATTTATTCAACAAAAAATGATGACACAGTTTGTTTGTTCAAGTGCTAATTGAAACAATCGTGAGCAGATAAATTGAATTCAAATTCATTAAGCTATAATGTTATAAGCACTTGCTGCTTAATACAATTTTTTTTTTTTTTTTAAATTTCAAATTACATCTTTGAAAGTTTAGTTTAAAAAAAATATATCCATGATTAAACGTTAAACGTTATATAGTGTTTATCATGCAATCCAAATAAGATTTTTAATAAATTCAAAAGTTTATTACATGTATTTTTGGTTTTTATTTGTAAAATACTTAATAAGAGAAAATTTTTAAACTGGTTCAAACGAGATATATTCGGAAAGAGAAAAAAAAAAATTAAATGCAATACTCTACGGCGCTAAAAATCAAAACGAAACATACGCTAGTGATCAAAATGAAACCAATGGATGTGATGTTGTTGTTATTATGTTTTAACACATGCCTTTCTATTCAATCGGTTAATCAATTGACAGTAGAATATGTACAAGTGCAAAAATCGACGAAAAAAAAAAAACTATAAAAAAATTGTATGACAAATTAAATTACGAAAAGGTAAAAAAAATCATTAATAGACGAAAAAAATATTTAACATTTATGAAAAAACAAAAAAATACAAGAAAACATGTAGTATTGACGATAATATATGCAAAAATATGTTCGCTTGAAAAATTGTGGTGCTAGTGATAGCTAGAAATTGTGTTGTACAACGAAAAGTTCATCGTATTAAATACATATAAAGTCGCAAATGACCAATTATGCGAATAAATTTTGCATACGTAAACACAGCTGGTATTAAGATTATAGCGTACAAAAGCGGCATACGTTGCTTTTTTTTTTTTTTTTGAATATTTTA
The DNA here is from genome assembly GCA_029041755.1 of Resseliella maxima. Classification (NCBI taxonomy): domain Eukaryota; kingdom Metazoa; phylum Arthropoda; class Insecta; order Diptera; family Cecidomyiidae; genus Resseliella; species Resseliella maxima. The sequence goes on along the minus strand of JAQOWM010000538.1, from coordinate 227,372 downwards.
AACAGTTTGGGATTTAGCAACGTATTAACAAATTTCCATGATATTATTAATGAGTAACATTTGAGATTCGTTATCGTCAAGAATGTTTATATGTTTCAAGTGTATGGTTGTAGTTTTTAAGCGTATATTATGATCCGTAGTAATTTCAATGGAAATTCTAAATGATATATGGCCAAAAAAAGTATGAAATATTAAAATCAACAACAAACCAAATGAAAACTAAATCACATAATTCAAAATAATTTAAATTGTACAATACCAACAACCGGATTTATGTATATTAATTTCTCCATAATGGATATTTGATTACTGACCACGTTGTTATTGTTTGTAAATTTACAAACGTATACGAATCTCAACAACTTTTGCAATTATTGGCATTACTACACGGTAATCCAGAGCTGGAATTTTCACTCAGTTGGTGCGAGCACAAATACAACATCGCACTCACATCTAGTGTGCGACGCACAAAATGCTTATGTTCTTCGGGTGCACGCACACGCCGGTACGATTAATGACAAATTTGTAGATTTGCAAATAAATGTAGATTTTTTGTTTGAGTCAAAAAACATACAGGCGTGTGCGCGCACCCGAAAAACATGAGAATATTGTGCGCCGCACACTAGATGTGAGTGCGATGTTGTATTTGTGCTCGCACCATCTGAGTGAAAATTCCATCTCTGCGGTAATCTCAAGAATTGTTCAATTCAATTCAATATTAGATATACTGAATGTAGTAAACAAAAGTGAAAACTTGGAATAAAGATGTAATTTTATATTTAATAGAAAGAATATTTAACAATTTGTTAAAGACAATTGCCACATGATAATTAAACAATTATAATTGAGAATGAACTTATGAGAGAACTAGTGCAATGACAAAAAATTTACTGAAAATTGATTTCATGTGTGATTTTTTTTTTTTTTCAATGTTTATTTTATGATTTACTCGAAATGGGATGTGAAATGTCAATCACATAGATTAAGAACTCCAAATCACCGGGATTTATCCCGATTCGTTCTGAACTTCTTGGCAAAGTCCAACGGGAAAATCGCTCGACCTGTATTTTGAGAAGAAAACCTGAATTTTTGATTGATTAATTCCAAAAAAAAAAAAACCGGAATGCTTATTTTATGGTAATTAGTTTTTCAGTTTTTGTTCAGAAATATCAATCAAACTTCAAAATTGAAAATTCAAATTAATGTCATTTGAAAAAGCTTCTCTCAATTATTGAGACTTAATACCATTCCAACAATGTCAAGTGGTTTGATCTTATTAATGGTTACTGTAATAGCCATGTTTTGGCCGGCTATGGCCAAAATAGCAGCCAATTCAAAAAGTTCCCGAACGAAAGATGCTTAGTTTTTTGTATTCTATAATCTCTGACAGTTTGATGAAAATCGATTGATCGAACATACAGATATATTTTCACAAAAGTATTTTCTTTTATTTGTGACTGCGATTACTTGTTGAGTAGTTTTTTTTTATTGATCAACTTAGCCAAACACTTGCATATAAATAACAATTCTAAATAAAATTCTTCGGGTGAATCGAGTATTATGCAGTTTAAATCATTTGAAAGTCAAATCACGCACGATCTATCAAACAAAAATAATAAAATCGAGACTTACAATGACTTTTGTGTCATACTAATGTGCTGTGATTCGTTTGTTTAACAGACTTTTTCGTATATTTTTGTTTTCATTCAATTCAGTCTAAGATGTGAAATAAATCAAAACTTGTCTGTGATATTAAATTCGCTTATATTAATTAATAACATGATTGATCTGATCAAAATTAGCAGTTTTTGGTCAGTGCTGTATATTTAATGACTGATATATAGTTGTTTTACTAAGGTGAATTTATAAAAGAAAAAACTAAATCTTTTAAAATTAATCAGAAATATCTTTTATTTATATAATAATATAATTATCTTTTGCGTGCATAAAGTTATTAGTTCAGTTTTTTTTGTTGCTTTTTCTTCTTTCATAATATATTATCAATTTGTTTAACTAGTTTCCATTGTTGCAGTCATTTTAGTATATGCGTCTCATGATTTATATGCAATGCATATAGTTGGCACTAAAAATAAGCACAGTGTAATTTTGTCTGTTAACTTGTAACAATCGCTTTTATTGATGTATAAATCTTAAAACACACGATCAATCTATAGTTTTAATTTTCTGTTTTCATTTTCATTTTCTTTTTCTTTTGTATATAGCTGATACGCTCTTTTCTATATACGCAAGGTGTTGCGATTTTTGAAGGAGCTATAAAAAGCCATGAAAATCAATTTGCATGCAAAGATTTAAGGTCTTCGGCTGGTTCAATTTTAAACTAATACACTATTGTATGAATTTTGTATATTTTTCCCCCATCTAGTTTTTATTTTCTCACGTTATTTTCCATAAACATTTGAATTCGTGAGCCTTTGTTATTTAAACCGTCAATCAATGACGATACCTAATTAAATGAAAAAAAAAAAAAAAGTTACTGGCCTAATTCTCTTCAGACATTTTTTTTTAACGATTTGTTCTAATGCATTGTACAAAATATATGCATATATTCTACGTGTTTGTTTCGTCATTATTGAGATTTTTAGAATTCAAATATAAAAAAAATATTAAAATAAAAAAAAACCATACATATTTGATGCGACTTGTGTGATTTTTTCATTGAATTTGAATAAACAGTTCGGAAAGATGAACGATAAGACAAAATACAGGACAAAATACCCCTTTTATCGATAGGACAAAATAAAAATTTGGGTTCATTTCTACTATTGTTTAAATCGATGCAGATTTACTTGAACGAATATATTATCATCATCGAATGCTAATTTTTCACCAATAACAGAACGACGATTTCCGTCGTGAAATTTGTTTTTTTTTTTGTCTTTTTGTGTGGCCATAATTGAATTAACCAATTTATTCATAAATTCAAATTCTTTGAAAAGAAGTACCAGTTAAAAGGAGCAATGTTCAGAGTATTCGGCGATAAAGAATGATCATTAGAATTTTCTAAAGGAAATCAATTAAACCTGTCTTCTCAAAAAATCAATTAAACCTGTATAGTCACAAAATATGTGAATACTTTGGTGAAATAAGTTGTCATGCCAAACTACTAGACGAAGATTTCAATGAGTTTTAACTATATTTAAATACAATATGCCCCCCACATCCAAGCTAATATGGGAAGTTTTTATTTTCGAGAAGGACGATTGCTGTGCCTTTTATTCCAAATGATATGATGAATGCTTGAATTCATTGAATGAGTTTCATCCTATATTTATCAGTGAGCAATCGATATGAGATTGAATCGTTTTTTAAGATTGTTTGTAGTGAAAATCCCCAGCTAATCCAACAAAAACAAATTTTCGCCAATGGATTGACCATTATAGACATTATTGTGTGTGAACCACAGATAAATTTGACTCAACTATTGATTTTCATACATATATTTGGATTGTATATTTTGCTATTCTGTCGTATGAGAAATGTCATCACTGAATTACTTGTACTTATACTACAACATTCTATACAAAAACATTGTTTGTTTTTTCAGTGAATTTGCTTTTCGGTGATATTTTTCTACTTACTGTCGATCCCACTCATTCACAATTTTGATATCAAAAGTATGATAGTCACATTTGTCTTTGTGGAACGTGTTAGAGACATTCACAAGAGATGAATTCCGTTCAGGTATACACACAAAACAATTTATCACGTTCCATTCCGAATCGGTATTTCCGAGGTATGAATATATTTTCCCAGTAATGTTTACACATTTAAATTCATTGGTTTTAAACAAATTATAATCAAATAATTTACTAGATGTTACTACTCTTAAACCTGTATAAAAAACCGCGTCCCGAGGTTTGGGAGATTATTCGATTTTGCTAAGGATTTTGGTCTTTACATATTGTTCATCATATTTAAAATCACCTTCACCCTGGATATTTTTATCATCAAAATTAGCACCGTCAAGAAAAATTTATCTCGCACATTACAGTTTTAATCATAACTGTGAAAATCAAATTTTCGGTCATGGATGTCAGTCGATCAGAAATGATAATAACATTATTTATTGAACATTTAAAAATCTTTCACAAATATAATGAAAACAAATTTTGGGGTGTAACATTTTGCGATATTTGCATAGATTTATGAAGAAGTTCAATAAAATGCTATTGAATTTTTGAGACATTTTTGGGTTTTTTTTTTCCAAGTTAAATTTTTGAATACAATTAAGAAAACCTGATTTACAATGGAATCATATGTTATTTGTCATCACATATTGTCTCCTTAGACACGGTTTACCTCGTCGGCAGTGAATACCGAAAAATGCTCACGTGATGCTTATACAAATGATATAAATAAATATCGATATACATATAGGAATGCGTGAGCGCAAAAGAGAGACATAATTTTCAATTTTTCTCTTTTGCACTCACTCAATCACATATTGTATGGGTGTTCATTGCATTGACTGCTCTTAGTAAAAAAAAAAAAGAAAATAATTGAGTGAAATGAGTTAGAAACGGTTAGGAAGAATTGTGGGACGTAGACGTATTTTAAGTTCGATGATTAGGCTTTTATTATAACTAAAGTTATTAAACGGGAAATGATTTTCTGTCAAAATTCATTAAAATTTTTTGGCATAAATGAGTTGAATACCATTTAACTGAATTTAAACGATCACATTACTTTATAAAGATGGTCAGTAAGTGAGCATATTTGAATGAAATATACTTGTATAAATTGTAGAAATCAAAATTGTTCGTCGTTTATATAAACTGGTTTCAAATGATTCACAAATAACGTAATTACTCATTTTAAATGTGTACCTGTACATACCTCTTTTTCTTTTATTTTTTTTTTTTTCACTTCAACAATTCCAACATGCAATTTGTAGAATATGTTTCAATAGACTATAATCTGTCAATTTTGATTGGCAATTGCACTACCCTATATAACATACATGGGCTGTATTATTATAATGTCGTCATAAATATTGAACTATTTAACCTTTTTTTTTCATAATTTTCTTAATTTCTATTACAGTGGGTGATGAAACGGATTCAGAATCGGTAAAATTACGTATACGTGAGACAAATAATGAAAAATTACCGCCAAAACCGATTCAATTGAAAATACATAGAAATTGGAAAGATTTAATTTGTCGACGCATATATATTTTGTCATGGATTGGCAATTATGATCAAACAACAGCCGTTTCAGATTTGATTGCGGGTGTCACTCTTGGTCTCACTATGATACCTCAAGCCATTGCATATGCTGCGCTAGCTCAACTACCATCACATTACGGTTTATATGCAGCATTCATAGGTAATACATTTATGCACCATTAAATCTTAACATAAAGCAATTCAAGCTGATTTATTTATTTATTTTTTTTTCTTTTTTTTTTCAAATAAATAATAATATTTATTGCTATTTGATTTCCATAGGGTCACTAATCTATGTTTTCTTTGGCACCATAAAAGAAGTATCAATTGGCCCAACGTCATTGATGTCACTTGTATGCACATTTTATACTCTTATCTTTCTTTCGACTTTCTATTGTTTTTTTTTTTTCATTAAATGTTTATGCATCTCGTTGCTTATATTATTATTTCCAATTTCAGTTAACGTTGCAATACACAGCCGACAAACCTGCTGAATTTGCAATTATTTTGGCATTTTTATCGGGCTGTGTGGAACTTGCAATGGGTGTGTTAAAATTAGGTAAATACTATTCAATAACAAAGTTTTTTGAAGATTTAATTTTGAGGTCTAACTGTCAACTCACGCGATAGGCTTATCCGCTCTCACCCAGTCGCTATACATTACATCTAATATAGAGAAACCGGGTGACCACCCGGCCCACTATGTATGTACACAGACCTCGTGTGCACACAATATACATAGCAGACCGGGGTGATCACCCGGTTTCTCTACATTAAATGTAATGTATAGCGACAGAGTGAGAGCGAGTGAGCGTATCACGTGAGAATGTAAGAGATCAATTCGCCCATTTATATTATTCTATTTAACATTACAATTCTAAAATATGCAATTTTTTTTTATTTAAATTATACGTGTAATTAATTTTCTTTGAATTATTTAAACAACATTGAATTAATTTTCTGCTTTAACAATTTTGTATAGGTTTTATTGTCGATTTTATATCAGTTCCTGTCACCAGTGCATTTACATCAGCCACATCGCTCATTATAATTGGTTCACAATTAAAAAATATGCTCGGAATAGAATATTCATCGAAAGGTTCACTGAGTCTTCAAATTGTTACACTTTTTGAAAAATTGAACCATAGTGTACTTTGGGATGCAATTTTAGCTGTTGGTTGTTGTATATTTTTGCTTGCACTTCGTGTAAGTTTCTTTTTTTGAACATTTGCTATAGTCCATTTACCAGAACACTTTACTATAGTAATTTTGATGAAATTGTTGTTTATTATTAGCCCATTATTTCTCAATACTACAACTTAATAATATTTTTATATAATTTACAGCAAATCAAAGAAATTAAAGTAAATGAGGATACAAAACGTGGTCAAATTATAAAAAAGAGTCTTTGGTACGTTAGTATATCGAGAAATGCACTCATTGTATTGATCACTTCAGCCATTGGCTTTCATTGGACAGCAAATCATATGCCACCATTCAAATTATCAGGTAAAAATTGAAGGCAAATATAAATGTGCAGCTGACATTTCGTCATATTTAGAAATATTTTACAAAAGTTACATTTCAAATGCGTAAAATGTGTGAATAAAATTTAAATTAACTACTTTTTATTAAAAAGGTGCTGTGGAGCCGGGAATGCCAGAAATATCATTGCCACCATTTCAAATATTCCATCACAATAGTACATTAACTTTTACGCAAGTTTGTGCTGAGCTCGGCACCGGTATAATTGTTGTGCCTTTAGTCGCTGTTTTAGCAAATGGTATGTTGACAAAACCTTGCTTTTCGTTTAATAATTTCATTTTATGAATAATTTCATCGTTTTCTTTTAACATTTTCTTCTCATTTTTTCCGTTCTTTTTTCTTAAACCATGTTGGAAATGAAATCTTCAATACACTTCAACAGTTGCCATTGCAAAAGCATTCAGTAAGTTATATTTTGTTGCTCTTTTTTTTTTGGAATAAATGTGACCGAGATATATACAACATATTCTCGAATATGACCGAATTCGAAAATAAAACAAATTATAAATTTTTTTTTAAATTAGCTACTGGAATGTCTGTTGATGCATCACAGGAGATGATGACATTGGGCCTATGTAATATTGTTGGTTCGTGTTTCAAATCAATGCCAACGTGTGGTGCATTCACCCGATCAGCTGTCAGTCATGCGAGTGGTGTAAAGGTAATTTTACATTTTAACATAAAAAATATATATAAAAAATTTTCATCAAGCTAACTATTCTTATTAAATTATATTATTTAGACTCCAATGGCTGGACTATATTCAAGTATTATGACTGTTTTAGCATTAAGTTTACTTACACCGTATTTTTATTTCATACCTAGGTAATTATATTTATGAGTTTTAAATTGAAACCAAAAGAAAAAAAAAAAAAATCTTTATTTTTTAAAAGATTCTAATGAAGCTTTTTCACTTAACAAATTGACATTAATTGAAATATATTTTATTTTATAAAATTTTTTCTTTCAAGAGCAACATTGGCCTCAGTTCTTGTGATAGCTGTTATATTTATGGTAAAACCGGTTTTTTTTTTTATTTTTCAGTTTTTCTTCTTATATTTTCATTAAATTGAATTTTTATTATGTTGCTTTATCCTATTACAGATAGATTTTAAGTTACCAATTCAATTGTGGCATAAAAATCGACGTGATTTTATAGCTTGGCTTGCCTGTTTAATTATATGCCTTTGCACACAAGTTGAAATTGGTCTGTTATTTGGTGTCATTTTAAATCTATTGCACTTACTATTTATGTGGGCTCGACCTGAAACGGTTGTCAAAATTGATGAACTGGATAATATGCAATATATTCGTATTGTACCAAATGTTGGTTTATTCTTCCCAGGAATTGATCATTTACGGGAAACTGTTAATAAAGCTGCTTCAGCTGCTGAACATAAAGTGCCAGCTGTTATTGATTGCACAAAATTCAATGGTTTAGATTATACATCAGCTCAAGGTTTAATTGGTTTGGCCGATGATTTGCATAAAAAGAAGCAAGTTTTAATTTTACAAAATTTAGATTTGAATCTTCATCATTTCATTTCATCCAATCATGTGTTATTTTGTAATCGTGAAGAAACGCTAAAGGAATTATTAACTCAAGAAGGAATCCGAAATGGTTGCATCAATTTATCAGCTCACATTCGAGCTTCCATTGATTTAGGCTATAAAGTTGATCCATTGATACATGTGAATGAAAAAAGACTACACGATTGATTGATTTGTACTTTTCCCCAAAACAAAAAAAACAAATACTTTTACGCACACAGAATTGTGTGTGCGGAAAAGTAAAAAAAAAAAATCAACAAATTTCAATCAATTCTCCCAAGTAAAGAAAAAATTCAATCACTTTTTTGTTCATTTGCAGTAACTATATTTAAATCTATTTCTTTATTTCATGATAATATGTTTTTTTATTTCAAGTTATCAATCAAATAAAAAAAAAAAAAAAAAAGTTGAGACAATGATGTTAGGCTTGTTTTAAGATAATTTTATCTACTACTGTAGAATGATGAATAATAGAATGTTGAGAGTATTTTATGCTTTTAGAACAGCGTTTTATAAATGATAAATCCCATTGTGACAAAAAATATAGTTTGTATGATAATTTTTAATGCGTACAATCTGTAAATTATACGAAAAAAAACATTAAAAAAAACAACAACAATAAAAGAAACAAATAAACAAAAAATCTTACAAAAAGCTTGAAATTTTGTTTTAATTTGTTCATACCTTTTAACAGTTTTGCGTGATTTATGAAGAGTTGAATCGTCATCTTTTAATAGATATTTTCTAATGCCGCATACATAGCTTTTTAAATATTCGTCCCAATTCAATTGTTTAACATCGCACATAAATTCATTTCCATCTTCAGCATGCGATATTTCATAAAGTAAATCTTTGACATTTTTTACTTCAAATTCATATTCATTTCTAGCAAAAAATTCTCCAGTATCTGCAGCCATTTTATATCGCCTAGCAATTTTAAACATAACCGGCTTCATACCTTTGTATCGCAATACAAAATCATACAAATAAGCGGGCAAAAAGTGCATAAATATTTCATAGAAAAAGTGAACAAATCGATTTGTTCGATATGTAAAATTCGGATACATCATTACATATTTGCTGGGATAAATGCGTGAATATTTTAACACTTTTCGACGACATGTTTCCCAATCCAATTTATTTAATTGTCCCGATGTACAGTTAAACACTCGAATATTTCGACTTCTATAAATATCCAAAAAAAAAAAAAAAAAAATATTTGTAAAACTTTTTTCAAACAACATTTTCGAAAAATTGAAATTGAAAAATTGCTATAAATTACGGTTTGAAGTAACTAAGCCACGCGGCTGCAATTATCATATTGCATGCAATATCGACAGGAATTATATCGAGAATAAGTCGATTATCGCACATGATACTGCTCAGTGTTCCGCGTCCAATTTCCATTATAATTCCAGTGATTCCATTAAAATTATCAACCCAGCCTAGATATCAAAAAGATTTGTAAAGATTTTGACTCAAAAAAATCAACAAATAATGTTCAACGCCATTAAAAATGATAAACAAATTACCAGGAAAAGGTTCTGCTGCCGAACAAGTTACGATTGATGGTCGTACAATTGTAATAGGCAATTTATGATGATATTCGCTTGCCATTTGTTCAGCCATTGCTTTTGTTATGGTGTATGTGTTTGGATGATTTCCCTTGTAAATGAATGATCATTTTAATTTGAGTTTCAATTTTATTTCAATTTATATAATACTTAACTTACTTGCAAATATGTTGCAATTTGAACAACCAAATCATCTGGCAATGCTTCAGCACATTTAATGAATGTATTAAAATCCATGGCAACCTTTGATGGATATACCTGTTCTCCAACAGTTGATCGAGTTGGATTAGTAAAGGCGGTCGAAACATGTATAATACTTCGAAGATTTTTCATTTGCAAGCATAGATCCCATAGTCGCATACTGCCCAATGTATTTAAATTAACCGCTTCTTTGATACTTTGATCAAATCGAACCGTTGCTGCCGAATGAAAGACCACATTTACATTATCTTTTAGCATTTTAAGATCTGTTTTTGATACTCCAATGTTTGCTTTTGATATATCGCCGGCAATAAGGATGATTTTTTCCAATCGTTCCGGATTCATTTCTCGAATACGATCGAATACCTAATATTTGAAAATAAATTCCAAATCAATGAATTAATAATTACGAATTCGGTAAATATGTGTTTTCTCGTTGTTTTTGAGTTGTGCTTTCGAAGTGCAGAGGGGGATTTCGGGGAGGGTTTTTTTTTGTATTAGTTTTTGATATAAAAACGATTATCATTACCGGATTCTGAATGAGTTCATGATATCTTTCTTGGCTGCTTAAACCCCGTTTTGAACGTAGCAATACGTAAATGCATTGTAAAGAGTCACAAGTGCGCAATAATTTTTCAAGCAACACCTTACCAACAAAACCAGTAGCACCAGTTAACAGTATACAACTATTGTGATAAAATGATTTAATAGATGATCTCTTGATACCGGTATGTATTTGATTGTTGTTCGGATCATTGTTGTTCGAGTCAGGATGCAGACACCAACGTGTTTTTTCAAACTCATCATTGATTAGTTTGGAAGTGATTTCAATATTTTGTTCGTCATATACCAACATTCTGTTGAGTTTTTTTTTTTGTTGTTGCGTTATTTCGTGTTATTTTCAAATCTCAGAAAGTTTTAATGGAGAGAGTTTTTTCTATTTGTTAATCGGTTCTGTGAAGAAGAAAGCATTAAATATATCATAAATACATAAGTATATTTTGTATTTATATGCATTTGTGTGTATAAAACATGCACATATAGCTGCTAGATAGCACAAGTCATATTTTCCAAGTGATTTATCGTTTGGTTATATGAAAGTCTTATTGTACATGATATATATTGCATTTGCAGCATTCTCTTATTTCAACATAATACAACACTTTGTATTTTGCGGGCTGCATACATGTACAACAAAATTCACTGCATGCATAATAAAATGCATACTGACTTGATGCTAACGCATCGTTACCATCTCTATTCAATCTTTGTTAGATATTGTTCGCATTACTCCATATCTTGAATCGTACCACTTATTTCATGTACAACGCGCCAATTTAAGTTTTTTTTTTTCATCTATTTTCAACATGCACTTCGATCATGTGAAAGTTTTTATTTCTTCTTATTTTTTTTTTTTTTTTCAACAATTTTCATTTTCTTGCAATTTTGTCTGAACACAATGTAAAATCTTTTTATAAAATCAGATCTCTCTCTCTCTCTCTCTCTCTCTCTCTCTCTCTCTCTCTCTCTCTCTCTCTCTCTCTCTCTCTGTCTCTCTCTGTCTCTCTCTCTCTCTCTAATGCACTAACATACTGTCGCAAATGTACGTTGATAATAGCGAATCGCTATTAGCGATACAAGATGTAAGGCAAAACGTAATAGAAGAGTATCAATGCAGGAAGCAAAAACTTATACGTGTAATATACAAAGAATCAACATAATTTCCGTATTTTTCTGTAATCAGACAATTGGTTATGAAAAAGTAATAAAAAAAAAAAATTACCATTCGCCTATTTCACTTAAATTACAAACTTTCAATCTCAAATCAATATTATTATATAACTATTTTGAGATTCCCAACTACAAATTGCATAATATTTGCACAAATAACGGTTTTTGAACGGTAAAATTTAAGCTTAAATTTTCCCAAAATTATAAAGAAAGTATTTGCGATTGTAATTGAAAGAAATGAGGACTTTTAATAATTAACAAATAATATTAATTTGATTTGGTTGGAAATTGAAGCAAAAAAAAAAAAAACAACAACAACACAGACAACTTAAACGATGAGTATTGGAATCGTTTCGCTATTAAACTGAGCAACATCTGCAAACCACAGATTAAACGTAACTGTTTTTCACCAACTTTTCACCATAGTCTTGCTTATGTATGCAATTAAATATTTTCTTGATGTATAGATATTTGTTTGGTAGGGATGGTGCGAATTTAACGCCATAGATAGTTATATAGAAAATTCGATGCATAAACAATAAGAATAATACATGCAACAGTTAATCGAATATCTTTATGGAATGTTCACTTGAGTTGTCATATTATATATTAAAATGGTTAGTGGGTCTGTGAAACATCATATTGCATTACTTTGTACATTAAAAACGTATTTTCCTTCTTGCATTTTTTTTTCAAGTATTTTCCTTTTTGTTTTTAATTGAATATCCAATTTTATTGTTTTGAGAGAATATTTTTTTACGAATTCTTGTAATTATTCTTAATAAATAAACATAAAAAAATGTAGAGTTTCTCTTCATCTATTTATCGAAGGCGATTAAATAGCTGTTTTGGAAAGCCCACAAGTCATATCAATTGATTAAAAATCTTTGCGAGTGGGAAGTGTACTGACGTCAGTGAAAGTTTGATTATTAATTAAATTGAAAAATTCAAACGCAAATCTAAATGCTAAATAATTGCCAATTTATTTTCTTTTATTCTAATCTAATGACAATTATGCAATATCCCAATTTTTATTATAACGATAAATACAAATTGCTATCAATGAAATTATTCGACAATTTTTTTTTAATAGACTTTATTATTTGGATACAACAAATGATTTTTTATTTTTTTTTTTTTTTTTTTTTTTTTTTTTGTCAAATCATATTAAAAATGTTAATAAAATTCTTTAAATTAATCAATAAAAGTTATCTTTTTTAAAATGCAAAAAAAAAAAATTTTTTTTCATCCAATTGCTTATTTATTCTGATAACATATTCAAAAATATATTTAGCGAAGTTTTTGCGAGATTTGATCAATTAATTCATCGCATCGACTACTGTTGCCTTTGAAAGATTTTGGATCTGGACCAATCATTTGCACTAATTGGGGAATATCAGCCGAAACCTAAAAAGAACATAAAAATTGTACATTAACACATAAGAAGAAAGAAAGAAAGAAAATTGAAAAATATTTTTTGTGAAGAAGGAATAATTTATAACAAAGTGAGTCCGGCTAGTAATTGATAAAAAAAAATAGCTTTAACTAACAAAAATTAAAGAAAATTCTGTTTTGAATAAATAATATACCATTATAAATTTGGAGAGAGATTTTAGTGCTCTAAACAAGTGTTCTTCGCTTGGTTTCTCGCTAAAGAATTGAAGTAATGCCATGGATATTTCAACGGAAATGTCATCAAAAACCTAAAATTATCAACGAAATGTTACTTCTTTTCTGTGTTTTTTTCTTATGATTTTTCATATGATTCAGTGAAATAAGTTTAGCCAATTCTGTGTAAGTAAATGCGAATGTATATGAAATAATTTTGAAATTTATGCAATAAAAAAAATAATTGTTAAAATGAAGAAGAAGAAGCGATACAGACCACAGATTTTACCTCCTTGCATGCCAAATTATAAACAATCGCTGTTCCAATATCTTTGAGATTTGGCGAAGAGGCAAGCAAACAGTGAACGGCAACTTTAGTTGTAGCACGCATATTCGATGTTTGATTGTTATTATAATTCCATTCCGAAATGTATAAAAGCCATTCGGATGAGCTAACATTTTCGAATAAGTTGCAAATCTATCCAAATTATATACGTTAGAGACAAATATTTGTTTACAATTTCAAAAAAAAAAAAAAAAAAAAAAATCTAACTGATCTCAACTTACGAAAAGTGCAAGACCTTCTTGTTCTTCGGGAGTTTTGCGATCGATATCTTGCGCATAATTCATTAAAATATGATCACGGCGATCTTGATGCAATAAGAGAATAATATCATCGTTTAAGGCGGCTGCTGCAAGTGTGCGCAATAAATGTACGCGTGCTTCAAGAAGTTTTTCATCTTCCAAAATACGACCAACAAACAATAAGAATCCATCTCCCAATGCCCAACTACCTTCACCTTCGATTAAGTATTGATGTAATTCTTCGACTGCGGTTTCATCGTCTTTTGATAATTTTCCATCTACTAATTGAACGAGCGCTTCTAATTCGGTTGCAGCCTATTAAACAAACAAAAAGAACAAAAAAATGTTATTTGAGTTGAACAAAATTTTGAAAAATATATGATTAACCTCAATATCCTTGAAAACTATAGTTGGTTCACGAGCCTTTTTAACTTCTTTATCTTCGGCAAGCATATCAGCTAATTGTTTTTCTCTTTCTGCTGATGGTAGCATTTCTGGTGGAATATAATCATCATCATTACCAGCAGCACCTGATGACGTATCAATTTCGGACATATTTAATGTTGGATCACTATCGGATGATGATAAACGCTTCTTCTTTTTCTTTTTTTCCTTTTTTTTGTCTTTTTTTGCAATTTTCTCCTTGATGGCTGCTCGACTGCGATCTAATGCAATTGACTGTAATCGAGCTTGTTCAATTTCACTATTTAATTCTTCAAATCCAGGACTTTGTTCTCTAGCATTTGTTTGATGTTCATATGAAAAACCGCCACCACTTTGACTTGCTGAATTAGCAATGGATTCTAATGGAAAAACCATAGAAAATGTTTCGATAATAATAACATTTTAATATGAAAATTTTTGAATATAATAGTACTCACCAATTAACGGAGCCAAACTTTGTCCAAGTTGTGACGTTAAAATATCGTTTGGTAAATCTAAAATGTATTTCGGTATGCTTTTACCACATAAAAACTGGCACAATTCTTGTGAGAATATATTGCAATTATGCTTTAACAGATTATAATTGGATCCCCTGAAATTGAAGAGAAATTTTAAAGTTTTTTTTACGCATTTCGATTTTTTCTTTCTATTCTATTTATCACTTAATATAGTCAAAACATTTACACATTCATTCAACGACACGAAAATAAATATAAAAAGGTAATGAATATGTCAAATTGAATGAAAAACAAAAACAAAAACCCATATTTAGATTTCAGTTCAAAATTCAAAAAAAAAAAAAAAAACAAAGAAAATGAGAGATTTTGCGCAGATCAATGGTGCGAGAAATATTACGATTGAGCATCGTTGTGAAATAAACATGTTATTTTAAAAATAGAACTGAGTGCAAACGAAATTCTTTGTCGCTTTCTCACTTATACCGCTCCCCGTCACGATACATATGTCATATGTAGCGATAAAAAAGGTAATTAAATCACATTTTTCCACATTTAAACATTTCTCTCTCTTTAACAAATTTAATTTTATTCGATAATATGAATTTTTATGTCCGATTTGTTGCACTTACCTAAATGAACTTTCAGCTAAACCATATAAATACTCCTTAAACAGTTCGTATGGTACAAATGACTCTCCAATTTGTTCAATTTTTGTCGGTTGGCCTAAAACAGTTCCGCCCTGTAACATCAAAACGAAAATGAAACGAAAAAATGCACTTTTATTTTTGAACTATAATTATTTTGATAATTCATTTCAATTATTCTGTGATTCAAATAATTATTTAATAAATTACACTGAAACACATTTTAAATTCAAAAAATTTCACCTAAAGAATAACTGCGTTTGTCGGTTATATCGCAAATGCGGCAAGTAAGACAGTGAAAGAATTCAACTTTTTTTTTTGGTTCATTCTACACCAAAATATGTGAATATAGTTAGAGCGCAAGCGCAAGCGTAAATATAATCAAACAGTTAAAACGTATAAGATCGTTCGGAAACGTAGCCGAAAATTCAGTATGCATGTGTATATGAGAAATTATTTTCGGTATCAAAATTCCGTATTTCACATTACGAAAACAGAAACATTTGATATGGTACAAATAAATGATTTTTTCAAATCATAAATTCATCTGTCTTTTGAAACAAATTTTAAGGTGTTTTTTTTTTCAAATTCAGCATTACAATGCAAATATTCGATGACAGTTAAAACAACTTCCACACATATTTATCACTTTAATTAATAATAAGTTTAGTTACCGGTAAGCAACTTTGAATTCCAGAACCGCCATAAAAAAATTCTTGGCCATAAACAACAACTGCTGTGTGCCATATTCCTTCAATATGTTGTCCAAGTAACGCTTGACTCATCATTTTGGCCATGCCATGGGTCAAATCATATATGTATAATTCGACTGTTTTTTTATCCATTTTGTATCTTTTTCGCTTGTCTTTTACACTGAAATAAAAAGAAAAATTTTCATAAAAAAAAATGTTTCAACACTAAGATAAAACATTTTTACACGTGTAGTCTTTAATGTAACGCGCAATTCGAGTGACAAGCATTTACCAATTTAGTCAATAAATTATTTCAGTTTTCATGTGAAATTTTAATAAAATTTTAACCAACAAAGAGAATGAGCTTCCACACTTTTCTTTGCATTTTAATACATGTCAGTTGATTAGCCTTAAGCTTTATGTCACAACAATGTATGAACAGTTTATCGTGATCCTCTCTTAAAAATATATTTGTCTTTTGATCTAAAAGATTTCATTTACAATAATGAAATTAAAACAAAAAAAAAAAAAAGAAAAAAAATCCGCGCATTTCATGCGGCTAAATACTTGTTTGGCAAATATTAATTTTGAATTCAAAAATGCAAATGATCACACAATGACAACTTTGATAATTCAATAAAAATATAAATTGAGTATCTACTTCAAGTGAGACAATCACCACCTAAAGATTAAACGTACGATCACCCATATGAATTGTTTACGTGATGATTCGATTTAAAAAAAAAAAGATATTATAAGAAAACATCAACGAAATATTGACTGACAATCGTAACGTTCATATGTGGGTGGAATTTTTCTCTTAATTACTCACATGTATTTATTGTAAATGACAATTGTTAAGCATGTGTCAACGGAATTGAAATTTCCTCACCATATAAAAATACACTTGTGTTTTATTGTTTTTTTCTAAGAATTTTTAACAGAAGCAACCTCCAAAACAAGCTCCACAATATATTTTATTATTTATTATTTCTGAATTGATAAACTGAATTTATGCAAAAAAAAAAAAAAAAAAAAAACTTGAAAGAATTTTATTTTTCTCACAAGAAATGAAATAATTGACTGAATACAACGTAACGTTCATTCAAAAATTCTCCAAACTTGACTAAATGATTGTTTTGATCTCTTCTTTTTTATTCTGTTTACAAAAAATTTGTTAATTCACACCAAGTCACTGGTCTCTTTTCAATGGTATGAATGCAACAAATGAATTAATGTTCGCTACAAATGCTTATTCCAATTGAACATTGGTACAATACAAATAATTCTGTGATCAAATGATTTTTGCCTGAACGCAAAAATGTCTACGATTAAACACATTCTCAGTGAAAATTTGCGCTGCGCATTCGCGTTCTGTAAGTTGACAACTTTTTTTTTTTTTTAAATATTGTATTCACTAATGTATTTTGGTTGTATTTGAATGGCCAGAAGCCAAAACATCCGTATTACGACCTGAGCTTGGATAAACGTATCACGTTAAAAATAAATTACCGCGGTTCAAAATACGACAACACATTTTCACTGACGACAAATATGTTCGTTTAACGGAATTTGAATATTAAAGAATAATATAGAAAAAAAAAAGAGAAAAAAAAAAACAAATCACTCATAAATTGTGCATATGCAAGTTAGAACGAATTATATTTTCAAAAAAAAATCCAATTGGTTTAGTCAATATTCTATCTAAACTGTTCATACAACGAAGCTGAAATGCTGCAATGCTGCAGTTATACCAATACATATTAAATTCCGACGGTTGTTCACTTCTACATTTAAATTCAGCAAAAATATGAATCTATTATTCAATGCGTTTAAAATTATTTAAAAAAAAAAAAACAAAAAACAAAAATCATATTGAAATGCTGCGCATAATTTCAAATGACACGAACTTTTTTGATGTTTATTTTGTCTACTGAAACAACTATAACATTCACTATATAACTAATACGAATTACGAAATATTTGTGAATCAGTCTGGCGAAAGTCTCATTCTTTTTTATTAATGAATTACAATTCTTATTAAGAATAATTTTTTTTTCTTACACTTTGATATTAAAAGCACATGTATGTAAAATTCTTCAGCTGCTTGAAATGATCATTTCTTAATAAATATCTTACTATTGTAAATGTCATTTAAATGACTCAACATTATCGAAATTGATTTCAAAGTATACTATAGCAAATCTTATGAAAAGTGGTTGCAGTGATAATCAAAATATGTCAACAGAGTCCAGCGATATTGAGAAAAAGTCAAATATTCCCCTCCATTATGTACTAATCAGTTCAAAATAGTATGTCAAATGTTTGGATTCAAGTATACGACAAATGATTATATGGCGCCATCTGAACTTGAATTATTTAATTGTAATTTTTCAAAAAATTTAAACTGGTTAATATTTTGAAATGGTATATCATTCATGAATGATTTTCATATCTATGATGCATTTCATTCTCATAAAACTCCAAAAATCGATAACAGCAATAGAAATAAAGCAATAAAAATAGAATAAAATTCATTTCAATAACTGAATCATCAATCAGTCATTTCATTTTATTCAAAATTTAATTTGTTCGATTTAAAATGTCGACATTGGCAAAACATTCATATTTCACAATAATCAATATTATTCATATTTCTACAATAACAAAATGTTTTGTTTGTTTCTTAATACTCAAATAAATTGTACATTGTTTAATTATTGTTTTTTGAGCAATACAATTAATTAAATATCTATCTAAGGCATATTAAATTAAAAAATTTTTGATGTTTCTCAGGGATTGATTTAAATAAAATTTTGTCTATGAAAATTTCGAATCATAAGATTGTTTTGTTTTGTTTTTGTTTTTTGTTTTGTTTTTTTTTTTTGATTTTTTCTTTTTAATTACACGCTATTTAAAAAATATGTTGCGTTTGTTCATTTTTATGTTTCAAAATATTCGAAATGTATCAAAAATTATTCCAATTAAAAAAAATATTTGTTTTTACAATTGTTCACCATTCAAAAAGTTCTTAAATTATGTAGTACTGCATTTATAGTGAATTATTTAGTTAAATAATCGCAAATGATATAGATTTATTTTCCATTTTCTTCATTTATCATGAAAACATTGTTCAAATTTTTCAACATTGTTGCGCGAATAAATGGCTATTTTAAACAGGGCCAGTCAAATCTAAATCTACTTAAACAGAAATCTTTCAATCTATTCTAATTTAAAGCTTAAAAATATTTCAACACTTTTCTTATAGTTTTTTTTATTGAGTATATTTGGTTTTAAAGAAGAAATGTCTTATAAAAAAAAAACATAAATTATTAAGAAATTTTAAAACAATCGAAAGCAAAAAAACAGAACATTCCAGTTAGATTTTCGAACAATTTTTTTTTTTGTTATCTTTAATATGGCTTTTTCACATATTGAATTTTTTCAATGATGTAATTTTTGCTAGGATATGACTTGCTGTAAATCTGGACTTTTTTTTAGAAAAAAAGAAAAAAAAAATTACCGAAAAAATGCACTTACTTTGCTTACAGTGACTGATTTGAAATTGAAAATTTGTATTTGAGATTTTTAAAATTTTTTTAAAGATTCCGCAGATTCGTTTCTACCTAGTAATTGTATGAAAGTAAATCTTTTCTTTAAAGATTTTTTATCATATGAAATCGCGTAATGTTCTTATGCTCCAATTCATTTAATTATAAAAGCAATTTTAGCATATTGCACGTCTTTCCTCAATTTTCTTTTTACAAAATAACAACAACAACAACAACAAACATTGACTGCGATAAATTTATCAATTCATGCATCTCCATTTCGAAAGAGTGCATCACACACAATTCATTTACATCAAACCTCAACGCCGTAATTTCGATCAACCTCATATTCGAAACGATTATCTGATGTTGTCTGTTCGACAGGATTTGGTGTAGAGTCATTTGGTGTTGAGTTTGTTGTTGATGATGGTGGTGTTACGGGCATTAAAAATTCTTCTGGCTCTTCAGTTAATACCAAATCTGATGGTAAATCAGGTACTGGCAATCCCTTACGAGTAAAAAAGGCCATTTTCTCTCTGTAAACAAAAAAATTCAATTCAAAATTATGCTCGATCAATAATATTTTATTGTAAATTTACTTACTTAAATGTTGTAATATCTGGTTGTCCCTTTGGCAAACGAGTTTTACGTAATTTATAAATTTCCTTGGATGTTTTATGCAAGAGTTTTTTCAATTTTTTATCTTCAGGTGAATGATTTGTATCAATATTTTCAACAAGACGTTGGAAATCTTCATTTTCTACAGCCCATGCAGCAATTTTACCTGATGAAGTGAGAAAGAAAACAAAAATATTATCAAATATTTATTCTCTAAATATTTCTTATGCTTGAAATTTTACCATCTTTTGAATCAACTGCTTGTTCCAATTTAAATTTGAGATTTTTCAATTTTTCTATTTCATCATTTAGTGTTTCTAATTTTGTGTGTTGTGCCTGCAAATCCAATTCCAAATCAAGACTAGTTCGAGGTATTGGCATCATTTCTGTAAAATATAACAATGTTATAAATGTGTTTTTTTTTCTTAAAAAAACATTTGTTCATCGAATTAAATAAAACTTACTTGATGAAATACTTTTCGGGATTTTATTGTGTAATCGAAGTGATCGTCTTTCGACAGCTCCACGATGAAATGGATTTTGAACCGATAAATAATTTAAACCATGACCACCAGTTGCAAAATGCATAGCAGAATCGGAATCACTTCGATTCAATCGGCAAACATATCGAGATTTACTAACAACGGCACTCGGTGAAAATGTTTGTGATCGCTTTACAATTCGTTCATCAATTGAATCTAATTCTTTTGATGCCGATGCATTAGATAACAATGATGATCGATCACGTGCACGTGATTTTTCCATTTTACATTGAAAAGCACATTCGGTATTTGTTTCTTTATCAACAGTTGTTGCGGGCACATTATAATTTTGCACTTCTTTAATGTAAGCAGCAAGCATTTGTTCAGTCGATTCTCGATCCTCAGTTGTGCTGCTATCATCATCAGCATTATCATTTTCACCCGAATTGGATTGTTCATCATCATCATTATTTAAATTCAATTTTTCACCAAGCTGATCAATTAGTGACGATGCTATCGAATCTTGACCTTGATCTCGTGTTAATGTTGATGTTTGTGATGAGATAATTGTTGATTCATCAGATGATTCCTCTTTATAACCACTTGCACCTGCGATAGACTCAAAGTTTTGCATTGATTTAAAGCTTAAAACATTGTACCATTTCATTGTTGAATCTTCGGAATTAAATTCAGCCAAACTGATCTGGGCACAACCCTGTGAAAATTTAAAATCCATTTTATTTCATACTTTTTGTTTTTTACTGAAAAACGAAGATGAAATGAAAAAAAACAAAACAAAACAAAACAAAACAAAACATATAAGGAAAATACAACAACAAATCATTGTATCACTTACAACAATCTCCTCACGTTGGTCAACAACACTTAACACATTCACTTGAAGTGTTTTCGTGTAAAGTTTATTCAAAGGTATCGGTACAGAGAACGAGTTTCCAAAAACTGGCTTTAACAGTGCACCGCTTACGAGTGACGTTCTGAGTGATTGTTGACTATTTGGTAAGAGCGCTGCTTTAAGGTATCTAGAAGCAAAAATGTTAAATTGCAGTTATTGATTTGATGTCCGATGATGGGGAAATAGAAATGAATATAAACATTTGTGAATACATACAATTGGCATTTGTTTGAAAGGCAAAGTGCATGTAGATTTCGAGCACGTTCAATTGAAATGTGAATTGTGCTGTCATTTTTTGAATATTTAAAACCAATTTGAACTTGAGCTGAATCACGGCCAGGCAATGTTGCTCGTGATGCTTCAAAAACGCCTGAATCACCAGCCACTGATTCATTACTAACGGCTGCTGAAACTGATCGTGTATTTGATCCAGACGATGCACGACTTATGGCTAATTGTTGGGGCAAATTTAATAGTGATGGCTTTTCATAAATGGGCGATAATGGAACGGAATTTGTTGCAACACTAATTCCCATCGATTGTTTCCATTCGAGTTCATGCAATCGTTCCTCTAATCGCATACAATCAAAAACAGTTGAATCCAATTCTTGATGTGAACATGATGCCGATGCAGATACCGATGCCGACACTGACGTTGACGGCAATGGTAAATATTTTGTATTTTCATAAGTCGGTTCATCGATCACATTTTCTTTCATCGGTGAAGCAGGTGGTGTTTCCACTGACAAACATAATGATACTTCTGATGGATGCGGTGATAATGACACTTCTGATGGATGTGATATTCTTTGGGTACGACGATGCAAATCAAGCATATCAGCCTGTGAATCAGTTGTTAATGGATCACCATAAATGTCTGTAAAACTGAGACTAAGGGAATTTTTACTGCTTGCTGTTGACAATGAACCCAAACTTGAACCGGAGCTAATTGAAAATGTGCTACCTAAAAGGCGAATGAATAAAGAAATTATTCAGTAAATATTGTAAATAATTCGAAATTTATGAAAATATTTTGTTTCGATTGTGTTACCCGATGAAAATGATTTCAATCGTTCCTCAAGCATTTTTGTCGATTTCAATGCCTCTTGTAACTGTTGTAATAAAACTTGTTTTTCTTCATGCAATCTCAATCGATCGGCAATACATTTATTTGATAATTCATATGCATTTCGTAAATCTGTCTCCAATTTTCGGCAAGCTTCTTGAATTGTTGCAAATTCGGTGGATGATTTTGCCGCTGATGGAATGCTGCGTAACTCTTTCAAATATTGTTCTTTCTCTTGTATTAATAATAAATGATCTTTATCTGATTCCAATTGTCCAGGTTCAATTTTATCCACATGATCGGCCAATTGCTGTTGTAATTGTTTAATATGCTTTCGCCATTCATCATATTGGAATTTTGTTTTAGCCATTTCAGCAAAACGTGCACCGCCATGTAAACTTTCTGCACATAAATCGGTTTGTGAGGCAACACAAATTTTATCATTTTGCATAAATGCTGAATAATCACTGTTTGAATCACAGTATTGTTGTCGTGTTAATTCGTTTTTGATTTGAGCTAAGCTTCTCATCAGTTCATCTTTGATCTTTTCACCAGATACTATAGTATCCATTTCAATTCATGTATTCAATGTTGATTTTAGATTCAAAAGTAATCGACGATGCAACCATTTTTATCATCACAATGTAGATAAATTCAGGTTTAATTGAAGAGCATGAAACGAAATAAAATTGAAAAAGAAAATAACATTAATATTTTGAATATGTGTGATGATAATTGCTAAATGAAAGCTAAAGAATGAAATTGACCGCTTTTTTCACGTTTCTTGGAAAGCCACCCATGAAATTGGGGAATTTTTTTTACACAAATTTGTATCATTTGAATCCCCCAAACAGTGCTTTTGCCAACATTTTTAGCACACGGTTTCGATGACATTTATTCGATGATAGGAATGGAAGGAAATATTTCGATGATAGGAATGGAAGGAAATACGGTCAATTTATCCACAGATATGGGTAAAAGTGTTACAAATTTCAGCATTGAATTTAACTTCAAAATTACCTAAATGTTTTTGCACTTTCACCATTTCTTCTCGTATGGCTTGAACTTCGGAAATGTTGTAGCAACCATTTTCGTGCGCACTAAGTTTTTGTTCAACATTATTTAATGTTTCAACGCCACGTTGCGTGTATGTTATATCTGAGTTAATTTGAATTAATTCACGTTTCAACCTTCGAACTCTTTCTCTTGCCATTGCCAGTTCTGCTTTCAGCAGTTCAGGATCATGCCGCGTACTTATTGAACTGCTTGATGAATATACTATTTGAAGAAAAAAAAAGGGAAAAAAAATTGAAAATTCCAACATTTCATTTTATCAGTTTGTAATCCTTACAGCTATTGCGACTGGCAGCCATCGCCGTTAACATATTATATTCATCTTCGGCAAGTCGAAGTCGTTGATTTTTAACATCGTAAATTTCTTTTTTGGCTACAAGCTGATCCTGTGCTGATGATAAATACTCGCGAAGCATTTGTTCCTGTATTGATTTCCATTCTTGACGTGGATCCTCCAATTGTGTTGATTCTATTTTCAAAGCAAATATTTTATGAATAAATATATTTTCTCTTTTCAATGTTTCCAAGTTTAGCTTACGATCAAAATGATTGATATAATATCGTCCGATGACTTGATCATAAGATTCTTCCCATCCCAAAGGTAGTTCATCGCCGACACAGTCGGCAAATGTTTGTGGTTTTGTGTACCTGAAATATATATTAAAATAATAAGAATTAATCATTTTTTTTTGTAGACAATAAATATAAATTTGTATTGAATAAGTTTCCATATATTTTCATTGTTTTCATATTAAAATCACTTTGTTTGTGCTTTTTTTGCGTAAATATATAAGATTTACACTTTTTGGTTAAAGTATATTAACCAAAAAGTGTAAATCTTAATCATCGATCTTTGTTGCCTCAAGGCACAAAGAAATTCATAGCAAATATAAACGAAAAAGTGAAAAAGTATCTATGAGACAAATATGTTTTGTAGGTCAATCGACGAAAGCAAAATGCAATTATTCATCTGATCAATATTGAACAAAAAAAAAAAAAAAAAAAAAAACAAAATTTATACTAGGCAGTACGTTTTAATCGGCTGCAAAGCAATTAAAGCGTAAATGGAATGTGAGGGATTTAGAAAAAGCAGGGAAAAAGAAGAAGAAAAAAAATCCACGCGATAAGCATTGGAATGTGATTGTTTATACACATTCAACTTGAACGAATGAAGAAGAAATAAACAAAACGTAATATACAATCTCATTTTCAATATAAACTATACGATAGCAACGTGAGTATTTCGCAATTCACACCGTAATCTGAGCATCAAATCTTATATTTTCGCAATTTTAACCATATTAACACATTTTATAAATAATCAAAAAATGTCTATGTTCCATGAAATTCGTTTATAAAAATAAAAATAAAAACATTTTACATTCGAATTGTTTTTATTAAAATATTAATCGATTGAAAATATTTATATTTTTAGTATGCAGACGTTAGAAATGAATTTAAATAACATGAAAATACAGAATAGCAACGACATGAATAACATTTTATTGTTTGAGGACTTTTTTTTTTTTCTTTTTTTTTTTTATTTTGCACATCATCTTTCTATGTAAATATGATATTCTGTATGTGTCCGTAGTTTAATTTCGACGTAGAAAACAAATAATGAAATGAAAATAAATTAGATTATTTCATTTAAAATGTTTAAAATCTTGAGATTATTTTGGTAAAATTCAAATAATACACAACATCTATTGTGAAACTTTTTTCATTCTTAACATTGATCGAATTGTATAGAAATTTCGATCTAAAATAAACGTTTTTAAACAAGAGCAAACGTTAGTTGTTTTAATTAAAGTCAAACAAAAAGCAAACGTTAGTTGTTTTAATTAAAGAATTTTATGGAATATTTTCCTTTAAACAAAATCATCCTTTTTTATCCCATTTTCAATATGCGCAAATAACGACGGATTAATTGATTATACCAAAGTATTTTAACACATGTGAATATTCATATGTGTATCCCGTATTCCAATTTGTGTTGATAGTAAATTTACAATATCGCAATTTAATACAGTCCTTGAGTTTCAAGAAAGGATTGTACGTCATTCTGTACATAATCAAAATGATTAATGAGACCTCGTATAAACAACAGCCGAGAAAAAAAAAAAAAAAAAAAAAACAAAAACACATATGTTCAATACATTCCAATCGAATAAAAGTGATTTTAAGAAAGCAGATATTTATTTTTTCTTCTTAAATCGCCTCATGAATGCCAAATACACATAGCTTGAATCAAAAGTCAGAAGTAAATGCATATCAACACATGTAGTATACGCCACATGAGGAATATAGCGGCGCTGACAAAATGGAGAATGAAAGACAAAAAGTATCTACCAAACATATACACATGCACAGTGCACACATATTCACATTCCAGCAGATGTTGGAATTATTAGAACTCTCGAAAAAAAAAATAGTCAAGCAAAAGGGAAATAAAAACAAAAATAAACGATTTTAAATCGGTATTCCTTGTGCGTGTATACATATATTGTTTTGTTGTTATTGTTGTTGTTGTTGTTGTTGTTGTTGATGTTTCAATTGGTTGTGGTATTTATTTACTGTCGAATTTTTTAAGAAAGAATGCAGCCAGATTTGGATATTTGTTTGATATTTTTCTCATTATGCAAAGAACGAAATGTGCGTAACTCGCGGCTATAGGGATTCAATTATAATTTTTTTTTTCTCTCTCTCTCTCTCTTTCTCTCTCTCTTTCTCTCTCTCTCTCCCACACACACACACTCTCTCTCTTTCTCTTTTGCATTCTATGTACAATACATCTCTGTCTCTTCCTGTTTAATAGATCGTTGTGATAGCCACTTGGCTAAATATCTTCGTACATTCTTCTGTTATTTTACTCAATCATTGATCATTTGTAAAATGGAATGGAATGTTTAGCTTTATTGAAAGCACACAATAGACACATTGAGCCCACTTCATTTTTCAATCTGTTGCGCACTCTCTCTCTCTCTCTCTCTCTCTCTCTCTCTCTCTCTCTCTCTCTCTTACTCTCAGTGATGAAATATACCTGTTTTTAATGTGAGACAATCCCTTTTGTGTGGCTTTAGGGGGAATATTTGTTATAATATTGGAAACGAGAAATGCTTATAATATGCATTTTTCATTTGTTTTCAAAAGCCGATTTTACATTTCTTTATATATTTTATTATATACCTTTTCACTTCTAGTTTACACTACATTTGTTACAATTTTCTTTGCATACCATACGGTGTATTTTTACTATAATATATTTGTATATTGTTTTTTTTTTCTTTTTTTTTTCTTTTTTTTTTGTGTGTACGGCTTTAAATTTGCCTCGGTCGGTATGTGAAGGTCATTTAAAATTATAACTTTATTTCATTCGAAATTCGACATTCCACAATAAACATACATAAAGTGTTTTTGATCAATTTATTTGCTTTGATTCGAAAATGTTTTGGTTTGTTTTTATTGGTCACGTTGATTTTATTATCGTATACATTTTTTTATTTTTGTTTTTTTGAGTGCATATCTGCACATTCAGTTATTGATGGTATTTATTCCAATCAAAATTATCCACAAATTTATGTCTTATCGTATTATTTTTAATTCATTCTTAGTTTTTGTCGATTTAAATTAATTGAAAAAAAAATCTCTTATCAATATTTAACCGGTTCTATCGATTGGAATATAATACTCATGCTTACAGCAGTAACAGGAACTGCAAAGATTGAGTAAACAGATGAAACATAGTATATTTAAATTGCCAAATGTAGAAAATTTAAATGTACTACAAAATAAATATGTACTGGTTTTATGTTAAATGTCGAAGCAATGCGTAAAATACACAATCTTCTTATTTAAATTTCTTGTTCATTTGATATTGATTTAGATGAAATACGCATCAAAAAAAATTCAACAATTGATTATTTTTCGGTAGAAAGAAATCCTATTACCGCTTTACTATGCACAGCATTCTTGCAAAAATATCTTGAAATGCAAAAAGTCCGTGTCTGAATATATATGAGAGTGACTGATAATGAAATTTAAAATATGCGAAATAAATAAAATTTAATGATAAATAAAATGAAGTAAACAGGATGTTCCTAATTACGTATTTAGGAATTCTTGTACACCAAAAGTTCTTTTACACATTAAATATCACAGAATCACAATAATAATCATTTATTTCGGTTGCATGTTGCTTTTCTTATAAACTGAAATTTAAAATTGGTTTTCTCATTTCACTATGTGGTGGTGCACAAAGAAATTGCTTGTGGAAGATATTTCTTTTGATGTAGAATGTGTATTTTGTCTAAGACATTGTCATATTTTGATCATAGATCCTTTTTCTTTATCAGTTTTTCAATGGGTCAGATTATTCATTTTTCTACTCTCATTCGTTGGTTTTCTTTACAGAGATTTCAAGATACTTGAAGTGCAGAATTTTAATCACGCGTACATCTTCATGATTTATTCTGCGTTCATTTAACCAATACCAAAAACAATACAATGAAAAAAGTAAGCACGTTTTTCATTAATATAGATAAAGCGCATTATTTTTTCGCTGACAAAATGTTGATGAAAAATAGAATGAAAATATCTCATTGCAATGGTAAATTTACAAATGCGATATCGATAATATTAATTGATTTGCTACGAATTAAAATTTGTTTGCTTAAATTGTTTATGGAATGTTATTTTGAATAAAATGATCAAACGGCCAATCAACATTTGAAAATTTGTGAATGTTGCATTTTTTAAAATATCTGACATTTGCACAACACAAATATATGGTGAATTTTTGCCAAATCGACTGTAAAAGTATGAAGTCACTTTTTCGCAATAAACAAATGGAAAATATTGTTTAATAAACAACGTTTTATGTTCAATTTAGTGTTTTATATATAATAGGGATCGTTTGAAATATAAAGCCGCGCGCAACTTATGCCGTAGTACATTAATCGATCGTTAATGTACTTGCCCACGGAATGAAAGTCCATTTTCATAGTTTTGTTTGATATTCATTCAAATTCACACCATACTTGTAGAGATGGCGTAAGAGGCAATGAATTCCTTTGCTAATGCGACTTCGATAAACAATATTTATATGTACACGGTTTCGTTTTGATCATCATTTTTGAATAAATAGAAATTCAATTCAATTCACTTTAATCAATTTTTTTTTATTGTTATTGGATGAATCATTGAATTCACGATTTTATTCGCACCAAACGCAATTCTATTTTTATTCAAATAAATTCTATTTTTATTCACTGATATTGGAGATAGAAAATAAAATATAATTACACATATCGTGCATTGTTTATATCAGAACTGTCATCCATGCAAATGTTTTCATTTCTTTTTAGAAAAACATGGACTGTCTTTGCATGTATTTCGTTATTATGCCAGATTTTATAGTTTTCAAGCTAATTAGATCAAAAAAAAAAAAAAAAAAAAAAAATCAATAATATGCCGTATTGTTAAAAAGTATATTTTCTCAAGAATCATTCATTGATTAAATTATGTTGAATGAATTTGAATCAATTTTACATGTATTTAGGTTTGTATTTTCAATTAAATATCTTCCGAAATCGGTTTATATCTTCGAAATATACTTTCAGTGATAAAAACAAATTGTATTCATTCATGGTTTTTTGTTTCAATTCAAGTTCTATCTGGAAAATCATTAGATTAACCAATCGTATAGCGGCAAACATCGGTACAATTAAACCAATTGAGATACATATTATCTTAAATCTCAAAATAGTATAATGTTGTTTTCATTCAATACACTGGAAAAAAAAAAATCATTTGATATGAGTTAGGAAATCAATCGAATTGATATTGATTGCAAAAGTTAAATAGCAAACATATCTGCAGTAAAATTGTAAGAGAGTTTGTAATTTTTCGTCGATGATGTGCACAATGCACATAAATGATGCTCTTACATAAACCAATATCAAGTATTAATGGCTTTTTTTTTTTCTTTAAATAATTTTCACAGTATATTGTAGCCAAGCATTCAATGTGTACTGTATCGATAAATTTCTAAATACAACAATGAGCCACCTGTGGTGAAAAAGAGATGCATGAAACAAGTATAAAAAGAAAATGATTATGAGAGAATTGGAGAATGAGAGAATTAACAACAATAACAATAACAACAACAACAACAACAACAACAAAAACAACAACACAGCAACAACAACGACAACAACACAGCAACAACATCGAAGAGAACAGATAAATAAAATAGGAATGGAATGTGACCAACACGCAAACATTGCACATTTTTTTGTCTTGAATGATTCGAGTTGACTGTTTGCTATATACACTCTCAATGATATTATAAATGTTTTTTTTTTTTTTTTTTTTGTTTCATTTTGTTGTTATTTTCGTTTCCGTTGTATGTGTTTATGGTCGCATATGTGCCAACGGTACACATATATATATATATCTACGATTTTCATATGTATTTATATAGAAATGAGTGATAATGGCAATAATAACCATAATAGATAAATACTTAAAAGTTATTCACGCGCAATCTATCCGATCATATTTGGTGTGAGCAAGAAAAAAAGCAACAACCACAATCAAAATGGAAGAGATGAAACAAGAGGGAAAACATAGAAACTAAGTAAGAGTAACGCGCACCGATTATTTCATACCGACACGTTTCCCAGTTTAAGAATTTGTATCTACTAGTTGAAATTATTCTTATTATATATCTTCGTAGAATTTAACATCGAAGAAATGAAGATAGAACACTGACTGAACCAAATAAACTAATTCAATGTTGTGTGTTAAATAAAATGAATTGCAGTACGCGTGGATTTATTTATTAAATGGTTAACTAGATGAAGGGAATAAAATCGCAGAAACATACATTCCTTAAATATTTCAGTATGTATTCTA
Organism: Resseliella maxima; assembly: GCA_029041755.1. Classification (NCBI taxonomy): domain Eukaryota; kingdom Metazoa; phylum Arthropoda; class Insecta; order Diptera; family Cecidomyiidae; genus Resseliella; species Resseliella maxima. The sequence continues at coordinate 196,528 of JAQOWM010000538.1, read as the reverse complement.
GTTGTTAGAATGAAAAAGATAGATATAAACTTTATTCATGCGCTGATTACATACTTTACGGATTATTTATGATCAAATCCAATGTATTTGTGTATAGTTTAATAGACATTTGAAAAATATTTTCAAAAGCATTTGCAAAAGAAACAGCCTAAGTCAAACGTACGTTTTGAGTACAAATCTACGGAAAAACTCGATTGAAGACTAGTTTTATTTATGATGTGTGATTTATTTATAGATCCATCCAGTATAGATGTATCCAGTATAGAATAACAACGAAACTTTATGATCATAAGGCATTTCACTATTATTTAGTTGATTGTATCAGTGTGATGAAAATAAAGAAAAAAAAAAAAAAAAAAATGAAGAAACGTTTGTGTGCTTGAATGATGATTCTTATGATAGAAAATACAAATCTGCACGCATAGAAATTTATTCAAGTGATATAACCGATTAACGATGAAGTGGATACCAATTCCAATTTGTATGGAACTTGGTTGGTGGTTCAATATATTGGTGTTTGCATCAATAATCATTCATTACTTGTGATCAGTTTACGGTTTTTTTTTTTTTTTTTTTAGTTTTTTTGTTTTAAAATCGAATAATGGGATTTAATTTGGATTTCCATTGCTATCATGTTCGATAGATTCCAAATAAAAAGAAAATGAATATAAATAATTTGACGCATACATATAACATGGTAATACAATTATTCATCAATATTAATTCTTTGAATAATACACAAACGATTTCTTGTTAAATGCAAACGTAAATAAACATAACAATTTAGTAAATTGAGTGAGCCACTTGATTTGCGATTTGACCAAATTGAACTGAATGAAGAGCACATAAAATATGTGTTAAATTCCATAAGCGCGAAAAAATATCCCATGAAAAATGTGTTGTTTACATTTTGTTATTCATTTTTTTTTTTCTTCGTTCACGATTCAATCACACAATCGCGCCTATTCTATCCCATTTCATTGTATAATATTATTTGCTTTATAATTTCGATCGCATTATTAATTGTGCTTAAGAAATGTCTTACTAGATTTATCATAATCATTTTGCTATGGCATCTTGATTGTTTGATATTATTTTATTATTTCAATTTGAACAAATTATTATAAATCAAAAAACAATAAAAAATGCATGACGTCATAGAAAAAAAAAACCATAACTTAATATATTTTTATTTCATTGTTTTACTGAATGATCAATTCAAGCAAACAAACTATTTTGGTTATTTTTTTTATATAATGCAATTGGAATGTATTCATATAGTCAAGTATTCCTAAGTAAATACAAAAATAGATGCGAAACAGTAAAATATGCACATGCTGATTCTGTCTGTTCTCTTTATATATATAACATGGTTGCTATTTTGAGTAGTATGGTTTTGATGGATTTTTGTCTGATGTTTGTGTGTGTTTTTTTTCTCTTTTTTGGTTCGTAATGAGAAAAGATATAAACCCTACTTTTGAGGAAAAAAATTCAAATCCATTTCAAAACTTTCTGAATCTTTGCTAATTTTTTACATACAAATAATCATCAATCTGTGGAAATGAAGCTTTTGATGATCTAAAAAATGCTATTTTTTGTGTGGAAATAAGAGGCATTAAATTTTTCCACAGTGGTATAAAATCTAGTTACTTTAATAATTGATCACAAGTGACACCTGACAGCATTGTACACTTCGATGTAACCGAACTTAAAGAATATCACATAAAGTAATTATAATTTGATTCTCAAAGAATATAACATACTTGAGTATTTGCAAATTTGGAATTGCATGCATTGAGGTTTTTCAGCGATTTTTACTTTGGAGCTTCAAAGAAATTGTTGCTTATGTCAGCAAATTAATCATTCGGAATTATTTTGGTTTGAATTTCCAAAAAAGAAAACATATTCATGTAGACCAATATGGTGTAAAATATGTACGACAATAATTCTATAAAATCAATTTAAATTAGTTTTCGTATAAAAAAATGACAGATTATGTTAGTCTTTGAATTTGATTAATTTGTATTGAAGTAAATTGGTTTATTAACTTTATTTACACGCGCTTAAATAAAGTTCCATTGTTTATTACATGAATAAATATGACTAATGACCGTCAAATTGCCGATTGTTTTTTTAGAGTTGAAACAGAACATATTTCAAGAATGTTGTTGTTTTTTTAAGATATAGGCTATATAGGTTTTTTTAGGCTTTATATAGCCTATATGGCATGAGTAAACGTTTTTCTTAAAACACATTCCTAACTTATTAATATTGACAATAAATAATCTAAAATTTCACATTCCAACTGGATATCAAATATTGCATGCAACGCACAAATTCAAGCTTAATATTTTTAATTCGATTTCCTACTTTGAATAAAAGCATTTATTAATAACTTTCAGATGTATGAACTCAATTTCAATCAAATGGTTTTGTTTTTCTTTCTCATTTACTGAAAAATGCATTCCTGCAAATTGAATTAAATTGAAATGTATGTTTTTATACATCGCATTTCAAAGTCAAAGAAGAGCTGAATGCAAACAACTAATGAAACGATATCATGTATGACATTTTAAAGGAAATAAGTTTAGTCAAGTGATAAAAATATATAAAAAAAAAAAAATAAAATAAAATACAAACCTGTCTCTTGGATCAATCCAGGTAGTTTTCTTGTTGACATGATCTATATAGTAAATCTTTCCGTCAAAATCTTTTGCAACATCCCACCCATTGGGAAGATCAACATTATTCGGTGGAATATTTGGCATTATAACTTAAAACTGAATACCAAATCGTAGATATTAGGAAGACACGCATGCAAGCCGGCCTAAGACAAATTAAACCAAATTTACACACGAACAACACCAGCATTCACTCACACTTTGTCGTTTAATTTTTTATTGATTCACTTTTTTTTTTCGTCACTTTGTATCATTTATTTTAATCCAGAATTACTTTTGCAAAAACTTTCTTTTATTGAATTAATATTGATTTTGGCCAATGCAATTGCTAAAATCAACAATTCAATAAATTATATAAATTAAATCACACTGCAAAATTTTTCAATTTTTCTGGTTACTTCATTTTTTCACAATTTATAATAATATAATTTATGATGATTGTCCGAGTTCCCACATATTTAACATTAGATTTTGATGTAAAACTTTAAACAATTTGCATATTTTGATCAATAACAAAAACAACAACAACAATAGAAAACAAATGAACGACACCCAATAATGATTGTATTGATAAAAGAATGGAATACTATATATTAAACAAACAAAATTCATAGATTGATTCAAGAGCAATCAAAATGTATAAAGCTATTGAGTCATTCGCTGGATTTATTTTCATGCCGAATTTCACACTCATATTTCATATGCGATGCCATCCATTTATTTTGCATAATTTGGCTCATTTCACTCTGCTTTTCTTCCTTGTGTCTGGGTATTTGTGAATATGTGTATGTGGGGTTTTTTTTTTCTCTATCTATCTTACACTCTTTATATACATAAATATATATAAAAAAAAAAAAATTTTTTTATTAGTTATATATAGTTCAATTGAATTGAATTCCACTACATTTATTTATAAAGTATCAACTCTGCCATTTATACTTGCTGCGATACAGTTGTGCTCTTTCTTTGCTTTTCTCACACTTGCAATTACTGATATTTTGTTTTTTTTTTTCACCCAATTTTACATTCCTTTCATCACACTTATTCTTTCACATATAAATATATATATATATTTGTGCTTGATTTTATTTATTTGCCTTTTGCGCTAATTTTTTTCAATGATTTATATTAAGTTCACTTTTAAATTTGAATTCTTTCAAGTGTTGAACTCTTTGCGGGTTTAAAATGATTGAAACCCAAACATATACACAACAACAACAACAAAAAAATTTAAAATAAAAAATAAAAAAAAATAAATGAATAATTCGTTCATTTGTTCGTTGAATATTTAATTGGATCCGTTGGACGCGCAACGATTCAGAATGCATTTGCGACATGTGCGCACACTGAAATGGCAATAAATGATCGAGAGCCAACAACACTCGGAAAAACACACAATCTCATAGTCTGAAGGAAAAAAAAAAACGACTCACATTGCATTTATTAACATTATAAAGTCACTCTGCGTCGCGGCCATATTGAATTCCACAGCATTTTTTTCTCACTTTCTTTTTCTCTTTCACTCTACTGTTTCATATATGTTCATCGTATTGTGGTGTTACTGCTGCTTGTGTTTTTGTATATTTTTTTTTTTTTTTTTTTTTGTATTACGAAGGCAACGTTGCCACTTCTTATGTTTCGCATTCCAAAGTTTTTTTTTTTCCTCTCTTTTTCAATCTGTTTCGTTTTTTTTCTCTTCTTTCAAATTATTTCTACTGCCTATGCCCAACTACACGTGAATATGTGTACAAAGTGACATGCTTTTGTAATATATAGACAAATACACACAGATCCATGCACGAATAACAACGATGACTAGAATACTGTTTAGTCGAATCACTTCGGTTACCGTATGCTTCAAATGTGTTTGAATAAAAATGCTTTTGGAAGAAGAAAATAAAAATGAAACGAAACGCACACGTATAAAATATACGAAATTACGGGCACAAAACAAAAAATTTATGAAATAAACTCTTTCAGTTTTGTGTATGTGCCAAAGGGAACGACTAAATTGTATGTATATACGCAAGATTGAGTGGGAGAGAAATGTTGTCGTTGTGTATACAATGGTCATTTTCTATTGTTGGATGACGGTTGTTTTGGTTTCCTATCGTAGTTTTCTGTTTTATTATTCAAATTCTTTCTCTCTCTCTCTCTCTCTCTCACTCTCTTTCTTTCTTTCTGTCAAACTTTACACCATGTTTCATTTGTTTTTTTTATTTTTTTTTGAAGTGGAATATACTCAGAAACCATCAGTTATACACTCGAAATAGAAAATGAAATATATTCAAACATTAAAATAATTCAAGATTTTGTCACGAAATTCTTTTTAATAATTTAACCGCAAGCGCTTAGCGAAATACATCAGATGGGCATAATTTTCAAACATTCAATCAAAATGTTTTGCACTAAATATTTACCGTTCGAATAATTCGAGAGAAAAAAAAACAAAAAATCAATGCACTTTTATGCGAATTCTATACATTTCATTGACGTTGCATTCACATCAATTTTTAAATCATTTTTATCAAATTGTTCAGTTCTTTTAATTCTTACTAGACTTTCATTTATCATTCTCAACGTTTATATTGAATCAAATACGTATTTATTGTATTTGTGTATGATGTTACTGAACTGTTGTACAGTTCGTACGACACTGTTCATTCAGACAGAATTGCTGAAAATCAAACGGTATGCGACATGCATATGTGTGCTGTTTCATTCATTTGCTCAATAAAATTAGCTTTTTACTTATTTGTGTGTCTCAAACATTCTTTGCTTATATTGTATTTCGATGAACATTCACTAACTAAAGTTCAACTTCGGTCCGTTCGGTAGTATGAAAGCTTCAATTAGACTTTATGTTTGTATCAAAATAAACTCAACTGAAAATATCAATTGATTTTTGGTAAACATTTCAAAACAAAATAAGATCATCATGATCATAACAAATTTAAGTTTTCAGACTATCTTCCTTTGGTTACTAAGATACTTGCAAATTCAAAGTGCAAAAAATAAGTTGTAAGTTATAAGAAAAATCACATTTTTTTGTTTAACATTTCAGTTTTTAAATTTCAAATTTTTGCTAATACCAAGAAGAAATAATGAGATTTGAACATTCTTTTAACAAAAGCAGGTTTTTTACTCAAGTAACTGCTGAATTTGCTAAAACCTAATTGTAGTCCACAATTTAATTAACGTATTGAATTTCACATTCAAATCTTCGCAATAGTTGAAAATAAAAGGAGCTGCGACAATTTAATGATTGTTTTAACTTGAATACAATGTAATATTTCCATATGGTTGAGTATTGTAATCATTTTAGTCATAAAAAAAAGATTTGAATTCCTCATCCAAACGAATCGCATTTTAGTATCCATCCGGGTCTGAATATGTAAAGCCCAGTGGTGATTCCTGTTCAAATTTAATATCTTCTGTCAATTTTAATATGACTTTTACTTTTAATGATATTCGTTTAAAATGACAGAACAAAATTTGATAAGATTTCAACTTAATTTAATTATGACACAACAAACAAACAACATTTGTTGCATGCGCGTGATCAAAAAAACTTCAACAATTGTCATTACGAGATTATTTTATTTTTATTTCACATAAATAAATTTGATTTAGGAATTTTTTGTGGACAAATTTCATTTTTTGTTATTGTTGTTGTTGTTGTTGAAAATATACATTATACAAATCAATTAAATTGTTTATGTGCTTTTTAAGTTTTAATTTTTGTTTCGTTTTTCTCACTAAATTTATCTTAAGTCATTTAAATGTTCGGTTGTTGGTTTTTTTTCTCCATATATCGGACAACACACTGTTTGTTTGTTTGTTTTTTTGTTTATTTGTTTGAATGCTTCTTCAATCGTCTTTACGAAAGCGGACATCTGTTCTGGCAAAATTATTAGCGGTAAATGTGTATGAAATATTACTTTCTAGCTTGAAGAGCATTTGAAAGCCAGTCCATCGCTTCATCTAATCCTTCACCTTTTGTAGCTGACGTCTTAAATATTTGGAATGTTCTATCTTTTAAAGCGTCTAACCCAAGCTCTCGGTGCACTTCAGCCAAACTCATACAACCTTGCATATCCTGTTTATTGGCTAATACGACTAAAATCGCTCCGCTAAGCTCGTCTTCCTACCGAATTAATGGACAAACATATATTTCAGACGATTCAATAATCACAAACTATAGTTCAACTTACTCTTAGCATATAAAGTAGTTCATCTTTGGAAATGCCTATTCGATCACGATCAGCTGAGTCCACAACATAGATTATTGCATCTGTATTGCTGTAATAACATCGCCAATAAGGCCGAATACTTGTCTGACCACCTAAATCCCACACTTGAAATTTAAGGTTTTTGTATGTAACCTGTTCAACATTGAAACCGATCGTTGGAATCGTTGTCACTACTTCACCGACTTGTAAACGATACAAAATAGTTGTTTTACCTAAGGGGGAAAGGACGAAAGTAAATAAAAATAAATATTGTAAATATCCTGCAAATATTGCAAATATTGTAAATATTGTGAATATTGTGAATATTTATAAATATACTAAATATCATAAATATGCTAAACATATGACTAAATATTGTTTAAATTTGAGATTGGTAGTTGAGATCATACTGCATTCTCCTGTGTCTGTAAAAGGGAAAAAAACTTACTATAGAATAGTACTTTGTGACCGCCAGCACTACCTACAAGAGAAATATACAAATAAATGAACATTTTGAAATTAATACACTCGAATCATATCAATTCAATACCTACCTCTCTCCCCTAGAGGACGCCCCGGCCAAATTTCTTCTTCTTCTTTGCTGTTCTGCTGCTGCTACTGCTGCACGACGTTGTCTTAATATATAAGCTTTTTTATTGAAATCTGGATTCACTGGTACATTGGTCAACATACACATTGCTTTGTAAATCATGTTGCGTGATGCATTGTTATCACGATCCCACACAATTGTTTTTCGTTGATTTTCATGATTGAATGTCATTTGATTTGGTCTTGGTTCGACATTCAGTTTCTTTCGATGTGTATGATGTACTTTTCCAATCCATTCCTCAGGAGCAGCGAGAACAGTATTTCGGGCCGGTTCACAGTTTTGGCAAACTAGGAAACTGGTAAATATCAAAATTAATTTTCAGGTTTTTTTTTTTTTTTTTTTGTTTTTTTTTGAACAACTTACCGATCCTTTATGTTCCATCTCTCTCTACCCAATCCTTTCCTTTCGATTCTTTCTATTGCTCTATCAAGCAATTTGTGACATCTACTGCAGAGCATCGATGTTCCAGGCTCTTTTACATCCATTCTCATTGCGTATCGATTCATAGTTAAAGTAATGGCTGCTTTTGGTGTTCGCAAATGGCCTTGATTGGAGAATTGGCGGCAGTTTTAGCATTGCCAAGAGCATAGATGATTGTTTGCTGATTTCTCAGGACCTCTTTGGGCATTTGTGTCATTTCACGCACCAGTTCATGTGCAACCTTTTATGTTTGCACATATTTGCCATGTTGAATGTTGACTTGATCTCAGCTACCAAATCTCAATTTCAAGCAATACTTATTTTTCCATCAACAATATATTCACAAATGCTAACTTATTGATAAAAATGAATTGAATATTCACTAGATATTTCAAATATGTATGATATGGTGTGTGTATTTTTGAATCAAGCAAATATTCCATAAATATTTAAATATCGCGTGAATATTCTGAATATCTACTAAATATATATATTCATAAAGGGTTCTCAGCCCCTAGGACTTACCAGCACCGTCAAGCCCTACGAAATGTTCAAATATGCGATTAGTGGACAAAAAGTAAAAAAAAAAAAAAAATAAAAAATAAAAAATGTGCCATTATTACGTGGAACATATTGTATAATATATTGGTAAACGAACATTAGATTATCTTTTGCATTATTTGTGTTAGAAATTCAAATAAAAAGAAACAAATGTAAATACGATGTAGTACTAACCCAAGATCAATATACGCATTTCCCTTGAACCCAGCAAACCACGAAAATAACTGAATAAACCACCTGAAATTCACCACAATTCTCAATCAATTATTTTTCAACCAAATAAGACAATAAATATTGTAATTGTAAGATTTGACGTGGAAAAATAATTTTAACATTATATGTAATCCATATAAAATGTAAAGCCATTCCTCCTCATTGATAAGAAAAACCAAGAATCTGGTAGAGTTTATTAACTTCACTGATTGATTGCAATGTAATATTGTTGACTCACCCATCTTTTTCTATGTTAAATCTGAATAATTTTCTTCTTTCAAAATAAATGATATAAAAAAAAAGTTATCTCTCGATAAAAAATAGTAGATACAAATCCGTTTTTATTGATGTAAAAATAATTGCAAATAATTGAAACGCCGATTTAAGTAATTTCAATGAACAAGTATTTTGCCCTATAAAAATTGTGTAAATTATATCTGCAATTTAATTGTGTGTTCTGTTCTGTATTTGAGTTTGACAACACACGTCAACTCAAATTGTCACAAAGCGGTATCACATCATTCGTTGCAGGGTTACATAAAATATGCATTGTTTACACATTCCGCGCTGGCAATCGGTATATTGTTTATAAACCCTGATTGGGTACGGAATTCATAGTGTAAACGGGTCTTGTAGTGTCACAACACAATGTCTTATATTAATGAACACAAATCGGGTATATAAATGCGAATTCATATTAGATTTTGAAATATAATATATGTATTCGATATATTTTTTTGTTTTATGAATGTTTCTCTAGCAACTCAATCTCTAAGTCTACCATATTTTTAATATTTTTTTTCTAAATTTCTAAATCAAATATTTGATGATACATTACTGTTATCAGTTCATTCACTGGTGCGTGTAATGAAAATTACTGTTTGAATCAATTGAAAACAGTGTGCTTTACTTTTTGCGTCAATTTAAATATTTTAACATCTTTAAATAAATCTACATCCATTTTATTTGAATTATTTTGACTTTATATAAATAATCTGCACCTTAATTTTTTTCCTCATCTTGATAATGAGGTTTATATTAGTGCAATTTTTATCAATAGATGAATAGCTGAATTGCCAATCAAAATCAAATGTTAAAATGACAACCTATAATATGTATGTATAATTTTGAAATGTCTATGAAGAATATTAAAAATTCTACAGTCGGCAAAGAATTCATCTTTTTTTTTACACTCCACCAAAAATGATTACGATAGGAATTGAATAAGTATGTGAAGAATGTGGATTAATAAATATATGTACAAATTGATATTGAATATTTCAAGATGATTTAACATTCGTAAAATGTAATTCGTGCAGTTTGGTTGATTTTCACAAATGTACTGTATTTTTTAGTGTTTTCCTGCTCTAATGAAGTTTTGTATTTTTTGATTTTTTTTTTTTTTTTTTTTTTTTTTTGAATCTTATAAAACAAGCTTGATTTTTGGAAAGAAATATTTCGATTTTCAGAAACTATTTGATGAAATTTGATTCAAAACAAGTCAAAAATTGAATTTTCAAACAATTTATAATGATGTGTGTGATAAATAAAACAATTCGTTTGTAATCCATTTCCCTATTTATTCATTCAAATCAATTCAACACAATCATTTTTTTTTTTTCATTAGTTTCTGATTAATTTCAATGATTTTTCGACTTGTTTGCTTTCGCAAAGAGAAAAAGAGAGTTAAATGCTGCAAAATAAAGAAACGCAACCATCTTATTTCTTTAATCTTTTGATATTTTATTTCTTGAATTTTTTCCTCTTTGACACTGTTGTGGGTTTTTATCAAATAAAAAAGAAGACAAGAGTACATACGAAACACACACTACCAAATGTTTGAGGATTCATTCGAGCAGGTGTTAATGCATTAAACATGGTTGATGATGATTGAGTGAGTTAAAACTCTCTCTCTCTACTCAACATATTGAAGAAACTCACTATAATTTGCAAGTAAAGAATTGAAAAATTTATTTATTGCAAATTCTTCGATTGCATTGGAAATATTGAAATATGGCACATCAAAAAATTGATATCGTTTCAGTTTCGATTCATCAAAATCAGTAGTTATACAGAAAAGACAGTTTCAGCCGCTTTCACCATGTATTTCAAATGGGGAGCAGACAAAATTTTCAGACATTTAGTTCCATTTTCTACCACCATCAACACTAGCAAAGGAGAGAGAGAGGCAGATGAAAGTAACACCATCTAATGCACTCAATTATGCGGTATGATTTTTATTTCACCTGTTGATGCTGCGAAAAGCTAACAATGCAATGCAATGCATATATATATGCTAGCCCATTGACTCTTCCTCTAAAAGCCGCTCCCATGTATCTCTTCAACGGCCGATGTATGTACACTTTGAATGACCGCCATGGCCAAACCAACGGCTTTATCCGGAAATGTCAACCAATTAAGCCATCTATTAATCATATATTTATCAGTGTTCAAGTGTTTGATATTGGTAAACATCAATTGTGATGATTTGTGCGCATGGCCGCTGCACAGCGGCTTATGAACATATTCAATGTGTGTCGTATTTTACTATATGATCGATATCGTGTGTGCAATATTTATTTATCATGGTTTTATAAATAAAATTTTTTGAATGCATCGAAAATTGTCAAGAAAAAGACATATATTCTGAGATATTTATATTTTATTTAGGCGAATAAAAGAAATATGTATCAATATATGTTGACAGCTGAATTGAAACTACACTAAAGTAAGAATGAACATATACAAAACTTTACATTGTTATCAATATATTCTGACTATTCAACAAATACTAGTAGGAATTATCAATGTTATTTGAGATATGCATTATGCAATAAAATCAAAGCAAATAATAGTTTATGAGCCTAAAATACACATGAACATATTAATAGTGTATGCACTGATTTTTAGACACACATTAAGAAATATACGCACACTATTATACGCTATTCCGTATGGTAGACGCATCCATACGATATTTCATGAGAATAGAATACTTTCCATGCGTATTTGCGCCCTTTTTTCTTTCATTCTCTCATTCGCACAACACAATCTATCATGCAGACTGTTCACTTGTCAGTTGAATTGTATATTTTTTACTGTGCAGCGATATATTTGAATACATGTTTTATTGATAAGAAAATTGAAGAAAAATAAACATACAAACGTAGTATTTAAAAAAAAAACAATTATCACGGTTCTAAATTAAGTCATTTAGTGTAAACGTGGATGTATTTTATTAAAAAAAACAGGACCGTGCACTCTATCCATTCTCTTACCGCCATCCTCCAAAGCAAACGGCAATTGAAAATACCGACATTTTTGGGCTGTGTTTTATTCAATATGTATACTCTACACCTAATATCTTTGTCATCTTCAAATGTCGTATTATTGCGTAAACAGATCCAGGGGTGTTCAAATAAAAAGCATTGTGTAATATGTCTAAAATACGGATGCAAAGGACTTGATGTTTTTTTTAATTGAAATGATCTCCAAATATATGGAACTATAACCTGGGTCAAAAATAGGGTAGATGGCATGCCCCTAGCGGGAGAACTTCAAAACAAAGGATAAATCAGTAGGTGATCATTAGACCAAATTGGAGATCAAGTCAATATTTTTGGAGATCGTTTCAATAAAAAAAAAATACCAAAAACTATTATTCCCTAAAATACAAATTTGCGATAAATCCTTCCCAAGCTCTCTTCATCTCCCTTAGCTTCGTAATCGTTATAAATATCATCTAAATATTTACGAATTTTCATATCGCAATTGCATCTTGACGCTGTATAAGGACTACTGACATTCCTTAACCCAAATTTTTCTCCGTCTCGTGGTATATTCGACAACACATATCTGTTCGAATCATCGATCGTAAATCATCGAAGTTTTTGGTTCGGTTTCCTTTCCCACACCATTTTGTCTCTAAATTATGAAAAAACAAAAGCAAATTCGTTTAAGAAGACTGTAATCTGAATCGGTTAGAATAATCTTGCCGGTTGAAATTCATTTAAAATAAATCTGAAACATAGAATGGAATCAATACGCATACACATAACATCAAAAAAAAAAAAAAATAAATAAATAAATAAATGAATTTTATTTCGATTTTTCATTTATAAATAACGATTCCTTATTGTCTGATTACAATGAACCGTATGTGCATGGTAAGTATAATGAATTAGATACAAAGTCTAAACAAAAAATTGAAACATGTTATACATTTGCCGGGCGCTGAAAATTGTAAATCATCAACTAACAATCATCAGTAACAAGTTGCAAAATAAAGTCCATTTCGTTGTAATAATAATATTCGCTGATTTGATGTTCAGCTTCCAGAATGAGAATGCATGATGTGTGAGATAAGGAAAAGGTTTCTGCTAATAAACAAAATATTATACACTTCGTACTGTTTGACTTTGCATGGAACAATCTTTGTTTTTATTTTGTTGTTCTACGGCTGTTTTTTTTTTTTTTTTTTTTTTTTTATTGACAGATAACATTTTTTTTCACGATGGTCGAAAAATTGTACTTTGATCCCATTCATTACTTAGACCAGACATAGATCACGACTTTTCATGGCTTAAAATGCAAATTCCAAATCGAAGGCACAACTATTCAGTGGATGAAATGAAACAGCTACGATTATACTTAAATATATATATTTGAACGATAGTATTTTAAAAATAACCAATTGAAAAATAACCAAAAAAAAAAGTCGTAATTGTATTTTGGTTTATATCACATCCACTCGAAATGTACATCTTTTTACATTGATTGCCATTGTAACAGTTTTTTTTGTATTGAGTTTTTCATGTTTTAATCGCATGTTTGGTATTTGCTGATTTTGAACGTATTGACCTTGAAAAATGATGAAAATGAAATTGTTTGTGACGATGATGGAGTGGCAGCCAAGATAATTGCGCGAAAAAAAAATCATCAACAATAAAAACTGCAAATGAGAACAAAACAACTTTATTTTTATTTTATTTTTTTTTTTTTTTCTTTTGTTGATTTGTTGTTTATGAGCATTTTGTGGCCAATTTTAAATTTTAAAAAATGAACAATTCTAACTAACGAAAAAGGAGCAATACAATTCATTATATAGCATAATTTATGAAATAGAGGAATTGATCACACAAACATCAACAAGGGCCTTGATTGACTCAACTACACGGAAAAAAATCGTATGAATAACAACGAAGACATCGACAAAAACAACAACAACACCAACAAAGGGAATGAAATGTGAAAAAAACAAAAAAAATAAAATAAAAATATAACGCTCAGTCTGAAGTGCATCGATAGTATGATACGCATACATGTGCCCAGCATCGTCGCACTCTTCTACTGTATTGTTTCATCTTATTTGTCATTTTGCTCATCATTCGTCTGACTACTATGTATGTATGTGTGTTTTATTCCAGTCGCACAGCACACATTTTACGAGTCTTTTTTAGTATGATTCCACTTACAGCACTTGCTTCGCCGCACTTTTAGAACATTTCTTACTGTGAACGTGAATAGAGTATTCATGTAGAATGGACACAGTCACTATAATTTCTACATAATATTTTCATAATTTTGCTGTGTATTTTGATAATCATTTCTATTTAATTTTATTCTGATTTATAATTCAACACCTTTTTAAACATTTATACAAGAAAGTGATTGAGTTAATTTTTTGAATGTATTTTAAAGCCAAAATGAGTGGAAAACTACAGTCGGTGAACCACGGTTTGTAATTTTTTTTTTTTTTTTTTTTTTTTTTTAATTTACAATCATTATTACAGTAAAAATAATTTAAAAATAGACTTTTAAAGTTCAATAAACCTTTGTCTTTAAGAGAAAAAACATCGTTTGTTTGCATAAAATATATTATTTCAACACATTACTGACTTATCTTTATATTCTCGTGCAATCGAAATGTTGAATATCACTTTTCAATTTATTATTTTTAGTTAAGACAAATGACCATTTTGCGGGATTGCCTCGAATGGAAGCTCTAGTTCGAATAGCAAACATCCCGCTTGTTGAGACCGGTGTTAAAACCGCTGGTAGAGTTTATTCTAATTTGAAAGTGAGTTGTGCTATCTAGACATTATTACATTTGTTTTTTTTTTTTCTTATCAACTCTATGTGATTCATGGCATTTTGATATTAGTGTTTTTTTTTTTCGACAATTCAATTAATTATCTACTATTTTAGGAACGTAATGGATTGTTCATGTGGAGCTTTAATACAGCAGAAGATGTTTTATTTGCTGCAGTCGACACAGTTCTACCAGCAGTAAAAGTAATTGAAGGTAAAAAAAAAATTATTTCATATTTTATTGTGAAAAGAATTTATTGTGAACAATTTCAATTTGTTTGGTTTGGTTTGGTCAGATTTAAATCGTACACTTTCCGTAAAACCATTTAAATACATTTAGAGAAAAAAAAATCATTTAATTACATTAAACTAATTCGATTCTTTTTAGTTTATAAAATTTTCATCTAAAATATGATGTTTTAATATTTTTTTTAATTAAAGGTCCATTGCAACGCATCGATCAAATTTTATGCAGCAGTTTGGATATTGTTGAGCAACGTGTACCATCGGTTTATTTGCCACCACAAATGGTAAGTGCAATTTTTAAAGTGAAATATTTCACATTTGGATTGTTTTTTTTTTCACTTCATTTATTAGGAAATATTCGAATTGACATATTTTTACCAAATTATAATAACACATTATTTTATAGAGAAAAAAAACACATTTTGCTAATTCTTTCAGATGTTTAATAATACAAAAGAATACATGGCAGATCATTTGGTAATAGAATTTTTAAGAGAAAATCCACTTCAGTCATGTGCTAAAAACTTGAGATTCTTTCCAAAGGTTCATCCAGTATTAAAACGTGCTGGTTCAGTGAAACAACTTGGAACAGCTGTGCTTGATAGTCCATTTTCGGCATACGCTGCTGATCGTATTGATGATGCAATTGATGTTGCAGATAAATATGTTGAAAAATATCTACCATCAGAAGATCATGTAGACTGTAAGTAAAATTAAAAATTATTTGTGGAAAAATTCAGTTATATTGAGTTTTATAAATATATATATGTATATTAGTAGACATTTAGAGATAATAGTTGCAAATGATTTCATCGAAATATTGCTCTATTTTTGAAATTCAATTTGAACGTTTCAAAGGTTATCGTTTGGAAATTTTTTTTTTTTTTTAATATATACGCCGGCATGATTCTTTTGATTTCAATAAATAAGTGTCAGAACATCAGACGATGTGTACAAATTCCACTATAGTGTCATTAGTTTGAAAAAAAAAAAAGAAAAAAAAAAACATTCTCTCTATAAGCGAGTATAATGAAAAACATGTTGATTTTTTTTTACATAATCAGCTGCTATAAGTGAAGATGATAATGAAAGTAAACCAATCCATACATTCCACAAGAGTCAAAGATTCTCTCGGAAATTGAAGCGTCGATTGACACAGCGCACTATTCTTGAGGCTCGTGCATTGAAAAAACAAAGCAAAGAAGCTATCCATATCCTGATTTATGTTGCTGAATTGGTATTTTATCATTAAGATTTCAATTGAAATGAATTATCCATCTCAATCACACACTATTCTCATTTTCTTTTTATTTGACATTTTGTGTGTTAAGATTGCAACTGATCCAAAATTGGCTCTACAAAAGGCACGAGATTTATGGGCAGATCTAAGTAAAGATGAACCGGAAAATCAAGCCAGACCACAAACCATTGAAGAATTAATTGTTCTAATCACTAGAGAATCAACACGTCGTATGGTGCATTTAGTCAATTACACAGGATCAACCGCAACAAAATTACCAAAGTATTGTTTTCAATTTTTTTTTTTTTTTTTTTTTTTTTTTTTTTAATTGGAATAATTTTTATTTATCATGAAAATGTAAAAAAAAATCATATTCTAGTACTGTTCGCGATCTTTTACATCATATGGCTGACTCACTGATAAGAACTGCTCACTTGGACAAAGCTAAAGCGACCGCTGTAAATGAAATATATGGTGCAATCTCTAAAGTATCAATGATTTATTTGTTTTTGCAAACATATACATCGGATACATTGGTAAGTTAGTTGAGTAACTGTATGTATTCTATAAATGTGTCAATAATACTTTATAAATTTGTATTATTAAAGGAACGTGTGGCTTATATATTGGCCGGTCGAATGAAAAATACTGGAAGTTCACGTGTTAATTCTGCTACAAAGGGCGCAAAACATCGTCATGTTGGAAATAATTCATCGCGTCCCAACAATAATCTATCAGTAAACAATCCTTCACTCAATGGTGCCTACTGAATATACGTCATTTCACTGATATTATTTTTTATTCTCTTCATTTTTAGAAAATAAGTGTAGTAAGCTTAACGAATTTTATTAACATAAAAAACATTATGTATGTGTAGAGAGTTTCATTTGTCTAATGTTTGAATGTTACATATGCGGAGAAAACGAATTTCCAAGAAAAAAAGAAAAAAAGAAAAAAAGAAAAAAAAGAAAAAAAAAATTCAAATATTTGGCATTCTTCCAACAATATTAACACAATATCTTAAACATTTTGATTCATCTTTTAAAAGAAGAAATGCATTAGTAGTAGTTTTGCGATCAAGTACAAAATAATAACGACTATGATTGATTCATTGACATTTTCGAACGGTTTTTTTTTTTTTTTTTTTTGGAATATTTTTTAGCAAATTTATTATAAAATTACTTTTAATTTAGCCATTATAATAACCGATTCATTAAAACTTATTCAAGAAAATTATTTAGTTTTTTTTTTGAATATTTATTTTGAATGAAAATACTTTGGAAGGTCCAAACAGTAGGTATATCTACTATCACAGGGTGAAATTAAATTTTTATCTTTAAATAAAAAATCGTTCATTCTCAACCCACTACAAAAAGAATTCTCTATGAATTTATATAAATCTACCAGCAATTGATTCCTTGGATTGTGTCTCATCCATTTTGTGTCAAAATTTGCTGTTTTTCGGTTCAATTTATTCATTTTGCCAAATTTCGCAAATTGAACTGATTGGAAATTGTTTATTTTAATGGGTTTTATCAATCAAACATGAAAAATATTAATTTTTTATGATAATGCTCGAAAAAATTATCAAAAAACTTGCATTCCACTTGTTGATAGTAAATGTTTGGAATCGTAGTCAATCGTTGGCCTAGGAAAACGCACCTTAATGCAATTTGTTAATCAAAATTATACTATCGTAAATTGTTGATTGAAGACTTGAACTAAAGCATCATTTGCATTTGCTATTAGGACTACAATCATTACTGGTACCAAATGCTAATATGTTTGAACAATATAAAATTAATAAATATGCATATAAAGAAAAATCCATTCAAAATTTAAATAATATCGTTTATTTAATTTCAATAAAATAAGTTTAAAATATTCTTAAAAAAACTGACGTTTCAGCATAATTCACATATCCATTTATTTTATCATTCACGTACTCATATTATTTGTTTACTTTATGATTTAATTTTCTCAGTTTGTAAAATCACAAATAATTCAATTTAATAACATATACATATATTGACAATTCAACAGAACGGCCTTTTCGCTTTTTTCAAAAACAAAATGTCAAAACTTAATAAAAAAAAACAAAAAAAAAATAAACAATTTGATAAATGAGCAATGTTCTACATAATCGAAATGAAATAAAAATTTTATGAAATCTACTTTGGTTCAATTTTATTCTCCACTGGATTGCCTAATTCAATGTCAGAACAGTTATCTGAGTTTGACAAAGCCGAATCCATTGAATTTACTGTGTCTTGGCTACACTTTTCACTTTCTGCTTTTTTCTCGAATTTTTCATTTTCATTTGAAAGAAGTGGTACTTCTTGTGGATGCAATATTGGTTTTTCATCAATATCAGTGGTCGTAGCTTGATTTGATGATAAATTACCACTGTTCACATCCTCAATTGCTTTGCGAAGCTGAAAAATTAAAAAAAAACCGTTCGCAATATAAATATATTAAAAATTAGTTTCAATGTACCTCTTTTAAAGCAACCACTCCAACAAGCTTTCCAATTTTCGTTACATATGCATGATTGATGCCAATCATTGAAAATAAACTGTGTACTTTTAAAATTGATGTTTTTTCCACTAGTTGGAATGGAGACGGATCAATTTTTATATGAGCGCCTTCAAGGTCAATTGGTTTTGCCATCTCTTCAGCTTCCTACGGGCGAAAAAATAAAATTTTTTAAATTAATTTTGTTCGAAAAATTAAAAAAAAATAATAATAATATCAAAATTACCCAAAGTTTTTGATCTTCTGGTGACATATCTATAACCCGTTCTCGAGGCTAAAATGAAATAAATCTCGGCTATTTATCTTTTTCACAAATTTTTTCATAATTTGTTTGATCATCAATAAAAACTCACCAATTGAACTTTCTTTGACACATTTGGACTGAATGAAACATCAACTGGAATGTGAACATTGGTGGGTGTTGAAATGCCTGACTGAGGATGTTCAATATTATCTTTGCTATTTTCTGTTGATTTTTGATCTGGATGAACATCCTGCAAAGTAGCCGATTTTTTAAATATTATATCGAATGCAGATCGTAAACGACTTTCAGCAGCAGTTATTGTTGAGTATGGTGTGTGTGATGGACTTGATGATAAAACTGGTGTAAATCCTCTTAAATTGAATGAATTGGTTTTTTTTAAAATTGATTTACGTGGAAATGAACCAAAATTTGGATTATGAAGTGTTTCTTTGGCTTTTTTTGCATGTGGCGGTAACATTTCATTATTGGCAATTTCACGTAATTTTGATATATCTGATGTGGGCACCACTTCAAATCGTGATGATCGACGACTTTTATTTCGCTCATCAAATTCTTTTTGTCGCTTTTCAAATTCCTCACGTGCTCGATCTTCAGCTTCTTTTTGCCATTTGGCTGCCACTTCTAATCGCTTTTCACGACCAATATGTTTGTCAATCATTTTAATCAATTCATGACGTTGTACAGATCCTAATAAAATCATATTATCAGGCGAATCAACTAATGGTAAGCTTCGTAAATGTTTGTTTTGCTTTAAAATATTCTTCAATGATTTGTAGCTAATTGTTTGCCAAATGAATTTTACATCACGAACCATAAAATCTTCGACAAAAATATTATACATTCCACTTGCTGATGGTAATAAATCGGGTAAATATGGCAATTTTTTAATTAAAATTATACTATCATAAATTGATGGTTGAAGTAAAGCAGCAGTTGCATTTGCTATTAGAACTGCAATCATTACTGGCACCAAATGCTAAAATGTTTGAACAAAATCAAATTTAATGTTTATTCGAAAATGGTAAAAAACTTTTTAGAATAAATTTCAATGCACTTACTGTGATCTGACCCGTCATTTCAAATGCAATTATTCCAACTGAAGCTGTATGTGTTACAGCCCCAGAAAATGCAGCAGCTCCCACAACGGCGTATCCACCTAATGTATGAGAAAAAAAAAACATATTTTAAAATTGTCAAATTTATGTGTATAAATTGTATTCTCACCGGGGATAATTTGTGAAATTCGACCACCATATCGAATACCCATAGGAAAATATAGATGTAAAGCTTCGCCTACAATTCTGCCAAGGGCAGCTCCAATTTTGAATACTGGAATAAACATTCCAGATGGAACCGGAATTGTAGAACCAATAATGGAAAAAACAAACTAAAATACAAAATATATTTTCAATTATCAACTTAATTTTAAAAATTAAACAATTATTATATATCACCGTAAATAGTAAAAAGGCCGTAAGATGAAAAAATACATCAGTATATTCTGTGCTCCAATGATTTATTATTGTTGCTTGTTCAACAGTTAATGTATCCGCTGTCCATGTAAAATTCATAAACAATTGATGCACTTGCTCGTGAGTACTTAATTCACCAGCTATAAATCGACCGGTTCCCAATGGATATGAAATCGATGATACAATCAATGCAACTATACCTGGATACAAAAATCGACTAAAAATAAACAATTTATTCAATGAAAATTTAAAAGAAAAAAAAATCATTATTCATTGAATCATTTTTGTAACGCACTTTTTTTGTAAAAACAAGTTCATTTTCTTGTTTGATCGCATGAACAATACATACTGCCGATGAACCCATACATAAAATGAAGCTAAACATCCACAGACAAAACTAAAAAATAAGAAAATCATAAAAAGAAATACGAAGAAAAATGAAAAACATTGAATTGATGGTTTAATTCTAAATTAATTGCGTTTTCAAATGATTTACCCCATAAGTGCAAATACAAAAAGTTCTTGTGGATCGAATGGGAATTCTGATGCAAAATCTGTAGCAAAAACAGCGGTAACTGTTTCTGCTTTTTGAAACCAAACGGCTAATAAACGAAATACGGTTGCACCGCATACAGCGGCAAAAAATCCACGCCAATAGTTACGTACAGCAAAATAGGTTGTTGTTACTTCAATGCTAAACAGTACACCTTCGAAAAGTACAATATATTGATTTAATTTGTTTTTGTGTATTTTCACTTTGTTTTTTTTTTTTTTTTTCTCTCAAATTTAAGTTAAAATTACCTCCAACTGGAGCGGCAAAACACGATCCAACTCCAACGGCGCAGGCGGCAGCCAACATTTCACAATGTCTCGATTCATTTTCGTAGATTGCTTGAAATGATGTTACCATTTTTGATAGCAATTGTGCTACAATACTAGCAATATGAACAAAAGGACCCTGAAAATGAGACGTGTTTTTTTTCGCATTGTATTTTGGATGATCTTGATACGTTCAAATTAAAAACGATCACGTATCCAAGAAAAAAAATTCGCTTTTTATTTATTCATTAAAGAACGAGGCGCATTACTTTATACCATGAAATTTCTTTCCTATTTTATGCTATAGAAATGGAGACACCATTCACTGTACTTTTAATATAGTAAAACTCTAATGGTATAAAAGCATTGTTAAAATTTTGCCTCGTTCTATTGACCATCAATAGCTATTGATTAAACTATAGTTTAGCTTAAGTTCAAAGGGCAAAATGGATAAATAGGATTTCAAATATAAATTTCGATTGTAAACTAAATATTATTATCACATACTTCTTTTCCAAGTGGCATGCCGGAACCTAATGTTGCCGTTAATCCAATAACTTTGGCAACCAATGTTTTAAATGTCAAATATTCTTTCAATGTCACACCTCTCAGAATTGTTTTCATTTCGGGAATACCAGAGCCAATGCTCTGCGGTGCAATGAGATGTACAAAACCAGCCGAAAACAATATTAAACACACTGGCAACGATATCCATGCAAAATATTGTACATATGGTTGCGACGTAAGATCTCTGTATAACCAGATTCTTGCTGTGCAAATGTAAAAAATTAAATTGAATGATTATTTCACCGATAAAATTATAATCGATTATAAAATTTTAATCGTTTATATATAGAAACCAGTTAGTAATACAGACAAAAATGATTCAGCAACAATGAAATGATGTTTAATGAAATATCCAACAAAATATTCCTTTTTCAAATTTATTTATTGTCTGTTCTATTGTTTAGTATTTGAATTGATGTGAATAATCACTTACCATTTGTGCACATCGATATACCTTTGTCCATAATATAGGACAAAAGTGCCATAATTATACCTAATAAAGCCAAATACACCCAATCCTCGCCAAGTCTTGCGAATGAATTCTTCCATAAATATAGCAAAAGCCTAACAAAACGACTTGAACGTTTTCCATATAATTCCTTTACAAGCAGAGAGAGAGGGAGAGAGGGATAGAAATAATGATAAAATTTAGTATAAACATCAAACATCCATATTAACGATCAGAACACTCACCCGGTCACGGGCCTTATCTTCCTTTTTTCGACGACGCTCAAGCATTTTAAGTTTTCTTGCTTCATTTTTTGCATATTCTCCCAAATCCTTTGTGTAGCGACCATACATCTAAAAGGAAAATCAAACCACAAAATTAATTTTGCACAAACGATGATTTGGAATTGTTTTATTTTTTTTAAAGACATTCTCTAGTGCATCCATGCCCAATTTTTTTACACAACTTCGAATTAAAAACAATGCAGGAAAAAATAGGAAAAATTAGAATAGAAACTATAAAAGTTCGCACAAAAAGAAAGAGAATACACTTTCAGATCAATAATTTACAACTATATTTCGCATTCAAATGATTTTTACTTTTTAATTTAAAATTTTTTTTTTTTTTTGCTTTTTATAATTTTGCTTATTCACTTACTGAATTTCGATCATTTTCGTTAATAATTACAGGTTTATTACTATTAATCAACAAATTTGTATGTGTCGACATTGGAATTTCAACACTATCATGTGATACATTCGGTGTTTCATCTTCGCAAAAACATCCGAAATGTTCGCTTTGTCGAATATTATTCGAAAACATTCGTATGTTTTGCGATGCCTTGACTATTTCTCAACGTATTTTCTGTTTTGTTGCGATGAATCTGTTCTATTTTCGACTTGCTTTTAGATATGTTGTTTGTTTTTTCGTATTCTTTCAAGTTCAAATAAATGCGAGTGAAATCAGTGGAATAGAAAAGCAGATGGGGAGAAAATAATGCAAAAAAAAAAAGATATTTTTGACTGACGATAAATGTCGGAGAAAATAAATTCAATCGTTGTATTTTGTACTTGAGCTATGATTGTGGATTTTAGGATGTATTTGCACTTTTTTTTAAAACAAATAATTAGACACTCTCAATATTAGGCACTCATTTTTCCACGAAAACCGTATTTTTCACTATTTTTTGTCTTCAAAATACACATTGCTAATTTTGCTATGATTTGCATGTCTTTCAAAAGTCTTTTAATCTAATTGAAAATAAAATATCTTTTAAAATGTATATTTCAATAGGCACTGTTATTGATTCACAGTAATGCTGTTATTCATCTCAAAGCACATCTTTCTTTGAAAAATGAAATTGTAATTAAGTCTTTTGCGTCTAATTATTTTGAAGAAATCATTTGTCCCATTTACTGAGTGAAAGTTAAATTTGATTCTTTTTTCTTTTTTTTTTCTTTTTTATTTAAAAATTGAGGACACCATGCGAAAACGAGAGTGCTTATACAGTAAATGCGTGAACTGTTTCTGTTCAAAATTCTACAACTTGATTAGCAAACGCGGACGTATTTCTGCGATGAAATTTAAACGATCGGTGTGTTTTTATAAAATAAAATACACACTCACGACAGGCTCATTTCATATTCAATCGAACCGTTGACAATTCTCCGCTTTTGCTTTTGTTTGTTGTGTCGTCATTTGTTTTTCATTACGGCACAAATATGAAACAAGTTTACTCAACTTATTTTTATATATATATCACAACAAATATAAAATAAATAAATTATTATGGTTAGTATATTAAATTTCTTGTTATAACACGGTATCTTTAATCATTTTTCTTTTATTAGCAAGTGATTCTGTGTATGTTTTTAATCTAATCATAAACATTGACTCCTTTTTTTTTCTTTTTTCTTTCTCTTGTTTCTTGTTTCTCGTGGTTTATACACAAGCTTTTTCATTCGATTTGACGACATACAAAAAGAGACAAAAAACAAACATCTGCGAGATTTCGTACAATTTATTTACACAAGCTGTATTTTATATTGAAAGTTCTTTTCCTTTCAAAAAATAGACGAGCAAATTTGAGATAAAAAAAAAGGAATGCACAGAAGTTTTGTGTAGACAAATAAATTCAGTCATGTGATCACATGATCTGTTTTTTTTAGCGTTTTATTTTATTAATTATGTCATGAATAATTTCACACGATTTTAATGTAAAAATTGTCTTTTAGTCAATATTTGCGAGAGAAGATTTATTTCATAAAAATACCGTGCAGGGATAAAGCCATATTAGTACACCTAGCGTAATAGCTCGTAGATTAGGTTTTGATTCTCCCCTTATTAAACAAAATATGATGTTTATTTGGAAAATTTTGACTTGTGTTTTTGAATTAAATAGCTCAAACAGGAACAACTGTTGTGAATGAGTCTTATTGAATTCATTTGAACATCATATGATTGATTGATAAGATTATAATCTATGGCTGTGCATTCGCATTTGGAATCCACTAAATCTGTCTCATGTGAATTTATTTTGTTTTAAGTTATTTACATATTTTATTCGATTACCAAATTTATTTGTACGCCTAATTATGATCAAAGCGTTATATCATCTAGATTTCATGGAAACTGGAAATGCTCTGAATGAAGGAAAAATTCATTAGAATATTTTTGAGTGTTATTTAAAGTAATCATTGGTGTCAAAAATAAAGCTTATAGAAAGAAAACGCGACAATTATAAATAAAAAAAAATATAGAAAAGCGAAGGATTCACATGAAATTTAAACTAAATGCGATGTATAAAACATTTATGCGCAAATTATAAGTACTTCATGATTGCAGAATGCGCAATTTAAATGTTTAGCGATACGTGATTTTTTGAAGGAATATAATGACGAATCAGCAAGAAGTCAATCTGGAAATTTCTGCATTTTTTTCCATTTTCTTTATGTAAGCAGTGTTGTGAGTTAAGCAAATGAAGGCGTTTACATTTAAATTAAAAAATAATGTTTTGGTTTATCAACAAAAATGTGTTTTTAATTTCTTTTTCTTAAAAAAAAAAAAAAAAAAAAAAAATCTTTTTGTGGTTACTTTTCTAAATTATTAAAATTTAAATTTTAATTTTAAATTTACTATTTTATAAAAATTACTAATTGTGTATAATTTTGTAGATTTTTTTTCCTCTATACAAGACAATGTGCTCTATATTACATAAGAAGTGAGTTGAAATTCACTCAAAAAACTATAAAGATAAAAAATTGTTTGAAATTTGAAAAAAGTGCAAAAATTTTACATGCAATAGAATCAAATTTATAAGAAGAAAAAAAAACGAAATTTCATGCTGTTTCCTTACAGCATTATAGTCGATAAATTCATCATCAGAATCGGATTCATAATTATCTAATTCGGATGCACTTGGTGGAGGGCATGGATAAAACGTGTGCTGTGTTGTGCGAACTCGACGAGATTTTTTCATTCGATGATTTTGATTCAGACCATTTTTAATGGCATTCTGTTTGCGCCTTTCGCGAAACTCTCTGTAAAACGTAACAAATTTTAACTTGAATATAAGGTGTCAAATGTAAATGTCGCATATATTACTCTATATGCACACAAAGAAAAAAAAAAATTATTTGGCTTTTAAAACAAACACAAACAAAATCAAATATGCTAATTAATATTACATGCTCTAAATAGAACATCAGTGAGATTCGTTGTTTTCCTATTTGCTGAATGATTTAACACAAAATTATGTTACTTATTTCGAAAAATTTCATCTCATAAGTTTACTAAAAGTTCGTGAATTTCATGTGTTTCTTTAACACATTTACTAAAATCATAAAATATTTATACCTGAGAGCTCGCTCAAAATCTGCCCATTCTGAATCAACCAATTCAACATTTTCTTCGCCATCATGAATCACAAGATCACTTTTAACTACTTCTGGATTACGCTGAGAGCTATTACCATCGCTTGCCGATTTTTTATTGTTTTTCTCCATTTTTAATTACTATCTATAGGTATTCGGTCAAGTCACTCCGATAACAATTTTAATAAATATTATTTTTTTTTTTTTTTTATTTCACGTGAACTTTGGATATCATAAGTTTTAGTTTCAAAATATATTGCCCATTAGAATTGATACAATTTCGTATTCATTCAGTCTTCCGTTATATTTCTTAAATCGTATGCGTTTGACACGCCACTTAAGAGTTCATTTTTTATCGTTGCTCTCGAACAAATTATTCAATTATTGTGCCTTATTCATTTTGCAAGCTAAAAAGTTATTGAAATGAATTTATTATTTGCAAACACACAATGTTCACATAAAATTGTTCGATGCTTTCATACTATAATTTCTTCTATTGAATGAATAAATGTCGAAAAGAAAATATTGAAAAGAATTTTTAGAAGATTTTCATTGGACGTTTTTTTTTTTCTTTCTTTTTGAAGAGCTACACGAAATATGATAACGATTCAGAATGTTGCAATTTGCTGGCTACTGGCTATGCATATAGTATGCAAGTAGGAAACAATTAACTATAAAGATGTTTCATCACACATTTAAACGAGCAATAAAAAATATACTAATTCTGGAGCATTATTATGCTGTCGTTCAACTTTTAATTCGTTAGTATTCATTAAAATTGAACTGGGAATTTTCATAAGCACATTTTAGGCAGTATTACATCCGTTGACATAACACGCTACAGATTTTTTTGTTTTTTTTTTCGTACCAACCAATTTAAACGACAGCCAAACATATATCCATATTCAATCAAACAATTAACTTTTAAATTGGATTTCCAATGAATCGATAATATTGACATCTTGAAAAGATGATATTTCTCGAGTATAATTTCGGCCTTAGCTTTGTATTATCATAGAACTATCCCGCTAGACACACATACTGGATGAATAAGCATTTAAATCGCAGTGCATGGCTATAAAAGATACGCTCAATTCACATATCGAACACATGGCATACAGTATATGTATATATCTACATAAAACGATTATTTCGTATTGAGATTAGTGTGCGTTTAGCTTGCATCTGTGTGTTTCTTTTCTTTATTGTTTTTTGTATTTGCTTGACCGCTAATAAAACGGATGTTGTTAGAGCTGTTAAAAATTGGTTTGGAGGTGAAAGAGAGAGAGACACAGACATACAGACAGAAAGGGAGAAAGAGAGAGAGAGAGAAAAAGAGTTTCAAATTACAAAAGTCATGTGACATTCTATTGAAATGCTTATGAATGCTTGATAACAAAATGCTTTTCGTGGATTAAATCTTATATGAATCAATGGTATGTGCGCATTGGCTCTCATTATTCGAAATCAAGACAACGGCTATTCTATTACTTTGTTCTTTCAAAATGGAAATATCTTAATTCGTTTGTTGATGTATATTAGCGTTATTGTTCTACGTAAAATGCTTTTGAATTTGTTTGTTGCATCTCTTTATTTTCCCAAAAGGAAAATGTGTAATGGTTGAGTAACCTGTTTATTGAATGATTGTGCTCAGAATTGAATATGATTTTTGTTTTTTTTTTATTCACCAACATACATGAAATGCAATTGAATTTATTTTTGATTATTATCGGTTAGCTTTGCGTTCTTAACAATTTTTTTCTTTTCTTTTTCTTTTTCTTTTCTTTTTCTTCTCTTTTCTTTTTCTTTTCTTTTTCTTTTTCTTTTGTTTTCTCTTTGTATATAGTGTCAATAGTCCACAGAGATAATACTTTACATTATTTTTTTATCAGAAATAAAATACTTTTCATCTTTTCAACACATTTAATTAAACATTTATTTGCACTGGCAGTTGCACATAGATAACCTAGAATCATCAATTTTATTGGCAATTCTTCTTACACTTATGAATTTAATTCCATTTATCTTAAGTATGGACAATGTGTCTTAAAATTTGGAATATGAAATTTTGAATTCATTATCACTGTAATTATTCTCACTGCCTGTTTAATAATTTTTTTTTTTTTTCGAAACTTGTTAATTAAAACGTTGTTGTTTTGGCTATCAAATACAATTTTGAAAGATTTGTCGACTTTGACTTCACGATGAACTTGTGAATACTGTTCTTTATTTTGATCTGAGCTGCGAATTCAACTTCATCACTTGCATCGTTCAGGCGATCACATTGGATATGATAAATGATAACAAGACAGACATATCCATAGGGAAAGAGAGAGACAAAAAGAGAGATAGAGAAAAAGAGAGAGATGTAAACTACGTTTAATTCAATCAACTTCCACCGCCTGGTTATTTGCCATTCATACGAAAGGCAATCTCATGCACATCTAAAATCATTTGAAATGCTTAACCATTGTGTCGTCGCATCTTCTTGTTATTATATCAGTCTCATTTTCTTGAAATGAAATTTAAAGTGACACAGTCATGAATGGAATTTGCGTAAATTAGGCGAAATTTTGAAACAAAGACAGATATGAAAAATGATCATCATTGTCTTAATCACAAAATGATGAAGAGTCCCAATGAGAAGTTTTCGTACAACAGTCGAAAAATGTACAAAATCTAAAATTGTTTTTACATTAGCTTGTTCTATATATACCTATGATCATTGTTATGTCTCTATGATTATTAAAACTATTTTTTTCTATTTATGTCTGCCAATATCTCTTTATCATTCATATTTTGTGAAAAATTGGCATCTTTCAATCAAATCTATTTAAAAAAAAAAAAATGATAGCGATAAAAAATAATGGAGAAAAAGTTAAAATCACGCGCTGAATTAGCACTTTTTCACATCGATGGATCTGTCTGATTTGAATTTTTATTGTTGTTGTAAAAACTCATGCAACATGGATTAAATTGAATATGATTGAGCATAAAATGATTACAAATACAATATTGTGAGATGTTGACGTAAATACCGGTACTTGTCAATGAATTAAACTAATGAATTTGTAAGGCTTTCTGGCTCCCATTAAAATCCAATCAGAATTTTTTTTTTTTTTTTTTTTTTTTTTTTTTTTTTGTTCACGTGACGATGATTCGCTTTTTTGTCGCCTCAAGCTCATTAACAATTATAAAATAAACATTTATCTCAGTAATAACATTTTTAATTTTTCGTACACAAATTGGTTTGATATTCTAACAGCGGGTATCTATTTGCAATAATTCAAAAAAACATTTGATAATTTATTTAGTCAAAAACAATGATTGTTTACATTCCGACAAATAAGAAACTTGTCATTTATATGGAATGTTTTGGAGAAAAAAAAAATTTGATTTTATTCCATTTAAAAATATGATTTTCATAAAGTGTATTTATAGGCATTTTTAGCAAAACAATTCTAGAATTTCGAATATCATCGAATGCGCAATTATGATTTTGAAATACAACACAGAAGTTATGTCAAACAACAATATTCACGAGTTTTTCTTTACATTTTTTGCAAAAAAAAAAAAAAAAAAAAATGTGCTGATACAAGGCATTATATTTCATCGTGTTGAAAAATTATGGAGAAAAACAAACAACAAATGTGAATATACTTTCTAAACTATTTTCTTGTTCATTTAAG
Source organism: Resseliella maxima (assembly GCA_029041755.1). Lineage (NCBI taxonomy): Eukaryota > Metazoa > Arthropoda > Insecta > Diptera > Cecidomyiidae > Resseliella > Resseliella maxima. The sequence continues at coordinate 166,568 of JAQOWM010000538.1, read as the reverse complement.
AATGATCGATAAAATGTATCGATAAATATTTTATATAAATTCCGATTGATACTATACAAATCCAATTTACATTTGCTTCAATTCATCATTATTTTAGTTGTGATAATTCACCGACACATAAAAATTACCATAACTACTGTTACTAGTGACGTTTATGACACTTTATTGAAATAGGTAACCTAATAACTGTGGTATTCTCAAGGTCAGTATATGAATCTGATCGTATTGCAAATTACATTGTTCTTTATGCACAATAAATATTTTTGTTTTTTCTCTCTCTTTTTGTTTGTAGCAAATCTGATATTTCCTATAAGATTATTCTAAGTTTGTTATGCTTACCAATGTATTCTGGTATCCTAATCCATATTCTTCATCATCATCAGATGCTATAGATAGTGAAGCATCCATCGGTTGAATTTTAACTGCATACCGAGATGATGGCACTTGGAGTGTATCCATTTTTGGCGATCTTGCATACATTTTGCACTTTTGAGGCTTTTTAATTAATAAAAACAAAACACTTATACTACATTCAGACGTTCAATAAAAAAAAAATAAACGAAACACAATCCACGCACTTCCGTTTAAGATTAATTTAAACGTAATCACATTTCGATAAAAAAAAATTTATAGCCAATCTTTGGTCAGGAACTAATTAATATTTGAATATGATTTATTGCGCACAAACTAAAAATATAAATATTTTACACCTTTCGACAGCCAATTTAAAAGGCATTAAATTACAAATATATTTATTTGACGTTTATGTATACTTTTAAAAAAATGTTTTAATTATCAATAAACAAATACTTTTATTTTACTATTTTTATTTGCGTTTTGTTTTATAGTTAAATCAGTGTTATTATCAGGCAGTTAGTATGAAAAAGATCACATAAAAAAATATAGCACGAATAGCATTTATGATATATGTGAACAGTTGATAGAATTAGATGCGGTTCTTTCTCATTTTAATTTCACATGGTTTATACAATTATTTACTTTTAGTTTGTTCACACATGAGGATAGATTTATTTTTTATTTTTTTTTTTTTGTTTTTTTTTACACTTTATTTCATTTAGTCCCTTCGTGTTTCTATTTTGCACTACTCAATCGCTTTACGTACACCTGATAACTGAACACATATCCAAATGACAAACATTGAAATAACTGCGAGTTCTGTGTAAACCAAGTTTTTAGTCTGGCAGTTCTTGTCTCTCTCTCTCGCTCTTTTTTCAACGTTTTTTCTTTCTAAATTAATTTTATGTTGTTTTTTTCTTCTCAGGGAGTCTTCACAACCAAAAAAAATAAATAAAAAAATATATATAGTACAACAAATAATGTCGGGAAACAATAATGAACGAAGTAATTTTGCGTGAAATGATGACACACGTTCAATAGTAATATTATGATATTGAGTCTGACCACTCTGATATTGTTGTTAAAAAAAAAAAAAACTAGAACTGTTTACGTAAAGAACAATAACATATTCTTTATTAACCAAAAATAAATAAGTGATACTAATATCATTAATGAATCTATTTCAAAAAAATGTTGAATGCTATTTCGTGCTGACGTTTACATGATTCAATAAGAAAAATCGATCATTCATGATAATACGTTTAATGTTGAGACATAGACCGTAAATATATCAATGGTTTTCTTGTTCTTCATAAATAAATAAATAAATAAATAAATAAATAAAAAATATATATTATATATAACGGCTTAGATTTGAATGTATCAAAATATTATCTTGTGTTCAAATTAATTGTTCAAGATTTAATGAAAGACAACCGCATCTATTGAATTTCAAAACAAGAATACTTGCTATTGCATCTTTTATTGCACATGATGATACAAAATTTATATTTCAATATGATTTTGCTTTAATACATTTATTATCATACACATTAGTTCACATTTAAAGTCACATGCTTATGTATCCACATATCGAACACACAAAAATGTTTTAAATATTTTTTTTTCTTTCGATTATTTCCATATTGCGAATACCGAACGGTGACATCACACGGAGATATGATTTTAATGAAATTAATAAAGTTGTGAATATCAGTTTTAAAGTAAATTTGAAATAAATTATTCAATGAATGCAAAAAAAAAAAAATAAATAAATAAATTGTCATTAATTAAAATTCATATGAAAAATGTAACGCCAAAAAGTTTTTGGTATTTCCCCGGCTTAAAACTAATGATATCAGAAGTGATCATTTTGTTTTACAAATTAAACTTGATCGCCAGTGACTAATCCTGTTGGTATCTTATATATTTTATATATATATATATGTAGCTACTACATCTATAAGGTAGATAATTTAAACCATATTCGAAGCAAATACCAATTTGAAGTGTGCATTTATTCGCATAGCGAAATTTTTGAATGCAATATGCAACAAGTTGTAACTTTTATAATGAAATATACTTAAATACTCGTTAGTGGTTTTTTTTTTTTCTCTTCTAATCATAACAATTTGTATTTATTATAGAATTCAAAGGTTGGATATTATCCAATGGATACGACTATCGAATGAATAATTGGTTAATTATTAAAATTCAATAAATATAATCACGATAAATAACACGCACAAATTAAGATTTATGGTGACCAGTAGAAATAATTACGATTCGATGGGAATTTGAATTGAAAAAAAAAAAAAATGACAATAACAAGTATGACAATCACATGTCTGACAAATTAGTGCTTCAAAGTATCAACTAAATGTGATATATGATTTTAGATTGTTTTTTTCTGATTATTGTCAATTTGTTCAGGCAATCCAAATGATTATTTCTGATAATCTTTTATTTTCATCTTAATAGAAGTATCATTTTGTACATAGATTTCGATAAATTACTTTGGAAAAATTCGGTTTACAAAGCGAGTATATAGCAAATGTAGATGCTTATTGCGAAAACAGCTGATAAGATGTGCATAACAATGCAGAACCACATTTAAAAAAAAAAAAAAACAAAAAAAAAAAAAAAACAAAAAAAGAACAGGGTGTTCAACAAATTGTCGAGGTTATTAATTTCCATTTGTATATTCAATATTCTCTTATCATCTGGCATTTTGTTTACTCTATTTTTGTTGTTATCAGTTCAAACCAACAGCGCGTGATTAAAATTTTTATAGTCATGCGACTGTTGAACAACAACTAAAAAACACAGATACGAACAGTTAAAAAACTTGTGGCCATTGGCCGTGTTAATCTTAAAATTTTTGCAAATTAATCTTTTTCTTTTTTTTTTCTCTCAAACAACAAGAACAAGTTTTCTCTCTTCACAATTTTTCAAACAGTTAACTAGTTTTCATTCATTCTTCACACTATCGCTTGAACTTCAGTTTATTAAATTTTGTTACGTGCTGGTAATTCTCATAAATTGATTAATTTTTTTTACATAAACTTCACAACGTAATAATAAACCGACTGAATGGAAGTAAAATTAATTTTTTGTGAATTTTTTTTCATATTACCCCTTGTTTATAGTCATCATAAGATTATAAAATTATTATTATCACAATCATGTCATTTAAATTATATTATCGTGCAGATAATTCGAAGGAGAGTTGGAAGGTTTCAAAAATTAAATTAACTAATTTAATTAATACTTTTACAAAACTCTTTAAATTGAATCATATCAGATCACAAATAGAATAAATACAAATTCATTTGATGAAATAATTTCATGAATGAAAACTGTATTATTTTTGTTACACATATTTTCTAAATAAATCTCAACATCGATAGATATAAAAACGAAAAAAAAAAAAAAATGTTAAAGAAATTCAGAATTTTTTGCCCTCGTCCAAATTGACAATGGCAATATGATTACCGTCGACAGTCTTTTTATAATTGATTTTCACATTCATAATTGATTAGATTGCTCTATGTTGATGTTCAAAGCATCTTTATCTTTGCCGTGATTTGTAATTGATTCTAATAATTAGCATAGTGTAAATAAATTCGATGGTCTATTTATAAGTTAAAACAACGATGGATTAATTGTGTTAATATTGACAGTGATCGACCAATCCTTTATTTGAATTAGTTTTTGTTTTTCATTCACATCACTTTGTTTAAAATAAACCACTAAATATTCATTGAACAATATTAATTTTATTTGCACTGTACTGTAAGTGAAAAAACTAACAAAACTCCAATGAATTTAAATGATGATCTGTGTCATGTACAGATTTATATGAATAATATTTGATTCACTGAATTCTTATCGTTCACAACAACAAAATATTCGGTTTGCGTATGTAAAATGGTAATGACAAACTTAACACAAAAACATTTTTAACATGACTTTGATAATAATCATCATAATCGAAGCATTCTAATTGTCCTCGGTACAAATCAAACAACTGTATCAAAAGAATCAACGTTCAGATTTTTAATGTTTTTTTTTTTTTTTTTTTAAATAAATAATTGATTAAACCGAAATAAAAAAAAAATTCACATTTATTTTATAATTTCAAGATGAACATCATCGTACGATGACATTCGTTGTGTGAATCAACCGGTATCCGATAACAATTAATATCATTTGGCATATTTCCACTTTCTTAAGATACGATCAATGACGACCAACAGCCGATATACGCGAATTCATATTTGTTGTTTTTCGATAGGTTAGGTTTTTTTTTTGTTTTCTTTGACACATCTACGGTCTCTTTTAAATGATTTGTTTTGATTTGTGTACTGTCGTTGTGTGTGTACCGCACTATTCAGTAGCATTTACTTATCACTCGATTCTGGTATTTTATTTTTGTTTCGATAAAGCAACGTTCTTTCGTTTGAAACGTAAAGTTGTCGTAAACCATAAACGTAGCGCACGTACAAACAGATCAGGTGGAAACATTGTGCAAAATTTAATACAATGAAATATCAAAACACGTGTAGAGGTAGACGTATTACGATTGCATAGAAAGCGACTTGAGGGAAAATAAATGGTACACGCGCAAAATGTCTTATATGAAATACGTAAGGAATCAAAATCAATTAACTAATGAATGAATAAATACAAATTTCAAAGATATAATCCAGTTGATAGATAATATTGAGTTGATTGGTATTTGATACAAGAACCCTTCAAAATTGCAAAACATGCACAATATTTACTTACTATTCATGTATGTATATTAGTAGTCTAGTGTTAGGCGAATAAAATGTTTAACGAATTTTTGTTTTTTTTTTTTTGCATTTTATTTATTTTTCATAGTTCTGAATATGAACAAAATTTGTTGTTTTTGATTTACATAAAAAAATTTTTAAAAGTAATTTCATCCAAAAAACGGCAAAGTTCCAATTCTGAGTTTATTGTTATCTATTGTCCATCAAATGTAATGTTTATGCGCGAATCATGCTATTAACATTTCAATATTTTATTAAGACGAAACAACAAAAATTACATAAAAAATCAAAATTTAGAAAAAAAAAAACGGATGTTAAATGGATCAAATTAATAAACTGCATAATTATTGAGTTGCATTTTGCTCATATTTTGTTCGTATTTAATTCATAATGGCTTTTTAATTGTCTTCATCTTGTTGTTTGTTCTTTTTTGGTTATTTGAATTTATTTAATTGCTTTTCACAATCTCACAAATGGCAACTTTTTTTTTTTTACAAATGCTTTTGAGCTTCTTTTCCTCAAAAAACGAAAAAAAAAAAAAAATGAACAAATTTACTTTAAAAATTAAATTAGTAAAATACATCGTTATTAATTATCAATTATCACAGATGTTTCGTTTGTTATTGTTTTTATCATCGTTTTTTCATTTTAAATAAAATGTTTAATCAATATTTAGAATTAACTGAAACAAAAATTAAAATTTAAGTGTGTTTTTCAAATAGTACAAAAACCAATTTAAAAATGATTAATTTTTCAAAAAAATTCCAATATTCATGTGGACTGTTTCGCTATTAAGGAATTGAATAAATTTAAAGCACTTTCTATGTGATGCTTTGTTTTTCCTCATCTTTCGCATGATTTTTTTTTTATCTTAATACTAATATTTTTTTAATTTGTTTTTCGATTATTGTGTAAATTCAATCCGAAAATTGTCTGAGTTTTGTGTGTACATCGATAAATACTAATATGTCATATTATTATATACGTATGGGAAGAATAAACAAAATGACATTTATTTTAATTACCGCTGAAATCAAAAAAAAAATACTTGCAATTATTCAGTCAATGTAGCATCTAACATTTAATGTAGAGAGTTTATAGTGTTTTCATTTTTTCTTTCAAATTTCCGTGGAATTTCCATTGAAATGCTTTCTATAACGAAAAGTTATGAATCATGTTTTGTTCAGTTTTTCTAACATTATTAAAATTAAGTTTAATTTTAATTCGACAAATTGAGGTTTTGACAAATGCATTGTCATTGTTTCTATAGCGACTTAAATGTAGAGCACACGGTATACACAATAAATTTAAACACAATTTTCCACAATTGACTACAATGTGACTTTTGAAAAGGGGTAAATTATCCCGGATAATAATGTGAAGGGGAAGAAGGAGGGACGAAGAGGTATAAGTTAGAAAGGTAGGTACACGACTAGATACCAAGTTTTACTTGAACGTTGACATTAATTCATTTAGCTTGTTTGTTTGAATGGTTGGTTTTGGCTTTGAATTGACTACTGGTCTTGGCACCGAGTTGACATTCTGATTACTTGTAAATGGACTGTTATTGCTGGATGACTGATTCAAATCGAATTCATGTGATGAATTGAGTGGAAGAGCGGGTATTGATTGACAACTGCTTGATAATGATGTGGAGGTTTTTGTTTTGGTTGATGATTGTTGCCCATCATCGAAATCACCACATTCCGCAGTTGTTGTATTTCCAACGCTTGTGTCATGTTGACTACTATTTGTATCCATTTGTACCACGAAACTATCATTATCGGAACACTTGAGTAATTTTGGATATCGATCGAAATACGTTGCCGTACCGAGTAATGCTTCATGATCATTATTTGCATCATCATCATCAGTATCGGTTCCATTTCGATTTATCTTTAACGGTGTGTTGCTCATTGAGCAATCATTTTTATAGTGTCTGAATATTTCATCAGTAACACCTAAACTACTGTTACCTCCACAGCTGCTGGCACTATTACTTCGTAAAACTCCGTGACATCGTGAAATGGTTGCCGTACGCATTGCTTGCACCGGTTTATCATTTGACAGCATTGATTTTAAACTATTCTCTTTCGATAGATTCTTATCATTACCATCATTTTCACTCACTGCATCATTAAAGCCAGTATTTTTTTTGGTTCGATATATAATCAATATAATGGATGCTACAATAGCACAACAAATCACTGTAATTACAATGATTGCAGTTATTTCGTGCTGAGTACAACCTTCATTTGTGACAACTTTTTTGGCTTGAACCTTCAATTGAATCAATGATTTTTCAATACCCAAAGTATTCTCAACTTCGCAAGTATACAATCCAGCATCTTCCTCTATGGTTTTGACAATTATGAGCAATTGATTTTCTTTGGCTAGCAAATATCTACTTTCAGATGAAGAAATTGATTTACTATTTTTAAACCAACGAATATCTGATAAGATTTGACCACTGCTCAAACATTCAAATATTGTATATTCACCAACAATACCATCTTTGTGTTCCATCGGTTTAATATAGATCATTGGTTCGACTGTAAATTCAACAAAAAGAAATAAAAAAAATATTAGAAAATTGTCATTTTTAAATAGATTAAGTAAATCTCACTTATGTCTACGGTGACATTTGCCGTAATAACACCAGCTGCATTCTCTGCTGTGCATGTGTAAATTCCACGATCTGATGCTTTTGCATTGTCAATTATAAAGGATTCATCATTGTCCATAGTTTGAATTCGACGTTCACGGGCCGCTGGAAAATCATTTCCATGGTTGAATTGCCAAAAAATTTGTGGTTTTGGATCTCCCTCAACTGCACAAGCTAAATGAACTCTTTCCGATGTTCGAACTGTTACATTCTTCGGTTTTTTTGTAAAAACTGGGAATGCTGCAATAAAACATAAATATAATCATTGATCACTATGTGAACTTTTACAATTTTGTTTGATATTTATTTAAATTCACACCGTACTCGTAGAGATGGCGTAAGAAATGTGAATTTCTTTGCTAAAGCGAATTCGAGTCAAGTGGGTCTCATTCTCTATAAGTTTTTGAAAAATACTTACATGCAACCGTTACTTTAAACTTTTGCGAATAAGCCTTTCCATACTCGGATTCTGCAACGCATTGATAACGTCCAGCGGTTTTGGAATCAACATTTATTAAGTTTATTTGCGAAGTGGCAATAGTGCTATTGATCGGAATATCAGCTTCAATATCTTCTATTGTTGCATATACTTCGTCAATACTATCACCGTTAGAATCACCATCAAATTCATTATCTTCTTGTTCACTTGCAGTATATTCATCATCTTCGTCTCCCTCTTCATAGTCATCATCATTATCATTATCATTATCATCCAAATTTAATTTGGAAACCGAAGAACTAGTAAGTGGCACTTTTGGTGCACTCACATTAATCCGAAGTGGTGAACGATTCGGATTACTTCGTCTTTCAATAAATCGTTCTTTAACACGAATACGATTCTCATCTTTTTGTCGTATTTTAGTTTCAATCAATGATGAATCGATATTCATGTTGTCATGCTTCCATGTAAACACTATATTTGTATCAACTGTAACGAATGCTGTGCATTCAATTGTGATGTTTGTTCCTTTGATTGCTAAAATTGGATTCTTTGGTTCATCGACCATTTGCGGTTTTGGTATTTCATCTGAAAATACAATGATAAGGAAAATGTTATTTAATTGTGAATAGAATATTGAATCAATCTTTTTGAAAAATGAAAAATGAAAAATGAAAAATAAAAATAATAAAAAAAAAAAAAAAAATATACACTTACTGCATGTTAAATTATCTTCATGAAGTTGAAGTAAACGTTTATTACGCAATGAAAATGGGAATGCACATCGAATATCAATTTTGTATTCACGTTCAACATTTTCATTATTTCGAATAATTGAAAAATACTCTTTTTTCGCCCAAAAATAAAACCACAATGCATGACAATCGCAAATTAAATCGGTACTATTGATATGCAATTGTTCAAGAGATGGTAACAATTTACGATCAAATGAACCATCCTGAATGGTTGTAATTTTATTATTACTTAAATCGAGACCAATCAAATTGATTAAACCAAGAAATGCATTTTTATTGATTGCTTTAATATTATTATTATTCAAATTGAATGTTTTTAATTTTTTAAGTGATGCAAATGGTCCATAGGAATCTTCAATTATTGCTGCAACATTATTTTGACTCAAATCCAGCCAATCTAAATTGAATGTTGCATTCATGGCACCTGAACCAATGCTTGAAATTTGATTTGCATGCAAATCAAGAGTTTTCAATTGGCTCAATTTATCAAAACTGCCAACATTAATTTCACTCAATTGATTATGCGATAAATTCAAATGTGTAATGCGTTGTGTAAAATCCCAGCAATCTTTTCCAATTGTGTGTATGGAATTATTGAATAAATTCAATTTTGTAAGCGAAGTTATATTAAGTAGACCATCTTTTTCTATTCTGGTTAAATGATTATTTGCCAAATCCCTAAATTTTACAAGAAAAATAAACATAAATCAATTATTTATATTATGATATTTGACTCTAAAATATTTCAACAATTTTATCATTGAGAAGAGAAATTATGCCTCAAAAATCATTTCCTCTATTTGAATATTTTCTTTTGATAAATAATAAATAAAACTTACAGCAAACTCAAATTATTCAGCCCATGAAAAACTCCAGTAATCAATTCGTCAATATTATTATTACGTAGTTTCAAACTTGTTAAAGCTGTTAAATTGCTGAACGTTGCATACTGTAGATTTGCCCGTAATTCATTATCATTCAATGAGCTTGTGTTATTTAATAATAACAGGAAAAAAAGAACAAATAAACAAAACGAAAAATCAGAACAAATTCGCTGACATTGATACATATACAAAAAAACGACTTGGTTAATGTACAGTGAAATGTGGTAACTTGGCTATGGCTATGTGCGGCAAATTTTACATTTATTGTAGTTAAATTTCTTCTATTTGGTCAAAACTTTAAAGATGGCAAATAATTTACTGCATTCCGTGTAAAATTGACCACAAATGTAACAGTATTGAACAATGTTCATTCAATTGAATCAATGAACATGTAGGCAGCGTTTATTTTACATGGATTGCCGTAAATTAGTTGTTATTTTCTGATCAAACGTAAGAAATTTCACTGATCATGAACTGCAATTTTTTTTTTTTTTTTTTTTTTTTTTTGGGTGCAAAGATAGACATTTGCGCTATTCACAATCTGTGATTGAGAATGGCTAATTAACAATCTTTTCCATATGAAGAATGTATATTGTTCGGTAAATGTACTGCGATATTTTCATTAGCGATATTCAGATATCGCTATTGAAAATAATATTGCAATACATTCTCTCAGAGAATTTCTCTGATATTATTCAACTTGCGTTGTCATTTTGGTTGGTTTGAATGTTTAAAAAAGACATCAGTCCACAATGTTTGTATACATTGTTCATATGTAAAGTTCAATTAATTCCTGTACGCATAAATCCATCATCAAGAAATTGTTATTGTTTAAAAATACTTACAGTTTTTTTAGCTTCTTCATCTTTGTAAACAGACCGACGGGCAATTCATTAATATGGTTTTTATTCATTTTAAGCTCATTGAGTTGAACTAAATGCTCAAATGCTCGTCTTTCAAGGATCATAATTTGGTTATTATTCAAAAATCTATAAAATAAGGAAATCAATAACCAATGTATGATAAACTATTGATTAATAAACTCAATATTTACAATATAAAATAAGCTTTGAAATCGAAAATTAGACAATAAAATTCTAGAAAAAAAAAAAAAAAATATCGAAAAATGTACTTACAATTTCTGGATATGATTTTGTTTAGGGAATGAATTGAATCGAATGGTATGAATCATGTTCCGGCTCAAATCTAAATGCTTGAGATTTGGTAATTGTTGCAATGCCTCTGAGCTAATTTCTAGAATTTCATTGTTAGCTAATTCAAGCTTTTGCAATGAAATTAATCCATCAAAATGCGGAATACGTTCCAATTTGTTTTCGTTCAAATTTAATTCAACAACATTTGGCAAATTTCGAATTCTTTGCTCACACATCTTTGCATTGAAATTATTTTGCAGAAGCTCCCTGTTGCAAAATAAAATAAGATTTATACAATGAGTTAAAATACATAATCGGAAAAGAAATAAAAAAAAAAAAAAAATATTTTATTCTGCCAATGGAAACGAAGAAAAAGTTGCAAACAAAAGTATAGAGTAGAAGAGATAAAAACGAATAAGAAGTAAAGAATGAGCGGTAAAGCAATTAAATAAGAAAAAAAAAGGAGAAGGAGAAACGTACAGTGATTTTACAAATTGTGGCACTTTAGGTAAATTCATCGAATGTAGATGTGTGCAGGTCATGAAAGTGTTGAAGCAAGAGCATTCGCCCGGACATATTTCAAATGAAACGATTGCTGGTGCCGTAGCGTCTGTGTTTGCTGTTTCTGTAGATGCTTTTAACAATGCAACGATTTCAGTGTCGGTTATCTCTTTTGGTTGTTGTATAATTTGTGTTCGTGTCATGTGTGCTTGATCGTATGTTTCACGCGACTTCTGTACGTTATTTTCGTTTTTTTCTTTGCTCTTAGTCATTGAAATATTTGTATCGCCATTATATTCTTCGTCATCGTACTCGTCATCCATCGTTGAATGTTGTTCAATTTCTTCATTTTCTCGAATATAATCGCTATCATCACGAAGGGGTATACCTAAGATGATAAATAATGAAAAAAAAAAAACTTGTTGAATATTTAACTGAAAATGTTTGAAAATATTTTTGGAATTTCTGGATTTTCTAAACCTTATTTTAAGAATAAAAAAACAAAAAAAAAAATGATTGTAAAAATAATTATATATCAGTATATACCATGTTTTAAATAATGTCTATTTCGGTTGATTACATCCGATTCGGTTGCTTCTGTTTGAACATTTCGATGACCTTTTTTCTCACTCAAACCAAATGGAAGACAATTGCATAATAAAATAATTGCCAAAAATGTCAAACGAAATTGCTTTTTCATTTTCGATTATTCTTTTATTTACGCCGTCGTTTCGTTCGAAAAGAATTTAAAATATTTGTAGTATGTTAATTGATTTCTTATTTAACACTTTGTTTAATAGCTTCCATGACTTCCCGCATTGAAATCCAAATATGTAATCAAATAATCAAAATGCTCTTTTTTTTTCTCTCTTTTCGAATGTCCTTTTCTTTTGTAACAAAAATTTATTTTTTTTTCTCGTCGTTTAGTTTAACAATTTTTTCCACTGATTTTCTTATAATGTTCGCAAATACATTAAGATTTTTCTATTTAATTTTCTATCTTTTCTGTTGAACTATGCACAATTGCACATACACACAAACACTTTCAATAATTTGTTCTTCTTCGTTGAATTGTAATTGATTAAGCAAAAGATATTTGCGGTTGTTTACGTGTTATTCGATCGTCAATAAAATAGTGAATGTGTTCTTAAAGTGTAATCCAATGGTTAAATCTTTAAGATGTTATTGCGTATGACCGATCGAACAACATTTGAAGAGAGATCAAATATATGGCACAAAATACGATACATTCCATGTTGCTGCTTCAGTGCATAGTGGTAATATATAAACACTTTCAACTTCGTCATCTGAAAAAGTAAGGATTGAAGAATAAATAAAAAAAAAAAACCGAAATTAAACGAAACGAAACGATTACGAGAGAGAAAAAAAAAGACGAAATTTATTTAAATTTATTTTTGATGATTTTTTTTTTTTTGGAATCGAATAAATACAATTACAGGAAAGAAAGTCCAAAACTCAATAAATATGTGGCATTCTATTCACACTTTGTATTCAATCGTTCTATTCCTTCTTTTATACACTTCTCAGTTATTGTTTTCTTTTGAATGGTATTCCCTTATAAAATCAGAATAATATTAATGAATTGTAATAAGAAAACTTCAAAACGAATGTTGTTGTCGTTGAATTTGAATGTGTTTTATATTTGTATTGAGAATCTGTGTAGTTCGAAACATAAATTGTTGTATTAAAATCTCTATCTCTCTTGTGTGAAAAAAATAAATGTGTTTTTGTCCTTTCCGTTCAAAAGAAGAAGAAAAAAAAAATAAAGAAAAGAACACATAAATCTATTGCAATGAAGAATGGATATATTGAACGAAAAACGATAAAATCGTATTTCGTATACCTGCTTAACGAATGAATGCAAGGCAGATGATGAAAAATAAAAATAAAAAAAAAAAATATTCACACCACACAATTGAAATGCATAAACGACGGATAAATTCAATTCTTGAGTCTCAAAAGTAAAAACGAGAAAAAGATGAAAAGAAGTTGAAAACACATACAATTCGATATATATATTATATATTTATATATATAAAAGCGTTTTTGTTCTGTCATTCATTGAATAAATCACAAGAAATCCGACTGTAAAAAATACACACGAATGATGTGAAGGCGTAAAATGGTCTTTTGTTAGTCGCTAGCCAGATCGTCTCATATTATACATGGCATATATACATATGCTTATAGTGTAGTATAGCATAGCAGAAGAACGATAAAAACAACACTAAAGGAAAAAAAAAAAATCTATCACAAATTTAAATAGAAGGAGAATTGGAAGAAGAAATAAACAACACCAGAACCGATTTTTGTATATAGATTGTACCGCTTTGACAATGGAATCCCATATAAAATTCACATTGAGCAGGATACAGAGAACGGGCATCTCATTTCAAACTGGAGTATATTACCAAATCTTAAGAAAAAGAACCAAAAATAATCAATTAAAATGAATCGACACGCATTATTCAATGTCAAAAACAGTGTTTAATGCAAACATGTGTGCTGCTCTGCAATTTTTGCGATCATCTCCATTGCCTTTTTCCATTGCCGTATGCATCGGAAATCAAGCACCAAGTGTGAAAATAATAAACGGTCCGAGATATGGTGTACATTGTATTATTGTACATCTTATGTATATGAAGAAATCTTGATATAATCGTCGACTTATATTTTCTTTTTTCTTCATCTCTCACTGTTTCAAGCCCAAAATCAAAAGAAGAAAAAATACGAACAATGTGGCTTGATCGTTTGGCTTCGTTTAAGTGCAATATTCAGTGAATCTCATCGTAGAATCAAACGAAGCTAAAACTCATAGGCTAACGCGCCTGTGTTCACATTGGATATACCTAAAATGAAATGAAATACACAAAAAGAAAATCACATAAAATGATTTCAAAATGTGTACGGGAACAAAGAAAGGAGCACAGAAGAAGCAACAGCAATATATAAAAAAAACGTCGCTTGCATGTCTACTTGATTTTCGAAGCTGTTTGTGAATTGTTCATAGTGTGAAAAACATGCAATTACGCTATATTCCGTACTTGAATAAAAGAAAAAAACCCGTCCAACAGAAAGAAGTGATGAATAAAAGAAAAAAACAAAAAAACAACAATAATTCCACAGAAAGTACCATTAGGCATTTTGAGGATAGGATGCACTTCATTCGACTTGTGTTGATGAAATCTGTGGGCTTTGTATGCACAACATTATGTTGCGCAATTTATTCTTTATTCCATATAAAAATATTTACTTTCCATGTATTCATTTTGTACGTTTTTATAAATTCAAACATATTTCACATTCGGAGAAAACGATAACCAATCAGGAAAAAAAAGTATCGTTTAATTTTTGCAATAAATATAAAGAGTCATTTCCACTCTTTTATCTATTTCTCAATATGTCTTCAGTTATTTTAATGTGTAATTTGAATTTTAGGTTTATTGCGCGCGCTAAAAATGTATTGTATTCTTTCCGAGAATTAATCGTAGATTGGATTTGAAAGTCCAAAAAAAAAAGAAGAATAAAAATAAACAATAATAATGAAACAGACCGGATTATCGACATTATATTTAGCCACACAGTTAGTCAGCTAGAATTCATTGAAACAAATCATAACAATCGTATATTTCTACAAGCTTTTTGTCACATCAATGAACAAATATAAACATTGTTTGCATAGTAATTCACTGTTGACAGTCGATAAATATGCAGCAATATCCTTAATTCGAAGAAGAGCCGAATAAAAAAAAAAATGGAAACAAAAGAGAAAGAAACGGATTTTCAAGTATGTCAAATAGGAATTAATATGTTTTCTTGAAGAAATTTATCTTTTTGACAAAATACGATTTTGTAACAATAATTATGTAGAAGTGTTTTCTCATGTTTCGTCTACGCAAAAATACAAATTTTACGGCTAAGAACTTAAAACTTAAAATAAACTTTCTACATTAAACATATATCACGAGAATTGGAATAGAATTTTATTTATTATTTTTCTTGTATTTTGGCATTATCACTACTATTGCTTACATATTATGTTAATACAACTCAATTCAGATGTTTTGAATTTTATTGATTTTTCACACGTCCCATCACAATTTTTTTTTTTTTTTTTTTTTTTTACAACTTCCACTTTTGATTTCAATTTTAATTTACACAATAAATCCACATTGATAATAAAAACGGAAATATTTGATTATACAAAAAAAAAAAAAAAAATTCACAAATAACACACTCGAATTAAAAACAATTGGTCGATTATTTATTTTTATTCTTCTTCTTCTTCTCTTGTGTTTCTACTATCTTTATGACAGCTTTGCTACGATGAGAAATACTGACTTGACTGAAATAGTATAGCACCGTACTAATAGTTTTGTTTTCTTACTTTAAATCGAACTCTCTCTCTCTTTCACTCACTCACTCTGCCTCTCTATCACTCTCTCTCTCTCTCTACTCGTGCCTTGAAAACACTACATAACCGCCTCATACATACGTACAAATGTTTACACAAATTGTTCTCATTCTATGTAATGCATAAACTGTCAATTGGATTCTTCGTGATGTGTGAATGCGTTTAATGATAAAAAATATGCAACAGTGACACCTTTTAGTGAAGAGATTCTTAAGATATTTCAATTTGGATAAATTGATTTTAAAAAGATATGTACAGAATGCATTTCAAATCTTGTTGACAGACAAAATTATTTTTGTCCAAATTTTCTCATAAAAGGAACAAAAAAACGTTGATTTATTTAAATTTCATTTAAATGTCGCACATTAATCCATGAATACAACGGACATTCATTTCTATCTTTCTATTCAGAAAAAAAAGTTAGTTTTTATTTAAATTTTATTTTGTGTTTAAATGAGCGAGTAGCATTTACAATACATAATTTTATTTTTGATTTTCTTTCGGATGGAGAAGGATGAAGAAATCATCTGATCTTGTTTTCTTTTCGCGTCACATAAGTTATCTAATTTGTTGTACTCGAATAGGATTAATTGCTCATGCAAAGACACACTATTGTCATCGCGAACTTTTGTGGCAATGTAACGGAACAATTATCGCAAGTAAAAAAGTTTAAAAAAAAGTTAAAAAGTTCAAAACATTGGCCCTAGATCGATTTCGTTTGTAAAACACTTTTATTTGAAATTCACTGGGGATTTTTTTTCCTTTGCATTCCATAACTTAGTCTCTCTCGTGAATGAAACGCCATCGATTAATGTTCGAACCTCGTATCAAATCGAACATGAAATACATAAAAAGAAATTTCAAGTTATTTTCTGCGACATAGTAAGCAATTAATTAAACAATTACTCTCGAACTTCGCAACTCATCTTCGAGATGAACCATACAAATGTTCTAGCATCGATGAAAATGTTCTAGCTATATATATATATATATACATTAGGGTGTATCAAAGTCCAAATCAGATATCGGCCATAGCCATAGCTTATGTGAATGATTACACATGAACAAAAAAATATTCAAAAAACTTACAGTGCCGTGCAAAAGTTCGGATACAAACAAGCGGACTATTCAATGACATTTTTGTGTGCTTCAAATACTAAAGGTTCAACAGATGGCGCCTGTGATATGTTAAATGAATTTAAGTGTATTTATTTTTCTACACACAATACAATATTTCTTGATACATTTTATTCTATATATGGAGACTTGAGTGTCACTAGATGGAGGTTAAAGCGAATTTGTCATACTATTGTCAATGTTACAGCATTCAATGCACTCAAAGTTCGGATACAAAACGTCTTTTTCATATAAATTGACGTTTTTTGTTGGTCAAAAAGTATATGAAGATGTAATTTTTTTCTTTCAACTTCTATAGAAGAATTTTAGTTTTAATTGTAATCTTCATTTTCTTCTCAGAATAGAAATCTGTATCGTGACTCCTTTAAGAACTTTAAAAAGTCAGAAAAATGTTCGATTAAATTTACATATAAAAATGGCCATTTTTCGGTATTTCCAGGTATATGGCCGAAAAAGTCCATAAAGGAGTCATGGTACAGATTTCTATTCTGAGAAGAAAATGAAGATTTTAGTTAGAACTAAAATTCTTCTATAGAAGTTGAAAGAAAAAAATTACATCTTCATATAATTTTTGAGCAACAAAAAACGTCAATTTATATGAAAAAGACGTGTTGTATCCAAACTTTTGCACGGCAGGGTACATCTATTGCTCTCCCCAGGCAGTTTGATTTTTGTATGAAAATGAAGTATAAAATGTACGGAAAATTGAATAAAGTTCTTCAAACTCAGTTTCATGTATGCACATTATTTCAAAAAATGAATTGTAATAACCTATTTCAATGTTTTTTTGGTCTCTAAATTCGAATACGGTATAAAAATGGCTCTATCAGAGCTTATTTCACTTCATTTTTTGAAATATTGTGTAAACTTGAATCTGAGTTTGAAAAACTTTATTCAATTTTCCGTTCATTTTATACTTAATTTTCATACAACAACAAAAGTGCCTGGCGGTAGTACTGAATTTATTTCTTTTTTCGAATATTTTTTGAGTCAGGTGTAATAACCTGTTACAGGGATTATGTTTATCGCCGATATCCGATGTGGATTTTTTCTGAACTTCACTACACCCTAATTATACATTCTATTAATGTAAAACAACATAATATAGAAAATGTCAAAAAATTAGCAGTGTTGCCCAATAAATACTGAATAAAATCATTTATCGAATGAAAATTAATATTAAACTATAAAGCATATTGTGTGCAGAGTTAGCAGACAACATTTCCCCAGCAAACATAATTTCTTTTTATTTTCAAATTGGAAATATGTGATTTCAATGTCTAATCTAATTTGAAATGGATTGAATGTGAGCTGATTATGAGAAAGAAAAATCAGAATTCACCTCACCACATACATTTTTCCAAGGTGAATTTTAACACCAACTAAAATGTCAAAGGTTTTGAAATAATATTTGCGTTGAATACATACACATTTTCACAAATTGTACACATAGAGCTCATTTGGCTTAAAAGAAGGAATAGAGAGAAAAAAAAAACTATATAAATTACTAGAAATTATTTTTTTTTTTTCATTTTTGTTCGAATAATTATTAAATCAATTGTCAAATAATTCAAAAGAATCAATTTTGTTTTTTTTTATCAAGAATTTGAACGTGTAAATTAAATGAAAAATTAGTTATTTATAACATTTATAAAGCAAGACATTTAAAGAATTATTTAAAAAAAAAAAAAGGAACTGTGATAAGTTTTTTCTGTTTTGCAAAAGTAGGGAGAAAGGCAAATTGTAAAAAATTCAATAAAAACGAGAAATTCGTTGAAATCGACAACTTTTTTTTTTTTTCTTGTTGCATAAAGGTTTTTACATAAAATTATCATCAAACATGT
Source organism: Resseliella maxima (assembly GCA_029041755.1). Lineage (NCBI taxonomy): Eukaryota > Metazoa > Arthropoda > Insecta > Diptera > Cecidomyiidae > Resseliella > Resseliella maxima. Next base: position 147,598 of record JAQOWM010000538.1, on the reverse strand, counting down.
CAAAATATATAACAGCGTAAGTGCATATTACAAGAATTGTTAAGAGTGGAGTCAATCTATGTTTCTAATTGAAAAAAAAAAAAAAACATTCCAATCAAGATTTTTAGGTTATGTACATAAAATGTTGTTCCAAATTCATTCATTGCGGATCTAATGGAATGTGTACTATCTAAAATGAAATCATATTGATCAATTAACTTTTGAATGTTGCAGTTAATTAACTTACATGAAATAATTACAACAAAAATAAACTAAAACAACATAAAGTTTTACATTTTAAATTAATTGAGATAGATTTAAAGTTATTTGTGGTCTGAATGAAAATGGTCAATATAAATTGATATGAAATTTATGAATTTGAAACATAGTCATGCACATTTTCAAATTGTACAATTGTTAAAACTCTTATTTAGTGAATTCGATTTCATTCATACTGATTTTAATTTGTATTCTGCAAAAATGTATTTATATTCGGAATTGAGTAATTAAATACGTGATTGTGTTTAATCGAACAATTTAGTTCTTCAAACTATCTTCTTTTTTAATTTCTTTTGTCATTTAAAATGTGTTCTAATTTGATACAATTGATAGAACTTTTTTTTTTTTTTTTTGGAAAAATTTCTTACTCTTACTGTTATCTTCAATACAGAATGAAAGCTTATGGAGGAGCAGACAGTGATGAGAGCGATACAGAAGTGGCTGACGTTGATATCGATAAATTGCCACCAATAGAAATTGGTCCACATGAACACAAACTACAATACACATACTGTTTATGGTATCATAGAGGCTCGTACAAAATCAAAAATCCATCGGTAAGATTTCAATAAAATATAAATTTCCACATTGAACATTCATTATTTCTATGATTCTAATTAAATTCTAATTGAATTCGGACAGGATTATAGCAAATCGTTGCATTTAATTGGTCGATGTGCTACAGTTGAGCAATGGTGGGGTCTTTATTGTCGTTTGATTCGTCCGTCAACATTGAAACCATATCGTGAGCTCCATTTGTTTAAAAATGGCATTAAAGCGATGTGGGAGGATCCCCAAAATGCAAAAGGAGGGAAATGGGTGATTCGTTTGCGTAAAAATAAAATCGATCGTGCGTGGGTAAATATGATTTCTATTAATATTCCTGTGATTTGAATATTTAGTACTTTGATATTATCAAATCACTCATATATCATTCATTTACTATGAAATTCCATAGCTTAAGAGTAATGATTCATTCATTATTGTTTACGAACAATACATATAAACAAATAAATATAATCCAAAAATTTGTCTAATCTTCCCTTAGGAAAATGTATGTATGGCAATGCTAGGTGAACAATTTCTTGTCGGTTCGGAAATTTGTGGTGTGGTTTTGTCAACTCGTTTTCCGGTTAGATTCCATCACATTTTGTTTTCTATAAATCACCTTAATTATTAAATTATGTTTTTCAGGAGGACTTATTATCAGTGTGGAACCGTAGTGCCGCAGACCAAAACTGCACGAATAAAAGTATAATAATTTGATTCAAGTTTACTTTGAATGGCACAATTAATGATTTCTCTCTCTCTCTCTCTCTCTCTCTCTCTCTTTCTCTCTCTGTCTCTCTCTCTTTCTCTATTTTATTTTCAATTAACAGTTAGGGATACACTAAGGCGAATTCTCAATTTGAGCCCAAATACTCCAATTGAATACAAAAGTCATTGTGACAGTTTGAAATATTTAAAATCCGTGTCTTCTTCATCTCCATCGGCATCAACAACTATTTCAACAACAAATTCATCTCAAGCCGGCAATGCAACAACTAGTACTACGATTAATAATAACTATAATCATCCAATCACACGAAATAATGGAACAGCCAATGGTGCAACATCATCTCGTTACTTTTCAAGACCATTCACAACAACTTCACACAGTTAACAAAGCAGTCATTAATTTCGATATATATACACAAACACAAAAACACATACACCGACAGCAATATTTATCACAATAAAATGAATAACAACAACAAACCGAAGTATCGAATCAATGATTCAAATTTGTCGATCCATCGACTATTGACTGTTAATTGAGAAGTATATATTTAAATAGGAAGAAAATGGGGATAAATAAACTAGAAAAACACCATATTTTTTATTACTTAAACGTTCCCACAGATATGTGCGCGCCTCTGGACAATATTCATTTCAACTAAACTCTTGTGTATAAATTATGAAATGAACAAAAACAAAAATCATATAAACCATTGCATGTTAATTATCATGTTGGTTAAAATTCAGAATAAAACCTCACCGTTTTTTTTCTTATCAAGCATTTTTGTTTAATTTACTTACTTAGAAACTCTTTGTTATGCAGAATAATTCTCTTCAAATCGATTAAATGATGATGATATGCTATGATGACAGGATGTCTCTGAATAACTAAGTTACATCAAAGCACAATGATACAAAGTCAATTATTATGCCATGATCAAAATACAATTTTTCTTAAAAAATTAAATTCAGTTCTTTTTATATTTCCTTCATTTAAAATCGCTTCAAAATAGAAATGATATTGAGTGAAGTATCTCATTTTCCGTTCCACTGAAATCGCTGAGAAAAATTCTAACCAATAAGCAACACAAAGAAAAAAAAACGATTTACACTCATAAAATCAATATTTTTTATTGAATTTTTCATTTAAATTTTCTTTTTCACGCACAATTACATAGTTCACAAATTGAATTTTCTTTTATTTAAATTAATTAAATGTGTATAAAAAAAGTTTGTATGTCGCCTGAATAATTGTTATTTCCTAGATTGAAATTTTCGTTAAAGTTTAGCGTAAAAATGAACGAATTTAATGATTTATTTTATTTTATTTTTCATTTAATTTTTATCTATTTAAAGGCTAGAAAACGCTTGTTATGATTCGATTTAGATGCATTCACAATACGTGAATTTCATATATATTCTGGGTGTGTGTGTGTGTGTTTTTTTTTTTTTTTTTTTTTGTGTTCATCAATCAACAAAAGGGTAACTATGAGTTTATATTCTACCTTCTCGAATCATATAAAACTTTCTTTTTTTTAAAAAATGTACACACAATGACACATCCATAGAATGCAATTTAATCTTTTATAAACAATTTCACTACACAAATCAACAAAACCTTGAGATTGATTTTTTTTTTTTATTTTTCAATAGCAGGGACAATGGATGAAGTAAGAATTTTTCATAATTTTATTTAAATTCTAACATTATATGTAATAACTGCATCAATTTCTAACTATTGTTGAAATTTGTATAGACATAAAAAAAAAGAAAAAGATTTATTTGTTACTGTTCACAGGTATTTAGGTTCAGGTTTCATTTTTTTGTATTACACATTTTGTATACGTGGCTATTGTTTCTTTTTTTTTTTGGAAGATTCCTAATATGATTGAAAAATTGTGGATTGTATAAGGTTTAATCTCAGTGTTATGTTATACATCAACAACAGTTTTGTATATATTATTTCTTAATAACTATCTCAGATTTTGATTAAAAAATTTTATTATTTGTAAAATGTTCCTTTTTTTGTAATGTGTTGTAAAATGTTCAAGCCAGAAGCATAATTCCATGATCATAAGTTAGGTTATTTCGTTCATTTTTTTTATATAAAATGTTTTCTTTTCTTTTATTTTCTGGAAATGTTCAAGTTTAACAATCTGGCCAAAGAAATACAACAAAATGTCATATGTCATAAATCATAGTACAACAAATGAAGTATTGGGAGTAAAAAGGGACAAGAAAAAGATTTAAGTGTCCACACTCCATACAATTTATATGGCGATTGCATGCTGTTTTGGATGGAGTGAGGACACTTTTACTTAAAACTTTTTCTTGGCCATTTTCACTGCCAACCCGTCAAATAGTCTTGATATAATTATATATTGACAGCTATGACATATTTCTTTTGGATGTCTTTTTTCTATTGATTTGTTGCAATCTCAAAAATACATGTAGCCGTATTTAAATTTTAATCGTTTCAAAAACATTTTGAATTTGTCGTTTAAAAACTTTCAAATGCAAAACATTTATAAAATTTTTCTTTTTTTTTTTTCATATAACATCTTATATAAATGTCATTTGTTTAAAAAGAATTTCTTCTTTTTATTCCTTGAGCCAACGATTGTTTTTTGGAATTATGTTTGAAGTTAGAGTTGATAATAAAAAAAAAAAAATGCTGCTAATTTTACTGTTCCGTTATTGTGAAAAGGTGAAAAAACAGGTACATGTAGTTAAACTATTTTCGCTATTAAAAAAAAAAAAAAAAAATTTACGGTGTTTGTCGTTTGTCTAACTCTAATCTTCTTATGATTTATTTTTTAAAAAACAATTTTTATTTAGCTGAGCTTTCAATGATGATTTTCCTGCCAATACAAAATGTCTTACCGAAGCTTTTGCTTCTCCGCAAACAAATTGATGTGGACGGAAAAATTGAAATAAAAAAAAAAAATAAAAATAAAAATGGTCAAATGAATGGTTTTGAAAATAATTTCAGTTTTTAAATACAAAGCCTCTCGAAATTGTATATATATGTATATATATGTATTATATATAGAATATCGTGATTTTGATTTATTTCACGTTCGTTATATAATTAAAATTCAACGAAAATATAACTGAAATTTTTACAATAGTTGTAATAAAATGCTTTTTTTTTTCTTTTTTTTTTAAAATAAAATAATACGAAAACAATATAAAATAATAACAGAATACTTTCGATAATAAAACATAAGACGAATACTAGATAATTTGTTTAAAACAGAGAATATAAGTGTATCCAGGCTAACAAAATTTGAAAGCAAAATAAAGACAAATTTGATCGAATATTATATTTAAAATATCATTATTATTATCTAAAAATGTATTGATTTGATTATTATTGGCGGTAAATTGTAATGTGAGATTTGACTATTGACGAAACCGGGCGACATTGTTGACATACAATTTTGATGAAGTATTGATGAGATATAAAATATAGAGCAAGCAATTTTTTCATCTAGTTTATATTTCATTTCATAAAACAATGTTTGCGATTATTTTCAAAAGTCAGATTTCACATTTTTCGAAATAGTAACAGAATTCGCAACGACATAGCAAAAAAAAAAAAAAAAAAATTAAAAATGTTGAACACTTAAAAATCAACGGTTGTATCGTCTTATGGGCTAGCTACACATTATTTTCTCATGTATTTATATACAATATTTGTTTTTCATTTACAATTTAAATGACTTTACGATAAAATTCGTAAATAAAAGGAAAATTACCTTGAAGAAGGAAAAAAAAAATCGATGAACGCGTGAACGGTGATGAAACACTAATAATGATACCCGTTAACGCTAATCTATGTAGCTATATTTTAAAAGTGCAATCGATTCAACATCACTTCTTATCTCTCTCTTTCTCTCTCTCTATGATGACCATTAAGAACAGAAAGTACATGACATTAAACACCACAATATTGTTCAAATGTCAAAATTGTGTTGTATTCAATGAATACTATTCATACATTTTCATCAGACTATTTGTGATGTTGTTCGGCATATTGTTGTTATTTTTTGATTGCTATCCATTTCGATATAGCTTTTTATGGCTTATTTTCATTAACTAAATTCACAAATTGAGCTGTTATCACTTGAGTGTTAAGCTCATTACAATATCACAGTTACATTGCGGTCGACAGCAATTTAATGTTTTTTTTTTTTCGATCTGTCTGTTCGATGTGCTTTTAAAAATTTTTCTTTTGTTTTGTATTTGTTTATACCAATGCAGCCGACCGCATGTATCTCTGATTTTCAATGATTGGATGCGGTGCATTATCGAATGTATTTGCATCAAACAAGCAATTAGATTTAGTAGTAATGTGATCCATTTCAATTGGTTTCGATTGATTCATTTGGACGGAATCACTACTTGTGCTTGTTGAATTGCTTTCAGTTGCAATAATTGTTTTTGATAGTAAACTTTGTTGGCTGTCATCGAAAATTGAACCATTTGATTTATTGATCGATGAACGTTTTGCATTTTTCATTTTTTGGTCATCGTTTGACCGTTTTATTGTCGGTGGTTTTTCATTTTCATTATAGATAATGGAATGTACCGATTTGTTAGGAGGTAGAGTAGTTTTCACCGATTGAAGTGAACCATTATAGAGTATATCCATATCGGCATTAATACCAAGTGTTGGAATTGTACAATCGATGCCTGGATAATTTACATCAATTGATTTCATAGCATTTGATTCATTTGTACTTAACATTTTCGGGTGATCGTTATTCATATTAATTGAATTGTGTTTTGGTTTTTGTGTTGACGATATTAGGCTCAAATCAGCACCATCATCAGGATGTACATTTTTATTGCATAAATTATTTCGATTGCCATATACAACAATACCATTCATACGATTGTCAAGATTTTTTAAGAGTTTATTGCCATTCGCTGATGGAATATTTTCCTTGTTTGATGTTAAAATTAGAGTTTGCATTTCATGCGTATCAACGGCACAATTTGTTGGTTTTTGACCAGATGAATTGGGATTTATTGTTGTTGTTCCGGAAATTGGTGCACGATTCTTTGGTGAACGATTCGGATAATTATTGTGTGAATTATTACCATTGCCATTTATATGCTGCTGCTGATGATGATGAGGTGATTTTGAACAACGACGATGACGAATTATAATTAAAATACAAATAAGCACACACAACACAGACAACAAAATACCAATTGAAATACCCAATCGTGGATCATGTTCAGATGAATTGATACGATCATCTTCATCTGGAATATTGCTCACATCACGTAGGTCAACATATATTGGTATTCCAACACCAAAATCGCTAACAGCTCGTATGGTTACATTAAAACGATCACCTTCTTGTAGGCCAGGAAACTGAAAATATACAAAAAAAAAAAAAAAGAAAAAAAAAAATTAAATCGAAATACAGAAATTAGCTACTTGATAATTTTACTTGATTATAAAAGAAAATATATTCTAATTAAAATAAAATGCAAAAATTAACGGAAAAATAATTTACTTACTTTAAACACAATTCTATCAATTTCACTTTCATATGCAATTTGTTCTGAGTATGTTACATTTGTTATTGTCCATTCGATCAAATAATATTTTAGGATTCCATTTGCTTTAGTCGGTGGACTCCATTCAATGACAATGCCATCTTTTTTATAAACTTTATGGTTTGTTACTGATCCTGGAACTATATTACACATTTGTTAACATGTATATTTTTTTATAACAAAAAAAGAAGAAGAAGAAAAAAAAAGACTAAAAAACACTTACTATCGTGTTGAGTTTGAATAATAAATTTATCTAGAAATGTTTTGGATTCGTCGCATTGAAACAAAAGGAATTTGTATTCTGTGAAAGGTATGAGTGATTCAACTTCGACGACAGAGTTTAGAATAGGTCTGTAATGACAAAAAAAAAAAAATGATTTATTAATTCTTCAATTCGTTTGGAATGTTAAACAAAAAATTTAAATTACTTGTCGTCACAAATTTTTTCGGCATCTTCTGGTTTATAGCAAATGTGAACACAGTCAAGATTTGGATCGATCGATAAAAATGTCACGCGATTTATTCCAACGCTGTAAACTTTAAATTTTGCTAAACGCCCAGAAATATCTTCAAACTGTTTCGGATTGGGGGGGAGGGGGGGATGGTTGTATAGTTTAGTCAAAGTTTGGGTATATGGAAATTTTTTGATTTATGAATTATAAATTTATTTGAAAATATTAAAATTTCATCTTGAATGAAAAAAATACGAACCTTTTTCCACTCCACATAACTCACGTCTTGAATAAGTTCACCTTCATCATCGATTATTGGCATCAAAACCCGTGCAGTAATTTCACGTACATTTGGTATTAGAATGCCAGTTACATTTCCAAAAACTCGTAACTCTGTGATATTTAATTTTGAATTGGTTTTCTTTTTTTTAGTTTCTGTTGTAGATTTTGTTTCATCATTGTTGTCATTTTCATTATCAAACTCTGAATATGTATAAATATTTGTTGTTACTGGTATATTTATTAAATCTCCAACTGTATCGTTCCACGTTTGAAATTCATCAATATATCGCGTTGTACCGACTATATAATTACTGAATAAAATCGTTTCATCACTTTGGAATTGTATTAACAATTTGGATACATTAAAATTTTTATTGGACCACCAAATAAAAATTCCGTCTGGTGCAAATAGACCCGAAATAGGAACTGTGTAAATAAAAGTGAAAGAAATGATATTTGTCAAATCATGTCTCAAACGAATCAAATTCAAGGGAAAATACAAAAATAATGAATTTCAACCAAAAAAAAAAAAAAAAAAAAACAAAAAACAAAGAAAATATTACCTCCTTGAGTAGCGCATTTAATGCCTTCAGATAATCGTGACATATCATACTGCCAGCTTATTGTACCACCTTTCATTCGTGTATCAGAGCTTGTTTTCTCCATTCCACGGAAAAAAACCATCACCGGTTCGTACGGTGGCCGCCTCGAATCGGAAACAATGAATTCATTTTGAACGCGTGTAGTTTCATCGTGTAAAATATTGGTTGTAAAATAAGGTTTACTATGTTTACTAGCAATATAATATGTAATAGCTGACCACTTTGAAAAAAAAAACAAAATTTTGGTTAATAAATTTCATAAAATGCAATTTAGTAAAATGAAAAAAAAAAAAATGGGTTAAAAAATGACATACTCTGTAATGTTGTGGTCCTTCGAATACGACTTTAAAAGATGTTGAATTTAACGGTAAACATTTGGGATTTTTTGGAGCATCACTGTATTGCTTTGGTTTCCAGCTAATTAGACCTGTTGCCTGAGCCTCGCCAGCCACATTTGTTGCTACACATTGATAAATACCTTTATATTTTTCTTCAAATGTTTGTATCAATAATTTTGGCTCTTGATATTTTATAATCCAATCATATTTAACTAATTTTCCATCACGATACCACTGGACCTAAATAAAAAATTTTGTTTTATTCATTCGTCTAAATCTTCATAATTTGTTGATTGAAAAAAGGTGTTTTTAATTGAAAAAAAAAAAAAAAAAAAAAAAAATATTTAAAAAAAAATGCATTTTGAACCTTTGGCTTTGGATTTCCAGATGCATTGCAGTTCAATGTAACGAAAAAACCTAATGCTTCTTCTTTTGATTTGAACTCATCATGAATTACGGGTGGAATTGTTATAGTAACATCGTAGGTCTGGAAGGAAATTTTTTAAAAATGAAATTTTACAAACAAAAATGAATGTCAACAGCGAAACAATGTTGAATTCCATGCTATGACAAAATGTCAATAATATCAAAAACAGAAAGTTATGTGTGTATTTTGAATTTAATTAGAATAGAAACTAACGGTTTTGATGTTATTTGTTCGTTTTCCATTACCTGAAATTCATCGCCAAAGTAACATTTATAAATGCCATCATTTTTTGGAAAAGTGGTGTTTGCAATATGTAATCGATTGGAATTTAAAGTGGGCAAATCAATTGGCGATGATTTAAGTTTGCGCGGTGTATAAGTCCAGCGAATTAAATTCTGTTTTGAAGTGGAAATTGATGTGGGTGCACAATACAAATTTAAAGCATTTCCTTCAGCAACAAACAATATTTGATTTTGTAGTTCTGGTAACAGTATGACTTTATTGATTGTTATTAAATTGATTACTTCGAGCGAGTATTGAATTTGCATTGGATTATTAAAATATTCATTTCGTGCCAAACATCTGTAACATAATATTTTGATAAAATCTCATGATTGATAACAAAATCTTATTTGTTTATACAATAAATAAATTACCTGAAACTTTGATAATCTTCATTCTTAACATTAACGATTAAAAGACTTCCATTATTTAGTTGAAAGTATCTGTGATTAGATTTGTGATGGTTTTTATTATGAAAGTTGGAAAATTAAGTTTAAATATTAGTTAGAAGTCGATATTTTACCTATCGTGAATGTTAAAATTGATAGAACCATTGCTAGTAAACCATTGAATATTTGCTTGCGGAATACTTTCGATTGCACAATTGAAAACCACCGAGCTACCAAGTTCAGCTTTTAAATTCAATTTATTAAATTTTCGTTCAAGAACTGAAAATTAAAATTGAAAAAAGAAAAACATATTTTACAATTGAAATTTATTGTGAATTTTACTGAACTTACCAGCTGCTTTGACATGAGATGCTTTTGAAATAATAGCTCCAATTTCGGGATTTGTTGTACTTGCAACACATCGATAAATGGCCGTTGCAATTGCAGAATGTATAATTTTAATTGTGCCATTACAAAATGTTTGAATATATGATGTATCTATATCGGTAACTGGCTTATCATTTCGTAACCATTTATATTGCACGTCCTGTTGACATAAATGCTTTATTGTGGTCTCTTCACTGTCCAAATCAATATTTGGTTGATCATTTACCACATAATCTATGTCACTTGGAAACATATATGGTTCATCGTTTTCATATTCATTTTCATATTCTAAGTAGTCCGTATAATTAGCCTCACAATGTAATAAAACAAATGATCCAACGGGAACAATAACTTGTTGTTTCGGTTGAACGACAATTTTTATCAGCGGATCAGGTCCAATTTTTCCTTGCCCCGATGATAGAAATGCATTTGCTAAAATGTGATAGAGAACGTAATAGATAAAAGTATTAATCGTATTGAATTTTTTTTTGTTTATTTTTTTTTTTTTTTTTTTGGCAATTGTATAACAAATTCAATGTAAAAATGGCGATAATAATATTGAAATAGATTTTCGCTTGGATGTGACACTCAATTGAATCCTAATAGTAATCTTCCTAATTTTATGCCTCGTAATTTTGATCGTTCAACCCCGTTTAGATTGAACAATCAATGCAAATAATTTTCGAAATATGGTATGTGATATTACGAATCAATTGCAAAGCATATGTGCTTTATTATGTAGGGTAATCATTCGGATTTTATGTATTTATGAATAAATAATATTTTTTATTTTCATATGATTGTTCACTGCTATCGGTATTTATCGCATATTTTTCTCGATTACAACAAAAAACACAAGGCTTCTTACTTAGAGCATTCGAATATGGGAAATTCGATATTTTCTCAATACTAGTCGAAGATTCTGCTTCAAGATCAGCATGAACACACTGAATTATACATTTGATAACAAATGTAATTCCGTCTGAATAAAACCATGTTTGCATTTATTTAGAATTTCAATGACACATTAACCTTTTCTTCATCGAATATTATTAGCGCTTCGTTTGCTTATTTGTTTTTCCTGCTGTTTTGTTTATTGTGTTTTGATTTTAATTTCTTGGCCATGTAACATTATTACTGGCCTACGTAATTAGAAGAAAACTTCTTCATTTCACTATCGAGAAAGGGTTTCATATTTTATTTATTTATTCAAAAATTGAATGAATTACAATTAGAAACAACTCAATGGACATTTTTCAGGAACAAAAATGTTTGGTGTTCGTGAAAACAAATTTTTGTTCCTTTGTGCCTAAAACATATAGATCTCACCTAATTTGGAGCGGTGTTTGTGCATTGTATTTTATAGTTGAAATGTATATCATTGCATTATATACGATTATAGTTTTCTTTCACTTCGAACGCAATTTTTCGCATTACAAAACCCGTTTGATATGCGAAATGTGATAAATGAATTCAATTAACAAATTGAATTGCAAAACATTGGGTACGGTCGAATTATATAATGTAATTTTTCAATTTATTTGTCATCAATCAGGTGAGACCATTTTCAAATGAACTTAGAAAAAAATTCGATTTAAAAAGGGTGTGGTTGAACGCATTTTAGATCAAAAAAATCAGTTGGCAACGTAAATTGTGAACAATTCTAAAACGCACTTATAACGCACATTATTGAAATAGATAAATCAATCACATTTGAATAAAACTTACAATATAAATGAAATAGAATACAATTTTTGTTATAATTTTTATTTACAAAATTACTTCATATTATGTACTTATAGCAGTTACTTGCCATGGAAAAAAGAAAGATAGAAAATCCAAAGAAACACGTCTGCTTTTCCATGATATGCATTTACAAATAACATTTCTGCTAAAATGTTTCAAATGTTGTTTTTTTTTTCTCGTTACACCACAATTGAAAGTGAAAAAGAAAATAAACATGAATACACAAGGGTGATAGGCAGCGCAACTAAATTGGATCTGATTTATCTTTTGTGAATGTGCTTTTTGAACGAGCCAATAAAAGCAATTTAAATGTAAACTACGGCATAATGTGTTTGGGAATACGTTGATTCCTTTGGCGAGAGATATTTTAAAAATCCTACTGAGTAAATCGAAATTATTCAATTTTCGAAAGCCGAAACAATCTATATAATCGTAACCAAAAATCAACCAAAATTGTTTACAAATTTCCTTGTGATTTTTCATTTTGTATTTTTTTTTTTTTTTTTTCAAATTACGTGCGTAGAATTTTGCCTGGTATCGCTGTTATTACATGACTTGCTCCTAGGGGCTGAGAACTATACGTTTCGTTTGTTTTTAACTTATTCATTTGGACACTTTCGACGTGTAAATTAATGTTTTGCAATATTCACATTAATTTTTATAATATTTAAATATTCGATTTGGAAAATTTACGAATTATTCTAAATGATTTGTAAATACACATAATTTTGTCGAATTATTGCAAACATAATACGCATACACCAACAAACGTAGATAAAAATGAATGTAAATGTCAAACCTAGTTAGTATCAAAATGTTTTATACAAACTGCATATTATTAGTGAGACGTGAAAGAATGTTTTTCTCGGATTTTTTCAAGATTTGCTTTGGGAATCACTGAAAATGTTCTTTGGCAGCATTTCAGTTCGCCATGACAGTACTTTTAAATGGTTTCTCTTGATTTATAGTGAGGGCGTTGCTATGCCTATCTCTTTTTTTGACATGCATGCATTCCCTGGTTGACTCTTATGCCATGTATGCTATTTGGAGCCGCTTATCTAGTCTTTCACATTTCTTGATTTCGCAAAAAAAAAAAAAAAAAGTGTGTCAATTCCTAAACACGAAAAGAATAAATCGAAGTCGTCTGTATATTTGTTCGGTTTTTCTCTATGAGGATTTGTGTGAATTTTAGCTGTTATACAAGAAAAAAATCATTTGTATTCGTAAGAGCTTTTTAACATAGAATTACGATGTTGAAAAAAAAAAAAAAAACTCATTATTATCTATTATTTCGATCTGCGAACATATTTGTTTGTTGAAAAAAGATGTGGAAAATATTGAAAGTTACTTGCACGCATTGTCTCGGCATTTTAAATATTTAATGAAAAATATATAAAAGTCACGAATTGCCGTTAGATCAACGTGTTCGAAATTTTCAAATTTTAAAGACAAAAAAAAAAAAAAAAAAAAAAGAAAAATTAGACATATTTATAGATACAGCCGATAATGTACCTCTTCAAGTCATTTAAAACAAACAAAATCTGTGACCATATATAGTGATATGAACGGTTTTATATTGCAAATATATGAAATACCAAATCTACGCACATTAAATTCATGTCAATGTATTTGCGTGTATATGTTTGTCTATGGATTTTGTTTGCAAATCAACATTTCACGTTAAGTGATAAAATCAGATTGAGTTAGAGCAAAATATACAATGCCATTAACTAAGGAATGCTACACACTCTTTGTTTTTTTCTGTTTCTGTATCACGATGTGGAATTTTAGCAATACAAAAACCAAATTTTCATGTCTTTTTTGGAATGTAGAAACCTTCGAAATGAAATATTAGCCAAATCTGGCACGAGATGTGTCATTAAGACGAAATTTTTGAAAAAAGAAAAAAAGGGTAAAAAATTCCATATTTTTTGATGCTTTTATTTTGTAAGTTTTGTGGAAGACAAACCTTCTTCCTTTTTGTATACTTTTTCATTAATTTAGATGTTAAAAACAATTCAATACTACATCAATGATAAAGCCATACTAGTATGATTATCACATAATAATCTCAATTTAAAATGGGCGGAAATCTAACTGTTGTTATTATAATATTGTTTTTGATAATACTAGCAATTAAATATTTTTATTATTTTGGTGATACAGCGCTTACAACAGGACCACAGTAGAGAAAACGGAAACACAACAAATAAGAAAATTGTTTAATAACTTGTGTGCAATAAAGTAACTAAGTAGTCGACTAATTTGGAACATGAATGGCTAACGTTGACTAAACCGTACAAAGATAGTTAACTATGATTGATTTCATGAAAGTAGTCAATTTTTTTTTCTCGCACACGAGCCTTAGAATAAAAACAAACTATCTCTTCGTTGTAAGTTTTTTTTTTTATTTATTGCATTCATTTACGTATAAAATACGCCGGTATGTTCGTTCATTCATTATTTACCTATAAAAATTTGCTCTCCCTCTCTCATGCGCACGCACATTCTCTAACTCACTAGCTCATTCACTAAACTAGTCAATCAGAAATGTTGATAAGAAATCAAGTAAAGACTTCCTAGTTATTCTCCCTTTTATACAAATAATGTGTTAAAATTTTACGAACCTATGCGCTTGTAATTCTCATTTCCATTAACTATTTCAAAAAAAAAAAAAAAAAAAAATTAAAGAAAAAAAAAAAACGTTTGCATGCACTCGAAAGCACATTGTTGGTTCTTTATTCATGGCAAGCAGAGTTCATTAAATCTATCAATATCACCATTGTCAAATGCAAACGATGCTAGCGTCTTGTACGTTGTAAATTACCATAATATGCAATCATGTATGAACACACGCACACGCACACGCACATGCACACACATTAAACATTTATGTGTGCTCGTCTTTGATATGAAAACAATCTCTTTTTTTGTTTATTCACTTGATATATTTGCAGTTTTGTATTTGTGCGTTGGATAAGCACAACTGCTTTGAATACATGCATCGCGTATGTATCTGTTCAAACTGACTTTCTTTTTTCCATTCTATTCGCTCATACATTTCTTGTGCATTGCCACAGCTATCGTCACATCTCTGCATATTTTTTCTCTTTCTATCATGGTCATTTTTACTTTAGTAATCAAGTCACCATACTTTTTGTATCGGTAAAACCCTAAGTAAGATAATCAATAAACTGTGCAAAAGACAATATCGCATCAGATTGAATGAAAAAGAGAATAAAAAAGATGACGTTTTGTCACGCATTGCGAAAAATTATCTTTATTATTATTATTATATTTATTTTTCATTACAGTGAAATATACTTCTAAAAGATATCACAAAGTTCATGAGAATCTCAAGAACTCTTGCTATTTACAGAAGTCAATGAAAAGCAAACATTTCATTTCAAATTTTAGTCGAAGCAATATTTACAACTGAATACGAACACAAAGTTATTCCTTTGAAGCTATTCTCTTATTCCATTATATATTTTACATTTGTGTATTAGCTGGTGAATAAAAATTGTGAATTTCCTTAAACCACATTAAGATTCGATAATTATTGACGTCATTTTTTTTTTACAAAATCAACTGCAAATAACCAGAGAGCGAGAAAATACAGACACACTACGATGACCATGACCTAACTTAATATGATTCATAGTGCTCATGATGTTAGTACTTGGGATTTTTCATACGATAAATGAACTTTATTCAAACAACAAATAAAACCAAGAGTTTAACGCAAATTCATTCGAAGAGAAAAATGGGAGGAATGACAACATTGAGAAGTTTAATTTTGTAATTTAAACATTGCACGAGTAAACATTATACTGAATTCATATCACGGAATAAAATTATTTATAATGTTCACTTCCCCATTCGTTATTGTACCACCATTCAGTAAATATATGGAGATTACACATTGGCGAATTTCTATTTTACATTCGCCTAATTGGAAATCATTTTTAGAAGAAACATGAAACAGTATAACGTTTTGATTTTTGTATTAAAATTCAATAATCAATTGCTAATTAGCAAAAAAAAAAAAAAGTTGTGAATCACCAACGCACACACAAATAAAAGCACGCTTATTGCACAGCGAAATGCGGCATCTTGGCTATGTGTGATGAATTTTACACTAATCACGGTTCACTTTCTTCTGTGTAGTCGAAAGACAGGAAATAATTTACCGCATTCCGTTCAAAATTGACCACAAATTTAATTCAATGCAGTATTGAACTTGTAGGTGGCGTTAGTTTTACATGGATTAAGGTAAATTAGTTTATATTTACTGATCAAACACAAAAAATTTAACCGAAATCAGTGAAAAATTCAGTTGGGTTACGGTATTTAATTGAACTAGAACCGCTTGTTTTTGTGTGTGCGCTAAAGCGATTTTAGAGGAAAAAAATGACCAAATCTTGATTTTTTAAAATTAAAAACCCTTTCTTGATTCGGAACCATTAGAATCCTTTATCATAAGCAACATGCTCATTAATACAATATATTCAAGTCAATTCGTCATCATATTATGGATTAAAACACATAAAAATAACTCAATATTTAACGTAAATCAACGTAGGGATATGCTTTAAGAAAACCCCACACATCGAAATTATTTAATGAAATAGCTGAACATAATTCAAGTTTTGTCACATCCAATAACTGAATATAATGACATTGAATTGATTTACATAAAAATATGCGATTTCGAATATTTTTTTTTTCTTTTTTTTTATTTCGAATGGATTTATTTTACTTCATTGTGAATTTTCTGCGTATAATGTTAGGAATAAGACAAATGCACGATGACTGCAATTTATTACATTCAAATTGAATAGCGGATTGTGCCCACGAGATTATCCACGATGCACATAATTTGAGTAGGAAATTGATGTTCAGTAGAAAATATTACAATGGAAAAACTAAAGAAAAAAATAAAGTAATGTTATGTCGTAGGCTCGCTATGGGAAGATAACGTGAATTTTTCATAGAATTTCTTCATATAAACCTTGTTGAAATATAAAAGATATTTTCATCGATGTATGTGCGGACATGAGCTTTTAGTTATGTATATTTCTATTATTCTCTCTCTCTCTCTCTCTCTCTCTCTCTCTCTCTCTCTCTCTCTCTCTCTCTCTCTCTTACTCTCTCTCTCTCTCTCTCTCTCTCTCTCTCTCTCTCTCTCTCTCTCTCTCTCTCTCTCTCTCTCTCTCTCTCTCTCTCTCTCTCTCTCTCTCTCTCTCTCTCTCTCTCTCTCTCTCTCTCTTGCTCTCTCTTGTTCTCTCCTTTTT
The DNA here is from genome assembly GCA_029041755.1 of Resseliella maxima. Classification (NCBI taxonomy): domain Eukaryota; kingdom Metazoa; phylum Arthropoda; class Insecta; order Diptera; family Cecidomyiidae; genus Resseliella; species Resseliella maxima. Next base: position 130,283 of record JAQOWM010000538.1, on the reverse strand, counting down.
TCTCACGCCATTTGTGTAATTCGGTGATATTTCATTAGGAACGAATCCAATTTTGGGACTAACTTGAATACATATTCAATACATTCCACTTTAAAATGCAAGCGGAAAAAAGGTGCCGCTTGGATCTCAAAACAAAATATGGCAAAAATGGAAAAAGTGGAAAAGATTAGAAAATTGTGTACCTGTTTTCGTGTTAAATTTATTATGATTATATTTGGCTGGAAATTTGAGAGTGTTATATTAATATTGGTGCGGCACACAACGAAACAATGATTTATATTGCGTGCATGTAAACACCTTAAACGTTAGTAACACATGGTTGTGAATAATGTACGGCATGTCCACAAATATATGCCAAATCGCCTCTTGTTTTTGTACACATTAAAAAGTAACGCACACACTTCAGTGTAATTTCAAAAATATGAAACTTCTATATCGACTTAAATAATAGAGAATTTGCACCGTAGCCTGGTTATATACTGAACGAATTACATTCAAGCATACGTCAACTGTATTATTCAAATGCAAATGAGTATTTTCGGTCCTACGCGTTTGTATGTTTTTCGACATTATAAATGGGCCAATGTTTGTGCACCGTGAAAATAATCGGAAGTATTGCTAAAGACAAAGCAGATGAATAAAGCACATCCGAATACATAAATACAGCGTCGGCTGTTGTTTTGATACTTTTTAAAACCAATGTATTCAACAACTGTTAGGTTGCTCCCTTCAGAATACAAACATCAAAAAATCTATCGAAATATCTGAATTCACTACAAATAATCAAATATTTGCAAATATGCAAAAGTATAACGCATAGACAAAAAATGTACGAATAATCAACGATAAATGTAAGCACATATTTTTGGAACAAAAAAAAAAAGTAACTAAGCACATATATTTTTAGTGAATAAATAGCAAATTCAGAAAAATTGAATTCTTGAAAAGCGAGAAAAGTCAATTAAAGAATTTCTTTATTTCAAGGTATGATTATGTGATTATTTGTCAAATTTTCAGTTTAATTCATTCTATTTACAACGAGTGTTTCTAATTTTCGTAAATTTCGAATAGAAAATGTCCCCTAGATTCACTCATACTGTGGATTATTTATACGCTGATTTCGGTTATTGTGATGTTACATAACGAAAAGAAGAAAAGAAAAAAAAAAACCTGGAAAATTTATTGCCGTTTCCTTACTTTCTCATTTTGAAAACGGTATGGGTCAAAGCAATTGCTTGAAAGGCTGATGAAAATACTTGGTTGAAACACACAAAAAAAAAAAAAAACAAGATACAAAAGAAAACGGATTTTCCGAATGATTTATTGCATCTGTATGGTGGTGTTGCTACGAATATAATCAAAAGCACATTTTAACGCCGCTAAAATCAGCGCATGTGAATAACATTCGACCGAACCAATGAATATATTCAAAAAAAAAAAAAAAAAAAAAATCGTATTCGTAGAGCTATTTGAAACACCCCATTACAAAAGGGGATTTTCATATAGATATTTTCGTCGACAAACCAAAGAATAGAAATGTCTCATTTTCTGCGTGCGATTAAGATTAGTTGGAAAGGAATTTACTCAATCTAATCGTTTGCTGTTTAGTCATTCAAATGACGACATCCAAAACCAACGCACGTTTTACAATGGATAAAATGATAAATCTCCAAAAATCTTCTATATATGAATAGTGGACACTGTATCCATTCAATAAAATCTTTATGAATTAGTTTTTGTTTTCCACAGACCATTTTGAAAACTAATGGAAAACATTTCTAACTTTTCGATTAAGCTTCTCTATCTTTCTGTAATTCATTTTTTTTTTACGCAAAACACATACATTCACTTCATTTAATTGAATGTTCCATTTAGTGTGAAATTTATTTGTTATTGTTTGCATCTCTTTTCTCTATTTCTTATTTGCATTTCTCTTTATTACATTAATAAGCGTTGTTGTTCATATTTATTTATAAATCGGAAAAGATTGTTTACTTTTACCAATTGACTGTGTGGCTCCAATTTAAATACGGGCAGATTTTGTTTAAACTTTAAAATGCATCGAAAATGTATGCCCAAATCAAAACGCAAAATGAGAAGAAAGGTCAATATATTTATTATACATTATGGACAGAATCTGACGTGAAAGGACGGAAAAAGAAAGAAGAAAAAACGGAAAAGGAACCCTTTTATCTTTTTTTCAGTTTTGAAAAGGTTCATTTGTATCCTTCTCAATGTAAACAACGTTCAATTTAATATTGCTTTTTTTTTGCATGTAATATTCTTTGGTTTTTGAAAGATTTTTGGCTTATGCATGTAATTTACAAACTATTCAATTTTGAATGTTTGACTTTTTTAAGAATGAAACTTAGAATTATCAACAACAATATATATTCATTGAAATGGCATGAAATTTTCTCAATGAATATACTCATCACTTTTTATCTTGCTTTTCTATTGTAAAGAAGGCCAGGATCCATATATTTAATGACATTTTCGAATGAAATGATCTATTGGTAGCATGTTTTCTCAAAATAATGAATAGTTTTAACATAAAGACGATGGCCACTAGATGAAAACGATGCATTTTTTGCCTATTTTTCACTCATTTCTGAAAGCATTTCAGCCTATTTTCCACTTATTTAACGTGTTTTTATGTTAACTGTATCTCTATTTCTACAGCTAACTGAATATCTATATTACATCGTTGTATTCGCCATTCATTTTTATTATTAGCTTCTGATATAAATTCTTGAATTTTTAAAATGTATTTTTTAAATCTTGCACACACCTACTATTCTATGTACCACTTTAAATGATTTGGTAATGTTGAATTTGCAATTTTTTTTTTCTCATATACTGCAACCTTTTTTTTTTCCCCCTATATAATATAGGCTATATTGCATATATATGTACTTATAGAGATTATTATAACCGATTGCTCAGGTTGAAGCGCATACAAAGAGAGAGAGAGGGAGAGAGAGAGCGAGAGAGAGAGCGAGAGAGAGAGAGAGAGAGAGATTGAGAGAGAGAGAGAGAGAGAGCGAGAGAGAGAGATTGAGAGAGAGAGAGAGAGAGAGAGAGAGAGAGAGAGAAAGAAGAGATTATTACATGGAATGTGTCCATGGTAACTAATGGTTCTGTTTATAATATGGTTTCCTTTTGATTCAACGATTGCCTTGTTCAGCCTTTTATTGAATGTAAACATCTTAGCGATGTCAATAATAAGCATTTTTGTGCTACTTTACCATGCTCCGTTAACATGAAATGCTTCCGTACATCATTACATTTTTGCTTGGGTAAAAATTCAATGTATACAGAAATAGCGTTACCTGCTGCACATGGATTTTCTTATTGAATTTCGTAGACATTAAATTAATACAAAATATGTTAATTGGAATGGCAACTTTTTATGCATTGTCAGGCATCAAATTCTGTGGACCACAAGATATAAGATTGAAAAATGAAATCAAAGAAATCAAAGAAATCTAATGGAGATTTTGTGGCTTACACTGTTTTCTTCTACTACAATCGAAAAATTGAAATTAATTTTTAATGAATTCTTTACATAGATGCAAATGTATACACATATGTATAGGATGCGATAAGTTATATACGAAATATTTATAAATTCGATGACATAAAAATCCAACCAACCAACACAAATACATACCATTTTCATTTCAAAAACCAAATGTTAACCTACATTCGCGCGCATTAGAGAATATGCCATCATCTTTTAATAGCGCTTTTGTTAAACTTCTCAATAGCGTTATAAAAAGAACAATCGGTTATGTGATATAAAAATAATGTTTCTTGTTGATGCACAAATTGACTGACAAATCAGAAAAATAAATTCAAAAGCAACCCAAATCTGTAAATATATTCTGATGAATGGCAAATGATAAACGAACTAAAATAGCACATTAAAGAAGAAGTGAATTGATTTTTATGTAAATGTATTTGTATTTGATTTAATTCAACTCAATCACCTGAGTGCGCAATTGGCAACAAATTTATTCAGCGAAACAACTCCTTAACATCTGAGGTTAATTTTGTCTTGTGTGTTACTATGAAATGGCGTAATGGCATGAATTTGTGCCATATATTTTAGGAAATTGACGTATCAACCAAATATTTTTCATGTAAAAACTTTGTTGGCTGTCTAAGCAATCGGTTAATTTTAATTTTTGTTTAAACCTATAGTAGTTTTACTTTTACCGATTTCAGTCACTTAAAACACCATATAAATTTTGTAGTTTGTAGTTCAATTTTCTATACAGTATTTGAATTTGACTTCGATTATAAAAACACGAAAATGTAATTGGTTCTTTGCTTGCGACTGTTAATTACTATTAATTACAAAAAAAAATTCATTAATAATTCACATGTGAACAATCACATTAAAAATTGTTATTTATCAGTTTATTTTATTATCACTTTTTGTTTCGATATGTTAAAGTTTCAATACTTGGCTCCTTGTATTACGTTTGTCGTTAGCAGACATTAGGAAAAATATTTCAATGCCTTTTAAAATGTCCTTGAATGTTTCGTCTCGAAAAAAAAAAAAATGAAAAAAGAGCGAAAAAAAAGGTTTTCATTACTCAAAAAAAAAAAAAAAAAAAACTAAAAGCCAAAACCATTTCAATCACACATATTTCTTTGCCCTAAAGTTTTAGAGTTTAGTCTATGTCATCGGAAAATTTGCTAGAAAGAATTTTGCCCTAATAATTGTAATATTCGAATATTATGTTTACTATTGGAAACCACCCGAGCATTGCATACTTGTCAAATATAGTGACGAGCACAACGACGCCCTTATAACCTTATAAGATAAGCGAAAACCATTTAAAAATGCTGTCATAGCCATCACTAACGTACCAAATCACTCTGGAAAGTATCATATTTTCATTAATTTTCGTGAAAAATCATAGTACACATAAAAGTAATAAAGAAAAGAAATGAAATTTTTCCATCCTATTTCGCTTCCATATCTCATATCCGAATGTGAAAATATTATGCAAACTTAAATAAACTGTTTCATACTGAATATGATCTTGATGATGATTATAAACGTTTTTAATTTTTCATACACAAACAATTCAATTGCACGGTGTTTGTTACAAAATTGATTTATTTCAATGAATAAAGGAATCAGATTTCAAAGTTTATTAAAATAGATTACTCCCAATGTGAAAGTTGCACGTGTTTCCATTGTGTATTGTTCGGGTCAGCCTTGCGTTTGGATAAATATGCTATTTATATATATATGTGTATAGTTCAAAAGCTCAGAATGTTGGTATTTTTGGTGGTATTTTTGGTGTTAAATTGAAATTTATCGACAAAAATCGGTTAATATATTTAGCAATGGTCATGGCTGATGGCAAATTCTCTTGGGCCCTATACAAACAATAGCATCACATCAAACAATTTATTGCTTCCAAGTGAATGTGTGAAGTTGAATTTGCGTTCAAGTTGATGGGCAAACGGAACTCACTTGAGAAGTTGTTGGAAAATTGTAAAGGAACATCATTGAAAATAAAATTAAAAGATAATTCTCACGTTCAACCAATAGATTTTTTGGAAATTCTTCCATGTGCTGCATTTGATTTTCTTTTATGAGAAATGTGTACTATTTCTTTTATTTGAATAAAAAACTGTGCAGGAATGATTTGAATCAACCCAAGTTGAAGAAAACATTTTTCAACACAAAATTCTTCACAAAAGCATTTTAATTAAATTAGCTTGTCTAATGGGCTAATTTTCAGCTTTACCACGGTGGCAATTCCATATCAAACAAAACAAAACAAAACAAAACAATGTTCATTGAAATGTGAAGATGAGCATCGAAAATGTTAGTTGCTGCTAAGGCATAGAATCGATGTGCGGTTTATATTGCGCCAAAGGCTGACTAATCATTTCTCCCTGATTACAATAAATTATGGTTCTAATAGTGGCAAAGTTCAATCTATTTGACATTAAATGAGCAATATTTTGTAAATTACGTGGAATTTGATCCTTTTTCATTCCCTATTTTTGCATCCCTCGCTCTCTCTCTACTTTCCTCCCTTTCTTCCTTACACTCCCTCGACCTACTTCTCCCCTAATTCTGCATTCTCTCTCTCTCTCTCTCTCTTTCTCTTTCTCTCTCTCTCTCTCTCTCTCTCTCTCTCTCTCTCTCTCTCTCTCTCTCTCTCTCTCTCTCTCTCTCTCTCTCTCTCTCTTTCTCTTTCTCTTTCCAAATCTCAAATGAAAACATTCTTTATCGATTGAACGATGCCATTTCGCTTTTTGATTTCCTTCCAGTTTTTATTTATGTTGTGGAAATTTCAATTACAGATTTTAAATAGATTAAAATTGCGAGGTACGCAATCAAATTTAAGCATTTGAATGCGCTCTAATAGGGATTTAATTTATTCAACGTTTATCCCATGACATGAATAAATGATTCTATATTTTATACGATAAAATGTAATCGTTATATACCTCAAAATTGGATACAATTTTAAAATAGAAAATTTATAAAATGCACCACCAGCAGCAGACAGATGTTAGCGGATACACACAAAGTTGGAGTTAATAAATTGATGATGTGAACCCAAAGTACGATAAGATAAGCATCTTAATCATAAAGTGGCTATTAAGCGCCGTTAAACAGGTGTTTCATTATAAATATTTTATTAAAATCCTTGAATGCCTCAAGAGCGTAGCAATATTATTAATATTTACTATGCTTCAGCAAATTCTTCATTTGTATTTATTTAATGGCAAATAAAGGAAACCGAGCATGTCAGTAAAAAAAAAAAAAAAAAAAAATTAAGGCATTAGATAATGCATTATTACATTACTAGATTGTTAAAATGATTAATTTTGATTTGCGATTGAAAGGTCGAATATTGTTATTCACATAAAATGACAAGATAAATATATGTATATATGAGCTCATAGGTATATATGGTTGATTATGTAAGCAAGTTGTCTTTCACTAAAAAATAAAATAGTATACAAAACAAGGCATTTTGTACAACGGTAAAACAATGCACAAAGTTTAAACACATTTTTCAAATACTGCGTCTTTAAATTTATGAGTTGAGAAGTAGTAAAGCAAACAATATAAAAAAAATGAAACAAAATGTTTCATGTCGGCTATTTTTCATCTGACAATTTTCGAATACATATGATATGCTAATAAAAATTGTGAAGCACTTTCGTAAGCTAAAGTACAAACAAACGCCTGAAAAGTGATTTTCCAACTACAGTTTCAGTTGAAGTTTTAGTATTTTCTTATTTCAGAATTCAGTTCGATTATTCATCGTTGCTTTAGTTCGCCTAATGTTTAGGTTTTCATTTCTTTTTTCGGTTTTCTTCGATGTAAGAAAGATAATAAATATAAAATTATGTGGCGCCAATTTATTATTTGTTGTTATACATGGGCCCATTATCGTGGCATTCTTTTCATAAAAATTGAATAAAGTACATCAACACAAAAGAAAAGGAAAAGAAATGCGTGCGCAAAATGTTCACTACCGACCAAACTGAGCTAATGTCAGCCAGCTAAATAATATTGTCGAAATACCGGTGACTGAATTTTCTATATAAATGCAAAAGAAATGATACATAAGCGATAGACGAAGGAAACTGCCATAGATGCCTTAGTTCGAATAAGTGGATCCGTGTGGAAAAAAAATGTCTGATTGACTAACTGACTGACTGACTGACTGACTAACTGACTGTCTGATTGGCTAAGTTGATTCATATTATACCATCAGAATATTCTAGGTGACGCTAGTAGTATGCCATTCCCTAAATTCGCTGCAATTCGATATTATATTTTTGAACAATAAGAACCAAACTATGTACATTTGTTGAAATTATTGAGGAATCGATCCTATCAGTGTAGTTTAGTATGAGATTTAGTGTTTTGTCCTATTTCATAATAAATGATTTTAATATAATTCATAAAATAAACTCGATCACATTTGTAATTATTCATTGTCTATATTCAAAACTAATCGAACATACATTGATTTAAATGACATTTCAATAAAAATACAGGTTTGTAGAAGACAAACAAGAAGAAGCATTATACTACAGAGTTCTTCATATATTGTCGCAAAATGTTGAAATCGAAAAAAAAAACCGTTTGAACAAATGCAAAATGGCTCTCAATCAGATCGGTTTCAAAGTAAATGAAAGGTTAAAAACAATACAAATGCTCTTTTCAAGAAGTTTGACTAAGCATCAGAGTTAACTATTCATTATTCTCTATAGGTATATATAATTGAATTTGGAATCAAACGATGAATTAATAATTATACCGCTAGCGATATAATCGATTTATCTTTATTTCGAGTGGGCTTATTTTTTTGACATAAATAGTTAATGCGGTTTGCTAAAACATTGAACAAAGGAATAATGTGTCGTAATTAAGTGTGGTTTATACTATACAAATGTATATATTTGCGCTGCGCAAGTGATGCCAACGTAGCTCTGCCAAATTACAATAAATGTGAATAATATGGCTGTTAGTATTTGTATTTATTTCCTCATCCTTCGGATTTCATGCTTGTACATGAGCATTCCGGTAAAACTTTCTAATATGATATATATGCACATATATATAAGCCAGGCGAATTGTATAAAATGACAAAGAGTTTATATTGAAAAATGAATTGACGAAATCTTGTTAAGCATTGGCACGTGAAAAGTTACTTAAATGATTATGGCGATAGAATTTTTTTTTTTTTTGTTTTTTTTTCCTATTTCCATCCACTTGAGGAATTCAGTTTCAATTCAAAACAGTTACACACGATGTCGTGGTTAAATTCAATTGACATGACTAGTGAAACTTCGAGACATTTAACTAATGCTAGCGACTGAAATGATAGCAATCAATTTGTTTAAAAGCAATTGAGAGATCGGTGCAAAACTGAAAGAAATGAAGAGACAAAAAATAGAGTGAAATGAAAATGACGAGATGTCTTTGATTGAATCATAATGTTAAAACTTGGTTATCTAAATCGTATTTTTGCACATTTTGCGCATTTGATTTTACCCTAACACAGTACAATTTCATACGTAATTGTCTATCACAGTGAATTGGTATTTTCCGTTTCCAATTGAATCATGGATAAAATGGGTCAAAACAAAAATGCAGTTCGATAACCCGACGCTTTATAGCCAACCACATGCTCGTGCATTTTATGCATCCGATTCTATTCAAATGAGAGACAAATAAAATTGAAAAGAAGAAGACAAAAATAAAAAAAAAAAACATACGAAAGTAATAGTAGACCTAAGAATGGCGAACCATTTCATTAAATCTGATGAAAATTATATATAACGATATCGTACGAGGTTTGTTTGCATGGATGTAAGTGCTTTTTCAGCGAAAATAAATCGACTAAACAATGTCTATCATATTATTTACCTCTCGCAGACAAAGAAATCTTGTAGGAAATGAATCCAGTATATATATACACACACAATACTTAGAGAATTGCCAAGTTTTTTTTTTTTTTTTTTTTGGTAAATCTTACGAATCATCAAATGTAATGTTAAATGAAAGAATAATAATGTTGCATGAAAGCTGCATATATTATGACTTGTAAGCATAGATCTCAACTCACGCACATATAAAAGCATCAAATAAATTCAACGCCTGGATGAAATTGATGTAATATATAATCAAACAAATAGACTGTCCATGATAAATCGATTTATTTTAGTTTGCGTTACATTTTATCGGGGCATATAATGAGTCATTTGAATGCAATGTGATCCAGTACAATTGTTTCAAAATTGAGAAATATTTGGTACATGAACGTTTTAAATCTCAAAATCTCATTTTTTTTTTTTTTACTTTACGACACTCAATTAACTTGAATACATTAATTCCATGTGCTTCCATTTAAATAAATAACCTGCATATATATTTTTGTTGAAACAATCTTATTCCGAATGAAATCATTTGTAGGAGAGAATCGCGATTTACGCCAATTTTTGGCAATATAAAAGGCACATGAAATATGAGAAGCGCCCAAAGTATATAAATTTTCGAAACACCACGCAAAATGATTGCATTAGCAAAAGGAAATCTATGAATTTCGAAGATCGATGTTGAAATCTACTGAGAAATCATTTCGAATGATGGCGCATTAAAAACCTTCTGAAACTTTTCGAAACTTTTTTTTTTTCCTTCCGTTTCTATTATAATTTGCGATTATTTATAATCTTGATTCTTGAACAAAGGCGTTATGGAACAAAAAAAAAAAAAAGGCGAAGAAAATACAAAACGCTCACAAAAGTTCAGTAACAGTGCATTAGGCAAAGTGAAACCACAATAGAGGAAAGGAAAGGAAGAAAAAAAAAAAAAAATATGAAAAAATGCAAAAGCCCAAATCGAAATGTGATGCTGATACTGATGATGATTGTGTTGAAGATAACGATGATTGGTAGTCATGTGTCAAAGTAATATCACAACGCTTGATTTTTCTTTTTTCCTTTTCATTCACTTTTCAAATGCCCAACAGAAAAATATTGTTGTGCTTACGTTTTCACTTTATTCGTCAAATATTGTGTTGTGTGCTTTTCCATTTTCGGAATGAATTTATGTTGCTTTTATCAAGAAGAGAGTCGAAAGTTTTTGATTCAAATAAATCTGTTTTGTAATGTTTTTTTTTTTTACGATTATTGCAAGAAAATGCTATGCAATCACTAGGGAAACGCTAGTAATGTAGATGGAATTGAAGAAAAATGGCAGCCAAAGATAAATTACTTCATATTCAAACTCATTTTGAGAATAATTTCAGCAACCAACACCAATATTCTATTTCATGCATATAAAGTTGCCATTTCGAATTGCAGATGAACGAAATAAGATGGAAAACCGAGTGAAAAGAGAATGCAAACAATTCACATTCATTTTGAACACCGTGAATTGTGACTTTGAAATCAGCACACAATTATAAATTTTTTGAATCGACTTCGACATCAATTTTTTGGATGTGTTTGACATTTCCGTGCAAATATGTTATGGCGTTATTATTTCTCCCACTTTATTCTCTCTTTCCTTTTTTTTTCTTTGCTTTTGTGTCAACACTATGAGTAATGTGCTTAAATTGACACACTGTTGCACAAGACACACCTCATTTTGAAGTGGATTAATAGGCAATATTCATTTTTCTTTTTCGAAAGAAAAATACATTTCTATTCGTAAACGGAAAAAGAGTAACATATGTACTCGCGTTATTTCCTTAATCCAGCAAATCTTTAAAATTACGGTGTCGTTAAATCATGGGATATTAGGACTATGTGAATAATGCGTAAATGTTTCTTATTCCTATACATACATATTTGTAATAATGTTCACTGCATGGCGCAATGAATTTTTCTTATTTGTTTTCCTAAGTCGACAATGAATGCGTTCTTGTCAGCTGAGGCTAAAATAGATAATATGCTGCTAGGTATTTAAGATTTATAAAAAGCAAATAGTAATTTATGTATGACATTTTTGTTTGATGCTAACCCTTTGGAAAGAAAATTATGAGACGGCTAGATTCATTTCATTGCGTTATGATAAACCAAAAACGGAAAGTGTTAAAACGTATGAATTTTGTGCACGTGTTTCCATAAATATTAATTTTTGGCCCAATTGTACAGTTATAAAAGTATTTTTTTCACGTTTTGAATCACTTCACTTAGACCCCAAAATTACCATGTTTAACTGTTTGCATTGTACCTTGAATTGAGTCAGGCAATGATGTTAAAAAAACACTCAAAAAGTTTAGAAATTGTTGATATTACATTGGTATACATTTATCAAAATATGAAACTCAGAATTTGCAAAGTCAGAAAATAAAAATATTATTTATTAGTCAAAAAATGCTCAATCGCATTGAAAATATGTTTCGTAGTACGAAATGTGTACTGAGATTATTGATATTACTGAGGATAACAATTCTAAGCTCAATTTTTCATTCTATCAAAATATAAAATTGTCAAAAATCATCAAAAATTTGAACAACAATTCCATTGGAAATAAGAAAATATAGAAATGTAAAAAGAAAATCAAACAAACTATGTATGTGGTATTAATATGTAAACTAATAGAGATGTGTAGCCCGCGTTTTGTATCTCCTATCAATGATAGGTTATCATCTTGTTAAATAAAATACTTGTTCAATTGATTTATGCATCGAAAGCCTATCAACTCTAACACACAAATCTTTCACTCATTCAACCTTTCACCCCACAATTTTTCCATGCTACACACAAAAAAATATTGTTAACTTTTACGTGTATGTGTATTTAGTCAAATCAAAACATTTGTTTTGCATCTCTGTTTGAAATTCAAATGAAAAAATGTGTATGTTGTGTGTCAAATTCTCGTAGAAAATTGTACAATTTCATCTAATACTAGATCTTATATCCAATGATATATAAATCTCATTCAGAAATGTCTTCTATTAATAAAGGTGAAATATTAATGTTAAACCGAATAAGTGATTCTTCACACTGAATGAAAATGCGTTTTTTTTTTATTTTAAAATTTTTGCTGGAATTTTGTGAGAAAATGCGTGCTCCTTCTTATTCGTGTGCTCATCTCTATATATAATATATTAATAACAGTAAATGGCGCTTTGCCCTTCATTTGCATGAAAACTAAGTTTAATTCTATGTCAGACTGTCTATCAACGATAAAATTTCATGATAATGTATATCAAGTCAATGGAAATGCGGTTTGAAACTGACAGATTTCCATTTTGCTACAAAATGGAAAATTCATGAAAATGCTGAAATCTACACGCTGAAAATAAATATAGCATGAAAATGATAGGTTAGAAATCTAAGCACCTGTATCAGGATATATTATTGTGTTATTTTTGTATTGTTTTGCCATTTTATTTCAGGTAACAAAAGCCATTGAATACGCATTGAATCATTCAATTGCATGAGGCGTTATTTGTTTATTTATTTTGATTTGGTTACTAATATTTTCTAGTAATTCGCCAAATTAAAGTATAAAATAACTTATTTCGATGATCAACAAATATACAGATGTACTATATCTTTTTTTTATTTTAATTGGTTTCCCTTACTCTCATATTTTATTATTTAAGATAATATAAATCAAAATTATGTCGTGTCTGTATGTTAATGTCATTCTTCCAAAAAAAAAAAAAAAAACTCCCAAAAGAGTTCGAAAAACATATTTCAGTTATGAATAAATCGAAAATCTTATTAAACCTCTTCTTAAATAATAAACGAAAAGGCAAGTTAATAATTATTAACAGAAATGAAAAGAAAGAATTTATTAAATATTTTAACGCAATGTAAATAATTCGATCTATATTGACAAAAATATGTTAGTATTGAAAATATTAGTCATTTTCATCTTAATAAGAGGACATCTGTGTAACGAATATAACAAATTATGCTGATTTATTCTGAGATAACCGAAAGTAAATTGGTTTACGGAAATCGTCCTAATTTATCACCAATGCGAAATTTATTTATGGAATTAAATCGAATTTCAATATTTCTTTGTTTTGAAACTTTTCTTGCCATTGTCCATTTTGCTTTTGGATTTTCAATGAAATTGACTGTATTGTTTTACTGAATCGAATGCCGAAAAAGGAACGATTTTTTTTTCACTATTTCTCATAGCCACTGTTAACTGTATTTTCTTCTATTTTTTTTTATTTATTCGCTTTCGATTTCGCATTGATGATGAGGTTTGTGTGTTGAATTTTGAATGAGATTCTACGTAAATCTCTACCTGCACGACTGAATTTCAAAGTGTGCCATCCATAGTCGACAGAAGACAACATTTCACTTTAAAAGCATTCCGTTCTGATTTTGATCCATTTTTCATGAGCTCTTGATTGTCTTGATGTTATTTTTCTACGTTTTGTTGCTGCTGTTGCTGTTGTTGTTGTTGTTGTTGTTTGTTTGCTTCCTTGACTGCGCTTTTATTTATTAGATTAGAGCATGAACATGCAAAAACTCTTACAAACAATAACTTTAAGTGAATTTATACGTTTATTACCATTATCTTTACTGGAATTCAAAATACTTTTAACATTCACCAAAATTTTCACCAATTTACCAATGGTCCGATGCTTTTAAGCAAAAGAACATTTTTTTTTTTTTTGCAAACTTATAATCAACAACGTCTGATTATTTACTAACGAACAAAATCATATTTAGACATTTGTATGCGGTATAAATTGATAACGACATTGATTTAAAGCAAGCATTATGACAATTTTTGGCATAATGTCGAAAGTTTATTTCAAAGTCTATATTTCATATTTTACATTTCAATGTTTTTCTCGGTATCTATTGTTCCGATCAATTAGAAGTTGAAACATAAGAGAGATGTATATTTATAATAAGCGTAAATTCCTTTTTGGCAAAACAACCGGATAAGAAACACCAATTTTCTTTCATACCTTTCTACATTGGGTTTAATACGTATTTTATATAAGCTCATAGACGCTTTAATTGCTCTAACGGGGGGTTTTTTTTTTTTTGGTCAAAAAGAAATTCAAGAAAATGATGTCCCCGAATTATAAGACTCGTGAGAAAAGAACACACATTCGAAAGAATACATTAGACATTTCCATAATTATGTATTTTTGGTAATTTTATTCACATTTCTTTTATATTATTAGTGTAATGCGTATTCTATTGCAATAAGTATAGTCGTTTTGTTTGTTGATGTGATAAACAGCTAATGAAATGCTTGTGTAAAGTTATTCCTTGTGTTTCAATGATTTTTTTTTTTTTTTGTTTTTTCTTGCTTATAATGCCTGCCTTATTATGGGAATATATGATTTATTTCCCATTTTTCAATGAAAAATATTTACCAAGTTTTGTATGTTTAACCTCTATTTTGACTTTTCTTTTTTTTTTTGTCACAATATGACACCAAACACGATTAAAAAATTTGAAAGCGATTAAGTTGTAAATGAATTTATCCATTATTAGGAACGAATAAGAAAAAAATAAACAATCATATTCCTTTGATAAATGACAATATTATCAAATGACAGTAAAGTGGAACACAGAATTGTATTTTCAAAATAAAGTAATTGAAATTAGACGCTTTTCATGGAAACGCGCCTTAAATTGAATGAATTTATTTTCTAAATGTAATTTAAATGCAGGTGTCAATGAATGAAATGACATTTTCTCGTAAAACAAAATTGTACAAATTCAATTGAATGAAAAAACAATGAAATCTGAAAACTATACTTTCAAAAACAAAAAAAAAAAACAAAAAAAAAAAAAAAATAATAATAATAAAAACAAAACTACTCGCGATAATGACCGAATGAAAGCCGATGATAACAAATTGTATTTCATTCTTTGTAAATGGCCAGTCAAGTGTTCATTATCAGATGTACAGTTTGTGTCATTTGATACAAAAGAGAAAATTTGATATTGTCTGTAAATTCAAATGTGATCAAATAGTCTGTGAATATGGAAATAATATAGAGCTGGCTAAACACAATTCAATTCACATTATTTTCTCCTCATTTTTTCGTTTAGGTTGTGTAATTTAAAGCACATCTTTTGAATATTTATTTATTTATAACATATTTGTACACCAAAGGTTTTGACTTTGTACCGTTTTCAGTAGCCAATTGCAATTGTCATATTCACATATATATATATTTGTTTGTATAATTTGTAACTTAATCTAATGATTTGCCAGTCGCATGGTAATGTAAGTTTGCCTCCGTTGCGACAAATCGAGGTTAAATGAAATTCAAAAAAGAAATAAAATTAAAAAAATAAAACAATAGAATCGTATTGTTTTCCCAGAATACATAGATTCTTGAGATATCAAAAATAGTTGCATTTTTTCAATTATTATATGATATTCGCGTGAATAAAGCGAATATCAAATTACTTAATTCTTTTCATAAGGATTTCATGGATAGCAATAAATGAATGCAGTGATATCGCAACTATAATTTGTAAATAATAATAATAAGAGAAGCCAAATAATAATTGTTTTGCTTTCAATAATTTACCAGTAGAGGGCCTTGAACGGATTGACTTCTATATAAATTACATTCATTATAATAAATATGGTAATATGAATGAACGATGGTATGAATGCTTGCGCATTTTTCTGCGTGGACTTTGAGCAATTTGTGTTCAAAAGAAAATTAAACATCCGTTTTAATTAGGTCTATTATCAGGTGACAAAAGCTAATATATTCTTATTATTTATTCTTATCATAAAATTTTCCAACGATAAAAACCATGTAATAATAACATTTTACACAATCGTCCATTTAAATTTGGTTTGTAATTGTGTGAAAGTAATTAAACTTCGTAAATGATTTATTAAAAATGGAAAAAAAAAACAACTTACTGTATACCGTAATTTTTGAAATACAAAACAATAATCACCTGAAAAGGATAATTTAACATTTAGAATGAGAAAAAAATGGAAAAAATTAAAAATAATAAAATTTCATATTTGCCATCCCAAAGTTTAAGATCAACGTAAAAAAAAGATGTTTTTTAATGACAAAAAAAAAAAAATAAAAATAAAAATGATAAATATTTCTTGGTTCCCTTTCGTTTTAGTAAGCGATAAATATTACAAAATATGGAGTTTTTTGTGCTGCGACACAGTGTACCTAACTATGCGTTTCACAAAATGTGAAATTCACATACTTTTATGTATTCCATTATAATTGATTTTCTCTTCATTAGCATTACTCGTGTGAGCAGATACGGAACTAAGTGTATTTACATTTTTGATCTGATTGAATAATACCCACAAAGGGATCAAATTGAATATAAAAATAAAGAAAAAGAAAATCTAAATCAAGACAGCTTACATAATTATTGCATTTGCAAACTTGAATGCACGTGAACAACAACAGCAGGCTTGATTATTAGAAGTGAAATTGGAAAGAATGCATCAGCATAGCAGTAAGAGTAATTTTATTCTATTTGTAGGCACGTTGCTCAATTCAAGCCAATCGAATAATTTACACATTGACATATCTCTGACAAGAGACCTGTATGACTGAGCAATGAGCATATTAGTAATCGTCAATGCTCAAGATAGAAAAAGAAGGAGAGAGATGGAGAGAGAAAGAGAGAGAAGGAGAGAGAAGAAGAGAGAAGGAGAGAGAAGAAGAGAGAAGAAGAGAGAGGAAGCGAGGGAGAGAGAGAGAGAGAGAGACAAGTTCATTTAATGTGAGTAAAATAAACAAGTAGAAGATGCATAAAAACGCAGCAAAATCTAAAACAATTAACGATTCATTTGTAGTGGAACGATGAGCATATTCTGAGCATAAATCGTGTGCAATGTGCATGAGCTTGGTTATAGTCACTAGATGTTTACATCAGCGACAGCAACATTATCATCTTCATCATCATCAACATCGTCATTCTATTTATGCTGCCAGTGCAAAACATAACGCTTCATTATAATTACATGCTTTGAAACGAAATCTCTGCTGACCAGCAAATATGTTTAACCGAAGAGGAGTATGCTCTTGATTTTAGTTAAGCAAAATTGTTCAATTACATTTCATATTGTGTCTAATTCAAACCATCACGTCATGTAAAGTTCATTTTTGTCATTTTTTTATTGTTTTTTTTTTTTTATTATTATGAGCAGATTCAAATGCATTCGCATGTAATTGATAACGATTAAGCATTTGTGGTAATCAAATCAAATTCCTCACGAATAATTATTATGTTTAATGAGGAATCACTAATGTTTTCCTTCTATACATATAATATAAAACTCTCTTAAAATGGGGAGAATTGATAAGCGACATTTATATAAGCATTGCACCCCTTTTTCAAATCATCATGATGTTGGAGGGAAAATTTTCTTTTTTTTTTTTTGGTTTTCTTGATTTCTTTCATTTATCTCATAACTTCATACACGATTGTAATATTCAAAAGATTCTTCTGATCTGTTTGATACTATATCAGTAATTATCGATAGATAGAAAACTTTGTGTTAGATTTCGGAAAATATTCGTTATAAAATTCATATGAAAAAAGCTTTGGAACTTTGATTAATTCAAAGAAAAACTTTTTGTCACACCTTTTTCTCAAATTTTATCCTGTTGTTAACGTTCTTGTAACGCATGAGCAGCGGGTAACGTGATTAAAGTGAGAAAAAAAAAAAAAAAAAAAAACTTTTTGCTATATCCTTTTGTTTGGGTTTCGATGTGACACAATTTTTGGACAGAAATGCCAATCAAAATAAACAAAAACGTGACCGTAACTAAATACATAGCAGAAAAATTTGGTGATAATAAGGTTTCAGTATAATGTAAATGTAATAAGGCAGGTAATAAGCGACAACGAAGAAGAAAATCGTCAAGCTAAATAATAAAATGGGTGGTAAGTACTCTGAAAAGGCATCCGCTAGCTCAAAGTAATTAAAATTCGTTTTTTTTTTCTTTCATATTCTCCTTCGATGTTTCATTCGACAAATTTTGCATAACATTTTTGACATATTCAAATTAAAATCAAAAACATTTTTGATGCTGAGAATTATAGCCATAGAGAAAACATCGTTCAGTAATTTGTTGGAACGCGTGAACAATATGAAATGAAAATGGTGCTAGGGCACGCGGAGCTATTATTTGATCGAAATTGAAAATTTGTGGTTGACATTTTCCCCGAAAAGTGAATTGAATTAAATGAATGAATGAATGGATGCCGGCGGTCATTCGGAAGCTTGAATTGTTTCTAAATGAATAAAATTTCAATAGTCACAATGCCTTCCATTTGCCTTGATTAGTTTTCTATTATTTTCATTTAAGTCCTTTCAATCGAAATCAATTCAATGTTACTGTTCATGTGTGTGTGTATGTGGCAATGAAATTTGACTAGAAAGCAATTATCGTAATAGGCATTCCAATCAAATCAGTTACTTTGATTAACATCAAACGAACCATTTTTTTTTGTTTTTGTTTTTGTTTTTGTTTTTGATTTTCTTTTTTTCATTATTTTGCAAATGTATATTATGTTTCCAAATCATTGCCTAAGAAATTGTTTGCCGTTGGGTACAAACGATGAAATTGCGTGTACGCAAATATCATTTTAATTCCGTAAATAGGCATGAGATTGAAGTCACCGAACAGCGATAATTCATCTGACGAATTCAGGCGCCAACAAGCGTAACCATAATTTGTAGTATACATTGTATTAATCCCTGGGTCTCTCTTTTTTCTACCTTTTTTCCTCTATAACTCCAAATTAAGTTGTTTTGTACATTTTTCTATGTTGTGTGATTTGTTGCAACATTTTACTGAACATTTTATCTGCCACTTCATCTTGACGGTTTCAGAATCACAACGAATCTAACTAAAAATCTAATTTATTTTCCGGTATTCGCATAAAGTTCCGTTTTTGATTTTCAACATTAATTACAAATGTGGTAGTGACGAACTTATCAACGACCATATTTTACTGGATTATACATTAAAATGCCTTCTTATCACGATATCGTGTGAATTTCAGTGTGAATTTCAAATGAAATCGTCTTTATTCTCAATATGCTTAGAAAGCATTAAAAAATTACGCATTAGGTGATCTACGGGTCGTTTGCTTATTCTCTGACTCATGCAAATTGGCTATTGCAAATTAAGAAATTGCTTCATTCGTTTATTAATATTATTTTTCCTTTCAGAATTTCATAAATCACATTATATCGATCCAAGAAATACGATTTCGAAATTGAATTGTTAGCAACATTCATACCGCGAATATAGTAAGGAAACAATTCA
The DNA here is from genome assembly GCA_029041755.1 of Resseliella maxima. Taxonomy (NCBI): domain Eukaryota; kingdom Metazoa; phylum Arthropoda; class Insecta; order Diptera; family Cecidomyiidae; genus Resseliella; species Resseliella maxima. The sequence continues at coordinate 110,493 of JAQOWM010000538.1, read as the reverse complement.
CAAGCTATGGCATATATTTAAAAATGACTATATGCAGAATATTGCGCAAAATCGAATCAAATACGCGATTTTATTTTTGTTATTCTCTTTTTCTTTCACATCTTCTTCTTATTCTTATTCTTTCTCTTTCTCTTCTTTTGCTTCTTCTTCTTTCTCTTCTTTTGCTTCTTTTTATGGTTATAGATAGCTTAGCAAGCAAATGGGCATGTTACCGTTTAATGTAACAGGAAGACCACCAGAAAGAGTAGAAAATAATATCAACGAGCACATAAATCCAGTATTTCTGCTTTGTCTCTGATGTATGGGTGCAACGCCAGCAGCACCATGAAGCTAAGGTCAAGGACAACTACCTCTCATTCTTTTACTACAATACCAAGCTAATTTATTTATTTATTTTTTTTTTTTTTTTATTTCAAATACGAATATTTTCTATGCAGCCATATACGTACGTTACTTCATTTGACATTCAAACCGATATGATCAGTGTTTTGCCTTAGAATTAAAATGATTTGATATTTTTTCTTCTTCTTCTTTTTGTTTTTTCAATAAAATATTAGTAATTTTCTCAAAGGAGAAAATTACGATTTTGCATGACATTAATAGCTATCATCAATAAATTGGTTTCTTTGATCAAAATGCAAAATTCTGTTTGTTCCTTATAATGCATCGAATAATAACGGTTGGATTAGCCATAGATGTTGCCTTTTAATTAGAATATTTATAAAATATTTCTCAGTACACCCTAAAAAAAATGATCAACGATTGAGTGAAAGTGTAACGTATCACATTCCAAAATGCAAAACGAACATTCAAACATGGGCAGAACAAAAACATTTGTAAATTCGAAAAATTATATTTCATTCAAAGATATTCTCATACTATTGTTATTTTGTAGTGTTTATCGTTATTTTATTGCCTGTGATAATCATTAAAGCATCAATTTTAAGCAACACACAATAAGGCACGCACAACATCAAGAAAAAGTGAGGCAAAACATTACAAAATATCGCATGAAATAATTATATCATTATAATGTATGATATTTTGAGATATGAACAAAGTGGCAGTCAAAATGCACAGCAAATAAAATTACCAGAACATTAATTTATATCAATTAATTTATAAGAAATTTTTGTTGCTTTGATTCTTATATGAGGCGCCATTAGCCCCAACAAATTCGTACATGAATTATTATTCACATTTTGCTTTTATTATATCATCATTGTCTTGAAAATGCTATAAAAACTAATTTGTGGTGTCGCATACGATGAATGAACAGCAAAATGAATCCAGATGTCGCAGTGCACGGGCATTGAACTGGCAAAAATGGTGGATTTTTTCTAGAAAAGATATTCATTGCTCAAGTTATATATATATTTTTTTTCAACGCTATCGAAAGCTGAATGCGCACATGAGCAACAGATAAACTTTTCTACTTTTATCAATAATATTTCAAAACTATAAATTTATCATTTCTCTCATTCATTACATAAGGACATTTTACTTATTTTTTAAATACGATCATACATCAAACAGCATATAAATGTCAAATTTGTAATATTTCAATATAAATATTTGGCTATATCGTTAATATTATATTCTATATTGAGCCTGATTTAATTCTCTTTATGATACCACAATCTCTTTTACGCAGTATTTAAAACTTAAAATGCTTTAACATTCAACCGATTTTTGCCAAATGCAACCCATTATACATGATAGTGTACCAAAAGCAAAAGCAAAACTGGAATGACAACATTTGCTATTTAGATGATGCGAATCCATGTAAGAGTTCACAGTTTCTTCTTTTTCGCCCGTATTCTTTTTTATCCGTATTTATTTGCATTATGTCAGAATCCAGCGTAACCACAGTTCGATGTACGTTTATATAATATAGAGGAACATTATTTTTCAACCGCCCAAAATGCGATAGAATATATATACATATATATATAAATACTATTATACGAATAATATACAAAACTCCGTACTAACAAATTAACAAACATTTCATACAACTAACATAAAATGCGTGCCATAAAAGATATGTAATTCCATTGGACAAAATTGAAGAAAGACATAAATGGATATAAGCAAGAGGAAATTTACTTAATTATTCGAAAAAATTTGGGCTGAACTGTAAACGAATATAGAACAACTTTTGAGCATTTACTTTTATTTTCATGTTCATGTTCATATGGATGTCTTTTTTCCATTTCAAAAGTTCATTTGTTTAACTAAAACATTTTCCCTCACACAATTCTAATGGTCTTTATGTGGACACTTGGTATGAATAATACCAAGAATCGAATTTAATCATTTTTTTTTTGTGATTAGATATTGGAAGGAATTAGTGTGAAATCAATACCACTTATATTGCAATGTCTAAGCATGAAAAGACAATCGAATGAGTATTTTCATTTAACTATAACTTTAATAGTTAAATTGATATTGTTTCCATAGATTCTGAGCCACACCCCCCTCTTGGGTTGGAAATATTACTCTTCGTCAAATTTCGGAGAGAAAAACCTTTTTTTTTGGTCTTCAATTTCAAATTTGGCCCGCTTTTACACAGAATGGGAAAAAATGACCTCTCTTTGATTTTCCGAAATTAACCCCCCTCCCCCTTCCTTGATTTTCAAGCTTCGGAATCTATAATTGTTTGAGTGAAAAGGATCAAACTATGTTATATGTCTTGATATGTTAAGTTTTTTTGCCAAAGCAAACATATATCCGTAATTAAGGACAAGAAATCCTAATAATATGTGTTTAGTGTTTTATGGCAATATTGTACATAATTAGATTTATTACCCACTATCAGAAAATGCCAATCTAATTAAAATTATTCATACGAATCGATGTGAGTTAGACGATTCGAAGACAATTGTAGCGATTCGTACTGATACGACAGAGATAGATCTCCCCCTAGATGTTTGATAAGTTTTATTTATAATTATCAACTTTTAGAAATGGAATCAGTTTGTTCTGTACAAGCAGCGTGTGTTTACATATATGCTGAATCAGCATATACCTAGCATTGCTGATACCTACTCCAAAATAAAATGAAATGCATTTCATTAAACGTTTTTTATTTCAATACTGTATTGTGATCCAACATAACAAATTCACACATAATTACATATGCAGTATGTTTGAATAATCATTAATATGGGGTGAAAAATGAAAAAGGCCAATTTTTTGTCATTTGTTTTTGACTGAAAAACCCAAGCATGTTTTCAAGAGAAAGTTGCGCAAAAATTAAAATAAATTAGAAGAAGTACGTTATAGTTTCAACTCACTTATGGCATAAATATATAAGAGTCATTGTTTTTCCAGGAAGAATAGCCGTTTTGTGTATTACACTAAAAATTTTCGAAGAATTTAAAGAATGAAAGAACATGAAACATAAAGAAAAAGAGCGAAAAAACCACGATAGCTAACCAACAAGTATTTTTTTTTATTTTAGTTCATAAATTAAATTCGTATTTTGAGCGCAAAAAAAAAAAATAAACAAAAATATAACAAGGGAACCAAAGCGAATTGTTTATATTCTCATTATTTTATTTCACATGCATTTACGTTCTTACTCTCGAGTCTATATCAACTACAATAAATGTGTTTGGTTTTTCGGCGAAAGCTTATTTTATTTTGAAATCATCTGCTACCATCAACAATAAAAACCATTTTTTTCTTCTTTTTTTTTTCTTCCTTTAGTCTTTGACGTATGGTATTATCTCGTTCTGAATCTTGCTTTGCGGTTGCAAATCGTTTATTCGTGTGCGCTTATTCTCCTTTATGTTCCTTCGTTTTTGAGCTGAATAAAGTCTATTGACCTTTCGTATTTTGGCGTTTCTATTGAAATGAATTTGATAGCCAAAACAAAATTGAATAATTACGCATGTTGTTAAAAAAAAAAATTATACTTTCTATAACAGAATATTCAAAAATCAGCTGAGAGACAAAGATGGTTGATAAATAAAAATGAATATTTTGCAGTATTATTTGGCATCAGAAAATTAATTGATTTAATTTAATACTTTGTAGTATCCATTGGATGCCTAATATCTTAACTACAGAGTTGTAAAATGTGCATTCAAATGGCATATAAAACGTTAAGTGGGAAGAATACGTTTGTGTAATAGAGATGTGATCATGCATTAAAATTAGGAATTTATCATCTATATTCGTTTACGTTCCATTTATAAAGGAATGAATGAACAATGATGTGGCTTTTTCATAAAAACCAAACCATGTGGTTCTTGTAATACTTTGGTATGTATTGTGCAGCAGCTGGTATCCTTTAAGAGTGAAAGTCAGTTCAATTGGTTTATGTACTTATTATTTACATTTCTAAATGTGCATACGCTTTTTCGTGTATTTTACATTGCCCAATGTTTTTTGGATTATATTATTAAAATGAAGGAAGAAATGTTATTCATATTGAAATACAACAGCAATGAATTTAACATTACTTGTTAAATTTTGGTTAAAAATGGTTTTTTCTTGCTATTCTTAACGTTTTTATGTACTCTCTACACTATTTATTGTCAGAAGAATGAAATTGCAAATAGCCAACGCCATCTAAACTATTATTAAATATTAATCAAAATGTAAAATAACAAGTGCCGAATAGTTCTGCAACTAACTACTGTATACGCATTGCAAAAGCACATGAAATGTCAAATGTCAAATGCCTAGAACTTATGAACTGGTTGTATTTTTATATTTTTATATTTTTTTTCTTTTGCGATCAAACATTTACATTTAATGTGTTTTTAATTAGAATATAGAGATCAGAGAAGCATGTCGAAGTGAATAAATGCTTAAATTTATATAGAATGTATATCAAAATACGAGGTTTTTACGTAATTAACAAACACGAACAAATTAAAATCCCTATTAAAATGGCACAACACAACACAATTTATATACATGATATGTTTTGGCATTTATTTCTCTGTGTTCTTTATAGAGTATTAGCGCTCTCTTTGTTGCTATTCTTGTTGTTGGATGATGAGTTGTTCCTGATAAGTAGCCTTCCAATGTGGTTCAGGTGGTTTTTTCAGAGGTAGCACAAATTGACTTTACCATTCAAAGAACACATTACAATTGACTTTGCCATTCTTTTGTAATTTACAAATATAATGTGTTTTTGCTATTTCATGAAATAATCGATTAGATTCTCATCGAATAGCACGTATGTTCAATGTTTCAACTGATCTTGTTAAACGATGAGCATGACGATCTGTTTCGCGCTTAATTTCGCGAACTTTAGGTTTTGTGTTTTTTTAGTTCTAGGTTCATGTTTTTTTAGTTCTAGGTTCTTGTTTTTACATACGATTGGAGTACTTAATACTATGCCAATCATATGGAATTGAAATTTTTACTTTCAAAACATTGTTTCCCATATTTGATTGCTTTATCAGAGTTATTTCATTAAGTTTCTTTTTTTACATTGATTTTTGATGTTACATAAAATGGCGAATATTTTTCTGAATACCCGAGTTGATCAGTGATTCAACCCCTGTCTCACTTAGTAAAATTAATTATATTTTATTGAATAAACTTTCATAGAAAACAATCATTACATATTAAATCGAAAAGACTAAAACCATCTTTGGGCCATTTGGCATGTTACAAAAATGGCTTAGATTACAGAATTTGAATAAACCAAGCCAATATTCCGGAATGCGGATACGGGAAAACAGACAAACTTCGAGTTTTATAGATATAGATACAATGCTGTTGAATGACATAAAACGAAATCGTATAAAAACAAAAGAACAAAAACTTGGTTTAATTTCTGACAAGATTATAAAACAAAATTTACTAAATACATCTTTCCCTTCTGAAATTAAGCCACATTAACAGTTGCCATTAGTGGCCCCACTCAATTATTACTACGCTTTGATTTCAGCTAAGAATCATATGAATATCTAGCGCTCAATACTTTATCAAATCAATTTTGAATTGTACGAAAAGTCAAAGAAACTAACTCTATATGATGTATACAAACATAGGTAAGCTACCTATGCATCACTACGAACAAATCACCAATTTGCACAGAAACACAAAGAATATGTCCACATCGAGAGGCTTATAAGCTGTGCGAATCAATTCCATTTGCACGAGTCAGTAGAAGAATTATAGGCAATTTTGTATGGTGACTCACCAGTTCACTAATCTTGCAAACTATTTGTGGACTCGCAATATCACCGTACAAAATTGCCTATAATCCTTTTACTGACTCGTGCAAATGGAACTGATTCGCATAGCTCATAAGCCCCTGGGGTCCACAATCATGGCCTAACTCAAGTAATTTTGAAATTTCAATAGATTTTCAAGTCTTACATAATGTTTGAAATGTCTTGTACATGTGACGAGTATAATAATTTAAGGACCTTTTCAATTTTTCAATTTTATAAACACCGCCAAATACTAGCTGAATATAGTTAAGACAATAATTTTACAATTTTAAATATGTTACAATCGCAAATAGAGCAACAATTTAATTAATACTTTCATCATTCATGCAGACTAGCATCTGTTATTCTAAGTGAATTTATGGAACTGCATTCGAACTACTATTCCCGAAGCAAAATAATTTCTATTCTAATTTCGTGAAAAGTTATTTCAACGAAAATATCGTTGGAATAGACTTGTTGGTTTTCCATTTTTGTTCATTAAATAATAGTATCATTTATTTATACTTTTTCATCTTACAACACCTCAACTCATCGGTCAAATAAACATATATATAGATGTGTGTGTGTGTGAGTGGGTAATAATTTAATATAAATTAAATGAACGCATAAACAGATAAAAAAAAAACCCACATAAAATAGGCAATGACACGCGATATAGTTCTTGGCAAAACGAAAATCCATCATTGAAATCAAGAATTCATGAGATTGTTCTGAAGCAAACGCTATACTAATTGAATTTCTAATCGATGTTCATAAATAAAACCGAACTGTTGATAAATCAATAATACATAATATTATAATCGGAAACCAACATCTCAAGCTAAATAAATACAGAATAGAATAGAAAAAGAAATGAGCGCAAATTGCAAAATCTGATGAGATATCCGAAATATACGTATTTCATTAAGATTTTGATTTTACTTACACTCATTGCTCATTTATATTAATATTTATTTTATCCGTTTTTATCAATGATAAATAAATGACATACTCATTTTGAAATTGATCATCCAATATTACCGAATATTTAGTACTCTGATAGTTAAGATAGATGTAAATGATTCAAGAAACAGAAGAAAAGAAAATGATCAGATAAACAATTATAACAATAGATAGGGTCAGATATAGAACTTAACATTCTAGATTTATTTTGACAATACACAATGTGACCATTAGTAATGTTGCTAAATTGTGCTTTGTTTTACCTCTATGGGACTTGACAGTGGATCCATGGTTACGGACAAAACATATTTTCTTTTTGTTCTCGTTTTAATACTCTGGAGTAACAACAAACGTCAAAATATTTTGACTTGCAATTGATACAAAAAAAAAAAAGCTCAGTATCAATGAACATGAGAACATTATGTTTAATTTTAATAATAAACTAAAAAAAAAAACATTGAATAATTTAGAAAAATACGTGATAACGAAATTTAAAAGACATCAAAATTTCATAAAGGAGAATTGAAAACATTTTACCCAAAGACATTTTGAAATCTTTATTAAAACAAAGAAAACATTGGAAATGAGAAAAGAAATTTTCCTCTCATTGACTACATGGAATGAAAATGATTTTATATGGTTTCCTTGTTGAATTCTTTTTCTCAATAAAATGAAGCTATTTTGTGATGAAACGATGGAATCTGAAATCAAAATGTTCACATAAAAAACATGTCAATTGTGTTAGATATAAATTCACGCATACTTTTCTCTCTCTCTCTCTCTCTCTCTCTCTCTCTCTCTCCCCTCCCCCCATCTCTCTTATTCTATACAAAAAAAAAAAAAATCTTGACAAATAAAATGACAAAGAAACGTGCCTGATAATATGGCCTTCAGACTAAATTTATAGAATGTAATTTTTCAATCTGTTTTCAGTCGACAAATATACATTGATTGATTGAAAGAATTTTTACCAAGTTTTTGTTCCAATTTCATATTTGGAAAGAGAAAGCAAATGAGCGTGTGTATATGTGTGCGTGTGTGTGTGTCTGTTAAATTGTAATTATGTTCGTATGATATGCATGCATTGAAATAGCTTTGTCGGTTTGAGAGGGTCGACAAATTCCAAAATAACATAGACTCGCCGAAAGTCAAAGCAAATTGACGCATTGTCGTCACTCAACAACCACTTAAATTCGGTTTTCTATTGAAATTTTAAATGAACTCTGTCCTTTTTGCGGTAGTGTGTGTGTGTGTGTGTGTTTTTTTTTCTTTTAATTTCATTATGATTTTTTTGTCGGTAATTTGATTTGAATCGACCCTCCCCAACTATCTTAAATTCCATTAAATACAATTCATGGAAACGTCAAAATTTGGTCATCAAAATTGGAACAATCAACATTTAGTATTTTTGTGCAAAGGAGCAATATTTGCATGTAGTGAAAACATCAAATTATAAAATAATAAAATAATAAAAAAACCATTTTTTAAGATTGTATAGTGCGATTGTGATATGCTTAAACACAAACTATTACACTTTATTTTAATATATAGAAACTATTTAGTATATTATTTTTGTGCACTTAAAAATTCAACGATGGTCATTTATTTTATGATGGCTATCTATTTCTTTTGCGTTATATGCTATTCGACGTCATTTTCAATTCGATTTTCGAAGTCTCACAATTGATCTATTAGACGCACATAACTCGCTCCATGTTGGCGAATAAATTTGTTGTGGAATCGTATGGTATTTTTCTACGCATTTGTTAAGTGCTTCAATTATCTTTAATTTTGTCGACAATGATAACATGACGCTGTTTGCTATTCTAGACTTGAATGTCTTACATAAAATTCGAATTAGGTTATGTAATGTATTTTAACAAATTAAATAAATGTTGGCAAAACGTTGATTTTCCCTTAGTATCGTCATTTCAAGTGACTCATTTCTTAGTATTTGTATCTTTATACGGCTTTAGTTTTTTCACCGATTAAGTAGAATAAAAACTAATCCAACCATCACTTTTAATAGATTTCAGCATTAAATTATCGAAATAGCACCAGAAGTGCATTTTATCACGTCACAATGATTTTTTATTTATACTTTCGAAAAACGCATTTATATATGAATAATGATAAATTATTATCATATCATCGATTATTATTAATTGCCTACAGAAATTGCACATTTGTGTGCAAATCACTATACTTTTAATAATAGTTTCTTGTATGAGATATTCATGAGGAAAAGAAACCACAAACCTATGGGCATAGGGCACTTATATGTACAATATAGAAGAAAAATAACTCATACAGCTGAATAAATGTGATATGACGCATTTCAAATTAAAATATTCAAACATATAAACTACAGCGTCAGTTGTATTTGCTGTTAAGTTTGAATTTCATTGGATTATAAAATATGCCATTTAGTTTATTTAAAAATGTATTCAGTAACCAATCTTAAAATGTGCAAATTAATTCGTTTTGCTCAATTAAAAAAGCGCTGTATTTGTTTACTTTCGCATTCCATGATTTCTTTCTTCATCCCATATAAAATCACAAACAACAACAATCATAAAATCACAAAACATTTTTTTTTTTTTTCAATCGCATTAAATTTCGCCTTAATAATGATACAGTTTTATATTTATTCGTAAACACTTTCATGTCATTACCGCGATGCAATCGAATGAATATATTGAATTAAAACACCTTACAATAATAGATTTCTTATAAAACATTAAATTACAATTCTTTTTCCTACATATAAGTACATTGTACGATTACAATGAAAAAGAATTTCATTCTTTAATAGCTTGCACTTTTTCAAACAAAAAAGGACATATGTTAAAACGATGAATTCACATTAGAATAGACGCCATCAGAATGATTACATTTTGTGAAAGAGAATGAAATTCACAGTGCAACAAACAATTAAACTCATTCAACTAAAGGAATCATTTTGAAAAGGCATTGACGCAAACCAAACAACCGAACGGAAGAATATGAAAGAGATAATAAAATAAAAATAATAATGAAGTTCGCGTTATTACAGCATTAAAAGAAATTTACAACAACAAAAAAAAACAACAAAAAAACAATAGAAGTGTATGTGCACAGAGTTGTCGATTCTTGGGAATAGCGACGAATTGGCGTATGCGATTCAAAAAAAAAAAAAAAAAAAAAACTCGCAGCGTGTGTATGAATAGGAGTTAGTGTGTTTGTGTGTGACCATGAAAATTTCAGTAGAGTTTATCAACCTCTTTTTTCTAAACAGAACACGCTAATTCCTATAATTCTGTGAGTGAGACTATTATAAGCCAAATTTTGTGAACGCGTTTTTCTTTTATATACATAAGGGAATATGAGGAGGAACTATGGTGAATCTTGTAATTGCAAATGCGAAATTAGTTGCCGCAGAGAATCGTCAATAATTTCAACATTTGTAATGCGTTTAATTTTTTTTTTTCTTTGGGGGGAAAAATATTTTCGATTTCGCATAAGCATTTAGCTTCGACTTTTTTTTTTTTTTTTGAAAAATTCAAATTTCTTATCGAACTTATGAAATGAATCAATTTGTATTGTTTATAAGCAATCAAAAAAAAAATCACCATCGTTGCGGCATTTCAATTCATTCAATCGATACTAAGTACAACATAAACAATACAAAAAATGAAAAAAGAGCATTGTAATTGATCTGTAGAGTGAGAAAGCAAATTGACAGCTGACATACGAAGTGAATATTTTCTTCGTTTTCCATTTTTGCTTAAGACATGCCTATTTTTAGCAAAAACCATATAAAAAAGAAATGCTTACTCGCTAGAATATGTGAATCGATCGATGAATGGATAGAGAATGAGAGAAAGAGAGAGAGAGAGAGAGAGAGAGAGAGAGAGAGAGAGAGAGAGAGAGAGAGAGAGAGAGAGAGAGAGAGAGAGAGAGAGAGAGAGAGAGAGAGAGAGAGAGAGAGAGAGAGAGAGAGAGAGAGAGAGAGAGAGAGAGAGAGAGAGAGAGAGAGAGAGAGAGAATGAGAGAGAGAGAGAATGAGAGAGAGAGAGAGAGAGAGAGATGAGAGAGAGAGAGAGAGAGCGAGAAAAAAAAGATGAGTGATTTAGAAAATATTTTGCTTCATCTAAACTATTAAATTGGCAATAGATGACTATTAACGAATAAAAACCATTTGCATCGATATCAAAGCAAATGGCAAAGAATCACTATGGGCACAAATTAAATTTATTTGATTTGGAATTTTGTTTGTGTGAATAAACAAATAGCAGTCAATCCGATTGGGTCAATATAATTTATCGTCATTTTTTCTTGTGCCATTCTCCTTTTTCAACTTTTTTTTTTGGGTTAATTTCTCTATTAGGAACAGAACTGTTACAAACTGCCCTACAAAGTATTGTTCATTCTGTCTCCACATTTTTCATTTAATTGTCACAAAAACTGTTTCGTTCAGATTCGTTCGTAATACAACATTAAAATGCTTTCTTGCTTATATTGAACCTAAAGAAAACGAAGAAGAAGAATAAGAAAAAAGAAATAAAGTGTTGAATACACAACCGAAAACCCACATGCATGCACAAGTTACATGGCACAACCGAAAAAATTTGCGAGTTCCAAATACGAACCAAAGAACCACAATAAAATTGAAAGAGAAAAAAAAAACATATATATATGAAACACGAAAATGACACATAAGAAGTGGTAGAAACAACATTGCTGAAATAAACATACGATTCAAAATGAAATGAAAGAATTACTTAACAGGAACAATTACATACAAACACACAGAGATTCAAACATCAAGCCATATTTGTCCATATTATTTTTGTGTGTTCCGTATAAAAGTGAAGAGCTAAAATTGTGTTATTGGACTATTAAGATTTGTACTATAGAATGTGCATCTTATTCTATATATACTATAAAACGATACGCATATTTTATGATAAATTTTGTTGGTGTAACAAGCATTTTGTGTGTATATTTCATTCGTAAAGTAGTGTTCAATTTCTGTTGTACGTTTTAAGATATATAGAAAGAGAGAGAGAGACATAGAGATGCCGTAAACAAAAAACAAAAAAAAAATACAAACAAAAGGAGCAAGAAAGCCATGGTTTATGAACAGCAGTGTGTGACGAACGAAATTCGACTTTTTTGCTTCAACGCTTTCCTTTGCACACTGACAACTGGCAAACACGACTATATTATCGGCAACGATACGGCAAAAAGACAAGTCATAGCAAGTATATATTCTGTAAGTATAACAAAAGACAATACTTTGCATGTTGTGGTTGTTGCAAAGCGAACAAACCCAAGCACAAGTAAATAAACCGATAGGGCGAATGCGGTATAACGCACCCAGTATACACGTTTCGTTCGTATGAAAATAGTATAACATTGTTTGTGTTGCGATTGTCACAACCGGCCGGTACGTTCATTTATCGTTTATATACGTAACAAATACATTGAAATGAATGAACGCATCATATTCACGGGTTTTTTTTTTCGTATTGATTGAAATTAAGAGGATGGTGAATACGGAGGGTTCACTAGGAAAATACAACATTATGACTATTATATCTTGTTTGCTACATTGTTTGCATCATTCAATTCGAATTTCGACTATTTCGAAAGCATACATATATTTTCAAATATATAAATACGCAATAACGTTAAGCAACATCTATATGCTATAGCATTTATTGTACCACCAATACTCAGATGATTTAGATGTTGTTGTTTTTTTTTTCGGCAAGCAAGTTGAACGAAACCAAGAAATAAAATACAAAAGCAACACAAATCTATTATATGTGAAAAGAATTCCCTTCAAATTTGGCATAGTAAACATAACATATCTATTTATATAGTATAGAGTATTTGAAATCAAAAGAACAGTTCACAAAAGCAGTTTGATATTCATCATTTTGAAGAATATTTCATTTTTATGTTTAAATGTCAACTTTTTGATATGTTTTATATTAACTGGTTTTTTTTTTTTTTTTTAAATTTACAATTGGTTTGATCTCTCAAAAATCGAAATATGTGTTCGTTTGTAATTGTTTTTATTTTTTCCGTATGTAACGTCTTTTTCAGTTATAATCAATGGATGCCACAAATCGATCAATTTAACTTAATACGCAGTTTAAGATTATTTAGTTTACAATATCACTTGAATCTCCGAGAATTCTAATTTTCTAATTGATCTAGTTTTAAATGTATGACCATTTGTTTTCATATATTCTGTGGTTGCATACATGATGTTCACATTGTATCGTGTATAATCAAATCAGATTGAAATCTTTTAACTAGTAAAAACAATCTGAAATTAAATACAAAAAATGTGGCATTTATTGCACACGCATTACAAGCAAAGTACACAAAAGAAGCCCAAATGGCACCAAATGTTATGAAAAGAACGCTATTGTAACTTATTTTTTTTGGGTTCATTTGAACAATAACAAAGTTTTCATCGGAAGGCAAGCATAAATTATTGAACAGAGAGAGAGAGAGAGCGAGAGAGAGAGAGAGCGAGAGAGAGAGAGCGAGAGAGAGAGAGAGAGAGAGAGAGAGAGAGAGAGAGCGAGAGAGCGAGAGAGAGAGAGAGAGAGAGAGAGAGAGAGAGAGAGAGCGGGAGCGAGAGAGAGAGAGAGAGAGAGCGGGAGGGAGAGAGAGAGAGTGGGAGCGAGAGAGAGAGAGAGAGAAGGAGAGAGAGAGAGAAAGAGAGAGAGAGAGGTGAGAGAAAGAGAGAGAGAGTGAGAACAACAGCCATCAAAGTCACATTCATCTCATTCATGTCTTAATTGCAAATTCATGTCATCCATTTTTTGTATTAGGTCGATGTTTTTAAATTGACAGTTTACGACAAATTCTGCATATATTGAAACAGAAATCCATATGAAATTTACCTATTTTTAGGAACAATTTCGTCAGTATTATTTTTGTTTGACTTTATTTTGGCAATTCGTTAGAGAAAAAAAAAATTTAGATGTCCATTTATCATTCAACATGAAAAAAAAAAATAATTCTCAATTAATATGTAAAAATATGAAAAATATGATGGAATTTTTTTCAAAAAGCGAAGATTAAATTCATTAGGCTATATTATCGGTGCTTTTTCCCAGAAATATAACGAGTGATTTATAACAATAATTGGCCAAGGAAGAGTCGAATTAAAAAAATAAAAATAAAAATAAAAATAAAGAGGGAAATAATATAAAAAAATCAACGGAAGAAAAAAAGCAATAACAATGATAACGTTTTCTATGAAAATACATAATACGATATCATATGAGAATAGCAGCACAGGCTAAAACGATGTCAAAGCGCTCGGTTCTACACAATGACAATGAACGTGAAATGAAAACGATGTAATTCTTGTGCACCACACACTGTTTTCGCGCATCAAAAACGTGCAAACAAGCAAGCATACACACAAACACACACACACACACACACACAAATGCACATACATACCGGTTACACAGTGTCAGTGTAGTACAAGCACATTGGCAACATATATATCAAACAGAAATCATCGAAATAAATTTTTTTTTTTACGTTACATAAGGATCACAGGTTATGCTATGCAATAACTACTAATCTCGGCTAATTTTAATTCATAAATTGTGTTTTTGTTTTCTTTTAATTTTTATCCAGCGAACGTATATCACTCATTGTACGTACTTGTGTTAATGGTAAAAGTTCATGTTTTCATTACGATAATATGTAAATGCTTGTATTTTTAAATCCTTTTAAATTTGTTTGAAATCAAAATCAAATGCGTAGCACACATAGATAATGTGTACATATAGATATAATGATTTATATTTTGGCATTTTATGTTCCACATTGTTGCGTTGGAAAAAACAAAAACAAAAAAAAAACAGTGATAAATATACACACCTGACAACGGTTCCGTACATATGATGATGATGATGGTTGATAAAAACACTAAACTTAGCGTGTATAACGTACCGACGCCGTGTCGAACTTGCAGCAACGCCATAAATGCGGACTTTTGATCATTTGCTGTCAAAACAAACGAATTCTTTTGTTTTTTTTTTTTTTTTTTTTTTCTACAAATATTTTCGCATTGAAAACAAAACGCAAAATGTGTGTAAAATATCTTTGTCTAATAGATGAAAATTATAAATTCCCACTTGCATTTAAAGTTGTATTTTGTTTTCATTTCTATTACAATGCCATATATTCTATGCAATTGGTATAGATTGTTTTTTGAAAAATCCATTTTTCGATTTAAATGATTTTATCGCTGGTAATTGATTCAAGAAATGATTCAGAATATTCTGACAGTTCACAATGTGATATTGAAATCTATCTATGCATTTGTTGAAAAAAAATTATTCGTATTAAACTTTCTTTTATATTCTTGCAAATACTTGAACATAACAATCAATTGCACGTGAAACTTAACTGTTTGCAGTAAATATATTTCTGATGATCACATAAACAATTGAAAGGTAAACAAATGTAGCTCTGTGTGTAATTTTTCCATTGCAAAAATCAATGGAAATTATCTCATTAAAACAGTTGTTCTTTTTCTGCTTACAATCACATCAAAGACATGTTCATTTACTGTGTTTGTGTGCCAATACTTGATATTTCTTTTTTTCATAAATTCTTTTATTTAACATAATTAAAGAAATTATATTTTGTATAATGTTTTCATAGTTACATGTTTCATATGCTATTTTCTTTGTAAAATGTATTTTCACTAAAAATTTATTTCTTATGAAAAAGAGAATTTTTTTAATATTTTTTTTTATTTTGTTTTGTTTTTTGTTGTTGCATTCCGTATACAAATCACGTAAAACTTAAACACTTTTCACGCATCAATTGAATCAGATTTTTCTTTTTCGGAATTTCAAAACACACAATATCGATTTTAGTATTTATTGTAATTTTGTTGAGAAAAAGTAATACAAATTCTAAACTGGATTTTTTTTTTTTTTTTTTTTTTGTTTATAGGATTCACAACACATACATTATTTGTTTGTACAATAAACGACGTTTTTTACTTATCAAAAAAAAAAAATGTATTGAATGAATAGAAGCGAATTCACGTTTTACGCATCTAAACAGTTGGTGCGCCATTGAAAAACTAAATGCCAAATGATTGTCGTAATGCAGAGAACATGAATTGTTTCCGAATTTCATACGGCCGCTTCAGCTGAAGATATCCACGCACGCATCACAAATACAATGAAACGGGTCAATTGGTTGCGCGCTTGTACGCATTCTGTATGTATTATCAGATTGGATAGTTCAAATAAATGGAATCGATATGTTTCTACTTCTCATCATTTACACATATACTTTTACATGTATGCCATACCATAAGCACGGTATGCACAGCAATACATATGTTTGGCGATAAACAATACGATATATCCATCACTTTTGTTCTCTTGTATTCAATAACGAGCACGTTTACAGCAAATTCTTATAATTTCATTTTAAAACTTATGATGAATGGAAAAAAAAACTAGAAAAAGAATCATTCGAATTAGATTTTCATTTCAGTGGAAATAATTTGCTTAAATTTTTTTTTTTTTTTTCTTTTCGGAACAATTAGAAATAATCATTCATTTTACCGATCTTGCCAAAATTTATGCATTACTTTTTTTAATCATTCAAATTTAAACGCATGTCACACATTACAACGCAGCGTTAGTCAATAAGCTTTGACGTTTTGTCTTACCAATTCCGAATTCACATTTTTCATTAGACTGTCGGGAGTATACTAGTGCTACAATATATTCTGATTTATAAAGCATTTACGGAAATTTTTGCAGGGAATCAAAGTTCATAATGTCAGCTATTAGTGCAGTTCGAGCTATCTTGAATCCAGGTGAAGACAAATCAAATTTGGAATTTCTTCATAATTATTTTTCAAAAACAACAAAAAAAATAAATTGAGGTTATATATATTAATTTCAGGAAACCGTGTAATATTGCATCACTTTTTCAATGGAAAATGTGGTGGTCTCTCTCAGTTGTATAAATTCCAATCGATTTGCCAATCTCGATTCTATTCAGAGAAAAAAGTTTTTACTCGCAACAAACCACATTGTAATGTAGGCACTATTGGTCACGTTGATCATGGAAAAACTACATTGACTGCAGGTATTTGGAAATTATATGATTGAATTTTTTATTATATTATTTATTAATTTATCTGGATTAAAATATTTTAGCCATAACCAAAGTATTGAGCGAAAAAGATTTGGCCGAAATTAAAGACTATGATGAAATCGATAATGCACCAGAAGAAAAGGCTCGAGGTATTACAATCAATGCGGCTCACGTTGAATATGCCACCGAAAATCGACATTATGGACACACCGACTGGTAAATCTACTAGAGATATTTTGAATTTTTTTTTATGCTTTTCGATGCGGAAAAAAAAGTAGTTTCTTAGCCATTTTGTCCGAAATTAAATTAATTCCGTTTTTAATCTGATCCAAAGATAATTTTATTTATTCCAAAACATTAAATTTTCAGTCCAGGTCATGCTGATTTCGTAAAAAATATGATAACTGGAGCTTCACAAATGGATGGTTTGTTATTGTTTTCATTAAATTCAAATTGCTATTGAAAACAAACTAAATACAAATAATCTGTTTTTTTTGTTTTTTTTTATTAAATTTCAGGAGCAATTTTAGTTGTTGCCGCTACAGATGGTGCTATGCCACAAACACGCGAGCATTTAATTTTGGCTAAACAAATTGGTGTAAAACACATTATTGTTTATATAAATAAAGTCGATGCTGCTGACAGTGAAATGGTTGATTTGGTTGAAATGGAAATTCGTGAATTAATGAGTGAAATGGGTTTCGATGGTGATAATTTACCAGTTATTCGTGGTTCTGCATTGAATGCATTGGAGGGAAAAAATCCAGATATTGGTTCAGATTCAATAATGCAATTATTGAAGGAAATTGATAACTATATTCCAACACCGCAACGTGATTTGGATAAAGATTTTTATATGGCAATCGAGCATGTTTTCTCAATTCCAAATCGTGGTACTGTTGTTAGTGGTTTATTGGAACAAGGTATCATTAAAAAAGGAAACGAAGTTGAAATTCTTGGATACAATAAAACCATAAAATCAACCGTAACTGGTGTTGAAATGTTCCATCAATTGTTGGATCAAGCACAGGCTGGTGATCAATTGGGTGTTTTAATTCGTGGTGTTAAACGTGATGATATTCGACGTGGTATGATTTTATGTAAGCCTGGAACACATAAAATGAATGATCATGTAAGTTAACTAAACCAAATAATTGTCGAATCTGCATGTTTTCAACATTATTTCTGAAAAAAAAAAAAAAAAAAAACAAATTTTGAATGATGATTTTAGGTAGAAGCTCAAGTGTATGTCCTCAAGAAAGAAGAAGGTGGCCGATCAAAACCATTTGCTTCATTTGCAAAAATGAATCTTTTCTCCAAAACTTGGGATTGTTCTGCTGAAATTTTAGTACCAGATGGATCGATTGTTATGCCAGGAGAACACGCAAAGTAAGCATTGCATATGCATACACATTTCACATTTCACAGTACTAAGATCTCATTAATTGATTTCATTTGCATTTATTTTCCTAGACTCACAATGAAATTAATTAAGCCAATGGTTTTTGACAAAGGACAACGTTTTACAATTCGTGATGGAAAAGTAACAGTCGGAACTGGAGTTGTGACAGCAATCAATCGACCACTTACAGAAGATGAACGTGTTGAAGTAGTTGGCGGAAAGAAAGTAAGAGAAAAGAATGCCAGAAAAGAAGCCGAAAAAGCAGCCAGAGCAGCATCAAAAAAAGGAAAATAAACATAAAAACTATAGTTTATTCATCATTTATAATTAATGAAATATTGTTTTCATGATGAACAATGACAACAAAACATTGTGTAGATTTATTAAAAATATTCTTTAATACAATTACAATTGAATTACAATTTATATAGTTGTTGTTTTTCTTTGGATTCAAATTTGTATTTATATAAACTATTTGCATTCATGAATTATGCATTGTGGCATTCGTTGTATGTGTTTACCCGTGAACAGCTTTAATTTCAAGACATTGATGCCACCTATTTGATTTATTAATGTACAGTACACTGACTATACCAACGGAAACGGCAAAAAGATACGATTTGTTGTTTGCATTCCGTAACAGTGTATGTGCAATTCAGTGTATATATGATGGAGATCGCTTGCAACATAACGCCGAACGACTTATGCCCTAGTATATTAATCGAGCGTTGATGTATTTGCCCACAGCATGAAAGTCCACAGTATGAACTTTCCAAAGCAGTGGAACGCAGGGCACGTAGTGCTTACTACGCTTTCGAATATTCTTTCGCTAGCCACAAAAATTTTTCTTCGGAGATACGAATGGACACGTACTACGTGCACTGCGTTTCATTGCATTAGAACTTTCACAGTTTTGTTTAATACATAGCGATGAAACGTTCATACAAACACGTTAGGGCACGTAGTAGGCTACGTCATGTAGTTTGCATAATGTAGCTTGGGCGCGTAGTTCCGACGTTTCATCGCTATGGTTTGATATTAATTCAAATTCACACCGTACTCGTAGAGATGGCAATGAATCTCTGCGCTAATCGGGTCGGGTTCTGATACCATCGGGCCAAGAGGTGGGGGAAGATTTTGATGCAACAATTCATGAGGTGTCCTCAAAAAGGAACAAGGTCTCCTGAGTGTCGGAAAATTCAAAAGCAAAAAAAAAAAAAAAAAAAAAACAAAAACATTTAAAAAAAATGTATGCTATGTGTGCATTTTCCTTTTTTCTTTTTTTTTTTTTTTAAAAAACACGCAAACGATCTCTATCATATATACATTGAATTGCACATACATCGCAACGGAATGTAAACGACAAATCGTCAAAGCAGTGAAACGCAGGGCATGTTGTGGTTACTACGCGCTCAAATAAGTCACAAAAGGTGCCTTCTTTGGAGGTACAAATGAGCACTTAATGCCACCGCTTTTTAAATCACCGTTTCCGTGCCAACATAGTCAATGCATATTGACAAATCATTTACGTATGATATCGTGTTGAACTTGAACGATCTTTTATAAAATGATACATAGTTAAAACCCAATAAAAATAGTTCATTCGTGAGTAAATAAAACTTAAATAAAGAATTTCCGAAATAAAATCTCAAACTTTCAAACCATAAAAAAATAAATTCAGACAAATATGTCATTCTAATTACCTATTTTTATTTATCAGCACATAATTTTGATGAATTATCAAAATGTATTTTATGTAATACAATCCAAAGCTAGGAAACAGCAAATTTGCTACTCATGGCGCCACCTGAATTTTGTCTGTGCAGTGTACCGAACTACATGAAATGTTCCACGGGAGGAACAAGCTGTTCCTTCCGTGGAACAATGTAGTAACAGAGTACATGTTATTTTGTAATAGAGTGTACGTCAATGTCAACTGTTTCCATGCTCTGATACAATCTAATATTTGATCAAAATTATTTTGTTTCACTTTCACTAATATTCTTTTATTACAAAGTAAATTCAACTACTTTTAGATAAGAAAACAGAAAAAAATGTAATGAGTGTAATATTTAGAATGATGAATAAACGTATGAATGCATTTTGATTTTTACTGTCAAAAGGAAATTCAGATAATAATGGTTCTAATGTGAGGATGTCATTCTTAAAAATTTCATAAATCATGAACGAAGGAAAAAGTGTTCCCATATTTTCACATCAAAATAAAATCATACATTTTCAATTTTATATTTTGAATTTTGAAGTCATATAGAAGTGTCTTATTTTCAAATGACATTTCCAATTATTTTTGAAACATAATTATTGTTGTTTTTAACCATAATGAAGTTAAAGGAGTCATAAATAGAATCAATTTAAAATTCATATCCATCACGATGAGCTTCCCACAACAGTACCGTATTGCAATACTTGGGGTCTAAAATTAATTTTGGATGCATATTTCAATCTCTTCCGAAAAAATTTTTCTCTAATTTAAGCTTCTTCAAAATATAAAGTCCGATACATCTCTGTCTCACTTACCTTTTTGTTAATCTTTTCATTTAAAAGCACGACTATAAGGTCGCGACTTCACATTCATGCTTATATTTTGCTTACCGTAAACGGTTGTATATATTTTTTTTTTTATTTCAGTTAGTCAACAGTTAGCATTCGACCACTGTTGAAGAAGGTACGTTACATTTCAACACATTTATATTTCAATTTAAACCTTACTTTATTTAAATGGAATATTTTTGATAAAAAACGAAGATTGATTAGAAAATTATATTTTGATTTCTAATTTGTTTCTTCTCTCCGGTAAATAATACTTTTTTTTTTCAACGAAATCGTCTAAAATAGTTTCTTATGCAGTAAAATTTACTGAGTAATTAATTGAAAATACATTGAAAAAACAAAAATGTTAAGAGACAGAGAAGGCGTGTAAAGAAATTGTTTAATTAATTAATTAATAAATAAACTTTATTTTAATAATATTGTGACAGAAATGTGTGGCAAAAAGTTCATTTATTTCAATATTGCCGAAGAAATTAATTTAGACGAAAAAAAAAAAAAAAAAAAATGTCTCATTTATCCTTCATCATTATAAACTTTATTCATTTTATAGAATATTTATATTTACCATTGCATGCATATTGCTCTGTTTGTACGTGCGATGTATTTAGAATGATTTTTCTTAATAGCTACCAGTTTAGCAACAAGTAAGAAAATAACCGAAATATATATGCACGTCACGGTCAACTAGTTAAATTGAATGGTCACATCAAGACCATTGCTGAAATACATAAAATTACACAAAATAATTGTTGTATGGTTAAACTCTAGTTTGCAGTAAAAAATATTAGTAACGGCAGTTGTTATCCGAATTAATCGAATGAAACAAATTCTCAATTTGACTAATTTTCTGTGGAAATTTAATCGCATGCTCGCATATTTGGAAAAATGTTCAATACGTTGGTGACTTTAATTTTGTAAATAATGAAAATTTTGTTGACAAATTTACAAAGAAAAATGTATTTTTAGGAAACGAATGAATACATTTAAAACGAATCAAATTAACCTTATAACCTTTAAAAATGCAAGTTAGCATTAAGTTCGAATTATCAATTCCATTTGTTGGTATTCTTTTACATATTGTCTATATATGATTAAAATTTGCAAAAGTTCCATTCAATATTGAATTGAAATTGAATAGTTAAGCATAACATTTTACAATGGCAATTGAATATTTCCATTTATCAAAATTAATGATCGATTTATTCACCTGAGCATGAATAATTACGAAATATTCGCAAGTAAATGTAAACATTTCGTAAGAAGAACATTAAGAAATGTATTCCAAATGAAAATTCAGCCTATAATCATGTAATATAAACGGCAGTTATGAAATAAATTCTTATTATTAAGTGGTTTTGTTGATTTTTTTTCACTTTTACTATTCATATGCGGAAACGTGTATAACAAAAACAAAAACAAAAATAAATAATGGAAGAAAAAAAAAAACATCGTATGAAAAAACACATCAATGTGTGAATATAACGGAGTAAAAACAATTTTAGTACAGCATATTTTAGTTCTAGTCCAATACGTCAATGTCACTTTAGTAAGTTTTTTTTTTTTTTTTTTTTATTTTTTTCGCTCGCTTTTTCGTGCGAATAAAGTTTACAATACAAAGAAAGTGCTAGTGTGACCAAATCCAAAAGCACAGTCGAAAAATGATTTCGATTTTGTGCAAAAAATGTATAAATTGTGGTAATAAAAATAGCAAACGATATTTAAATATTTTAAATAATAATCAATTATTATTGTCATATTGTCGAACGAACGAACGATATTTACTGCGAAATTTTACGAATACGTCAACATTGTCAGCAAATACACAGAATGATGATAATAATAAGAAGAAAAAAGAAAAATTAAAAAATGGCAAACTTGGTACAAATATTTTAAGCAATGTATTTGCAAAGCGAAAAAAATTACCAACAACACCGGTAAATCAGTCATCGGTTGATTTATACAATGGTCTTGAAATAACATCAACTGAAGTAATGCGTGCTATGATGGTATATATTTGGCCAAAAGATAATGAAATGATTAAAAGAAGGGTGACACTTGCATTGGGATTACTTGTTGGATCAAAAGTATTAAATGTTTCGGTACCATTTCTATTCAAAGCAGCTGTTGATAATTTAAATATTTTAAGTACAGCAACAGTGCCTGATACATCTTTAGCCATTTGTACATCAATTATCCTTGGTTATGGTATTGCTCGATTGAGTGCGGCTGGTTTTAGTGAATTACGTAATGCCGTTTTTGCACAAGTTGCACAGCATTCAATACGAAAAATTGCCACCAATGTTTTTATGCATATGCATAAGCTTGATTTACGATTTCATTTAAATCGACAAACGGGTGCATTATCAAAAACCATTGATCGTGGTTCACGTGGAATTAATTTTGTATTAACAGCAATGGTTTTTAATGTTGTTCCAACAATTTTTGAATTGGCATTGGTATCAAGTATTCTTGGTATAAAATGTGGACCAGCTTTTGCTAGTATTTCATTGGGAACTGTTGCTGTGTATGCTGCATTCACATTGGGAATTACATCATGGCGAACAAAATTTCGTGTTTATATGAATAAAGCGGAAAATGAAGCTGGCAATAAGGCAATCGATGCACTCATCAATTATGAAACGGTGAAATATTTCAATAATGAAAAATATGAAGCTCAACAATACGATAAAGTTTTACAAAAATATGAAAATGCTAGTTTAAAAACCGCATCTAGTTTGGCAATTTTAAATGCTGGTCAACATGCAATCTTTAGCATTGGTTTAACGGGTATTATGTATTTGGCAGCACAAGAAATTGCAAAAGGAAATATGACGGTTGGTGATTTAGTTATGGTTAATGGATTGCTATTCCAATTATCAATTCCGCTTGGTTTTCTTGGCAGTGTTTATCGTGAAGTGCGTCAAGCTGTATTGGATATGAGTGCCATGTTTCGTTTAATGAATCTTGAAGCGGCTATTCAAAATAAACCAAATGCACCATATTTATCAATTAATCGGGATAATGCATCAATTGCTTTTCAAAATGTTTGCTTTGAATATGAAACTGGAAAAACAATTTTTAATGATTTAAATTTTGAAATTCCAGCTGGCAAAAAAATTGCATTTGTTGGTGGCAGTGGAAGTGGAAAAAGTTCAATGGTTCGTCTTTTGTATAGATTTTTTGAACCAACATCGGGCACAATAAAAATTGGAAATCAATTAATTACCGATGTTAATTTAGATAGTTTACGGAAAGCCATTGCAATTGTACCACAAGAATGTGTTCTATTCAATAATACCATTGAATATAATATTCAATATGGTGATTTGAGTAAAAGCAAAACTGATATTGAACAAGCAGCACGAATGGCAGGTTTGCATGAATCCATAATTAAATGGCCAAAACAATATGAAACACATGTTGGTGAAAGAGGTTTAAAATTATCGGGCGGTGAAAAGCAACGCGTTGCAATTGCTAGAGCAATACTTAAAGATGCACCAATTTTAATATTTGATGAAGCTACAAGCAGTTTAGATTCAATTACCGAACATAATATTTTACAAGCACTTGTCGAAGCAACAAAAGGTCGAACAAGTATTTGCATTGCACATCGTTTGTCCACAATTCGTGATGCTGATGAAATTTTGGTATTGGATCAGGGCAAAGTGTGTGAAAAAGGTACACACAAAGAACTTCTCAATCAAAATGGACTATATGCTAAGCTATGGGCTGCTCAAAGCACAAATATTTAATTATAAATTTAATTTGGAAAGAAAAAAAAAAATAAAATTTTTATGCTGTTGATGATGTTGATATTTATGAAATTATAAAATAAAAATAAAAAATTTCAATAAATCGTAAGAATATTCATTTAATTATAATTAATTATTCTATTGAAACAAGGAAATAAAATCGATTCTACCTTATAAGTACGAAATCAAACAATCAATTAATAAAGTTTTTATTTCTTTTTTTTTTCTCATATTCTTCTTTTTCAGATAACGACATATTAAAATATGACTTTGGATGAGGTGAGAATTTTTTTGGCATATTCTGAGTAAAAATTCAAAAAAAAAAAAAATTTTACTTTATTATTGACTTTGAATTTAGAAATTCAATGAAGCCGCTGAGCTGGTGAAAACACTAACTAAACGACCAACTGATCAAGAATTACTTCAATTATATGCATTCTTCAAACAAGGATCATTTGGTGATAACAATACAAGTAAATTTTTTTCGAGTAATTTTTTTAAGGAAATATTTCATTGATTACGCAATTTTATGCTTTCAGGTAAACCAGGAATGTTGGATTTAAAAGGTAAAGCCAAATGGAATGCATGGAATGAGAAAAAAGGCATGAGCAAAGATGAAGCTAAAGAAAAATACATTGAATACGTTGAACAATTAATGAACAAATACAAGGAATAATATTATGAAGTGCATACGGATTTTGATTTTGTTTCTTTTTCTCTTTTGTTTTTGATAATAAAATGTTTTGTTAAAATGTGCAAAATTATACAATTTTATTTTGAAATCAATAGCAATTCATCTACATTTCGAAATTTATTAACATTTTCCGTACTAGATTAAATACTCTATTACAATACGAAAATAAAATAATGTTATGTTGACAATGTGTCAAATCTAATGTGAAATTTTTTTTTTTTTTTTTGACAGTTCATATTTACGTCTTTTTCACAACATCGGATATTCAATACCGACTGAACTCTCTTACGTAATTTATTTGTTAAATAAAACGAATTTAAGACAAAAAAAAACCCATTATTATTAAAAATTTTCAGCTGTTGATGCCCTTATAAGAAAAGTAAATAGATTAAAATGTTGCGCATTTGTTTTGCAAAAACTTTAAATGGTGCCAATGGCCGATTAATATTGGCTGCTAGAGCAAGCTCATCATCAACAGCAACACCAGCCAAAGCACCTGAAAAAATTGAAGTATTTGTTGATGATGAAAGCGTTTTTGTTGAACCTGGAACAACTGTATTGCAAGTATGAGACAGTTTAAATGATTATAATGAAACAGAAAAAAGAAGAAGCAAAGTGATGAGAAATTTTAATGCAAATTTTCTAATGAAATATTAACAGGCTGCAGCACAAGTTGGTGTAGAAATTCCACGATTTTGTTATCATGAACGTTTAGCAGTTGCTGGAAATTGTCGTATGTGCTTGGTTGAGGTTGAAAAAAGTCCAAAACCAGTTGCTGCCTGTGCTATGCCAGTGATGAAAGGTTGGCGGATAAAAACTAATTCAGAATTGACACGACGGGCCAGAGAAGGTACATTACATTGAATTTAAGACAAAAGTCCTTATCATCAAAACTTATCTTCTTTTTTATTCTTTTTTTAAAGGTGTCATGGAATTTCTATTGATGAACCATCCATTGGATTGTCCAATTTGTGATCAAGGTGGTGAATGCGATTTGCAAGATCAAGCAATGGCTTTTGGTTCAGATAGATCTCGTTTCGTTGATATTCATCACACAGGCAAACGGTTCGATTTAAAAATGACTTTTTTCTTTGTGTATTTAAATACATTTTTTTAATTTTTGGAAAAAAAAAAAAAAAAAAATCCAAATACTTTTTAGTGCTGTTGAAGACAAAGACATTGGACCATTGGTAAAAACAATTATGACACGTTGCATTCATTGTACACGTTGTATTCGTTTTGCATCTGAAATTGCTGGTGTTGATGATTTGGGAACCACTGGTCGTGGTAGTGATATGCAAGTAAGTTTTTTATAATTATGATTATCATGGGATGTTTAATAAATTTATTAATAATTCCATACTAATTAATATATACAGGTTGGAACGTATGTTGAAAAGTTACTTCTTTCGGAATTATCCGGAAATATCATTGATTTATGCCCAGTTGGAGCTTTAACAAATAAACCATACAGTTTTGTTGCTCGTCCATGGGAAATTCGAAAAATTGACTCGATTGATGTGCTCGATGCAATTGGCAGTAATATCATTGTCAGCACACGTACCAATGAAGTGTTACGTGTTGTTCCACGTGAAAATGAATCCATCAATGAAGAATGGTTGGGTGATAAAGCACGTTTTTCATGTGATGGTTTGTAACGATATTTAATATTCACTTTTACTCTTTACAAATACTTACAATATTTATCATCAATGAAGTGTTCACATTATTTAATTTCATTTTCTATCGTTTCGTTCCCCCCCCCCCCCCAGGCTTAAAACGTCAACGTTTAATTGCTCCATTGTTGAAGATCGATGGTGAATTGAAGGCTGTTGAATGGGAAAGTGCATTGGTTGCTGTTGGCCGAAATTTACAAAAAGCTGATGGTAAAATTGCTGCTGTTGTTGGTGGACTGTGTGATGTTGAATCATCAGTTGCATTAAAAGATCTTTTAAGTAAACTTCATTCAAATATGATTGCATCTGAAACAAAACTTCCAAAAGCATGCGCTGGAAATCGTTCAACCTATATATTAAATACACCAATTGCTGATATTGAAGACGCTGATGAAATTTTATTGGTTGGAACAAATCCACGTTATGAAGCACCTATTTTGAATACACGTCTTCGCAAATCCTATGTTCATAATGAAGGAAATATTTCGTTGATTGGAACAAAAGTTGATCTTTCTTACAAATATGAAGTAAATTTTTTTTTTTTTTTTTTTTTTTTTTAATTTCCAATCTCATTTAAAATGTTATTTAAAGAACTTCGTAATGTCATTAATATTCCGTGTTATTTTTATAGTATTTGGGAGACAATGCATCAATCATTAATGACATTGTTAGCGGAAAACATCCATTGTCGAAACGTTTAGAAAGTGCTAAAAAGCCAGTTATAATCGTTGGTGTTGATCAATTAGCTAGACCAGGTAAACGATTTGAATCTTTTCCAATTTTATTTTCATTTTATATGAAAATAAACTTTTTATGAATCATAAAAATGCTTTGAAAACATATTTCTAATATTCAAAAAAAATCACGCACAGATGGTGAAGCCATTCTAACTGCACTTTATGAATACGGAAAGAAATTGTCAAAAGGTGTAAGTTTACAGAAATAACAATAATAATTTATAAATGATTTGAATGAGAAAAAAAAAATATGCTTAATTTCAGGGATGGAATGCATTCAATGTATTGCAACGTACTGCTGCCTCTGTTGGATCTTTTGATATTGGAATTACAAACACCGTTGATGATGTGATTGCATCAAAACCAAAAGTTTTATTCTTATTAGGTGCTGATGATAATCAAATTACACGTGATAAATTGCCATCCGATTGTGTTGTCATTTATCAAGGACATCATGGTGATGTTGGTGCTACAATGGCCGATATTGTATTGCCAGGTTCAGCATATACAGAAAAACAATCAACATATTTGAATGCTGAAGGTCGTGCTCAACAAACAATGACCGCAGTAACAGCACCCGGTTTAGCACGTGAAGATTGGAAAATAATTCGAGCCATTTCTGAAGTTGTTGGTCAACCATTGCCATATGACAATTTAGACGATATTCGATCACGTTTAACTGAAATTGCACCACATCTTACAAACTATGGTAAACGTGAAGGCACTTCACTTGCATCATTATCAGCATCGGTAAGACAATTAATATGAATTATGAAAATAATAAAATTATAAATTTCAAATATTTTCTATGTTTTTTTACAGAACACCAAGATTGAAAACAATAAAATTGATATGCAACAAAAGAAATTAGATGATTACTATATGACCGATGTCATTTCAAGATCATCACCAACAATGGCAAAATGTATTGCAGCAGTAAGAAAATCAGCAACCGCTGCAAGCCAATAAACGTGTTGACTAGCATATTATAATTTCTTATTAAAATTTAATGAAAAATAAACCAATACATTGCAGAAAAAAAAAAATAAATCAAGAAACTTGTAAAAATCAGGAATTCAAATAAAATGTATTCAACTAGTGAAATTCATGCGAATTTTTAATTTAATTGCAATTCGAATTTCAGTGCAATAAGGGGGGACACATTTAATTGAAATATTTTCAGGCTTTTATTATATCATTAAAATTTATACACGCTTATGCCTTAATTATTTCGATTAGTTGAAATGCAATTTAAATCAATTAAATGAACAACTGAGAAAAAGTGAAACATTGTTGTTTACCGAGTTTTTCTTATTTTAAATACATAGAATTACAATTTCTAGCTCTTGAAAACTGATTCAAAAAAAAAAAAAAAAAAAAAAAAACAAATGCAAATGAACGTTTCACTATATCAAAATCTTTTGTGTTTATATTTTAACTAGTAGATTCGTTCATAGAAGAGCAAATAGGCTTGAGCATTAAGTACTCTTTCTTCGGTTGTTTCGCTTACATGACTATCAGAAACATAGTACCATTTCCCTTCTGGTGGTGCTGTTATTATTGGCGCAGAATCTTGACTGTTACTTGGATTTGAACCAATTCCTGAATCTTCAGATGATGATGATGATGTTGATGCATCATCACTATCACCGCTTTGCAATCGAAATTCTTTCAATTGATTTTTGTTCAATGCTCGCTCTAAGCGAGCTTTTTGTTCGTCAGTTTGATCCAATTCAACTTTGCTACCTTTCGGAAGGAATTTCCAACGTGGATCATCTGGCGTAAGATTTGGTCGAACCTTTTTGGGAAAGCAAAAAAACAAAATTATTAGGAATCAAAATGAAATTTAGCAATGGATTTTTTTTTTTTTTTTTTTTAAAGAAAATTCATTAACCTTAACATAAGCAACATAATGACCACCATACATGCCACCAGAGTGCTCAACAATGCCATATAATGAATAAATCAATTTACGTTGAAATCGATGCACATTTGGAAGTGTTTTAACTTTTGATGCACAAAATGGTGCTAAATCCAATATCATTGGAAATGAAACATGTTTTGCCATTTTACGAAACATGCATCGTGGACCAACTTGAAAACGTTTTAAATGTAAAATGAGAACCGCCGGCGGACTCGATATTAAAAATTGCTTTGTTGCATTTGTATTTATTGTTTTGCCGCCTTTGCCATTGATGCGTTCAGAACAAGCATCACAGCCGACTTTATTTAATCCAGTCATTAATTCAACAGCCGTAAAGTTATTTAAACATGATTGTGCAGAACATTCACCATCTTCGCATTGATATCGCGGTGCAATTGTTGTACTCCAATCGGTGTAACTATGCAAACGTTTACGTTTATTTTTCGCTTGCTTATCTTTTCGTTCATTTAATTTCATTTGATGAAAACTATCTTGCAAGGATGTGAGTTCATTCGTATCTGGTTTATCTTCTCGTGAAATTTGTTGAACAAGTTCTTTACCACCTTTGACGCTTATTCCTAATTCGAAAAATTCGTTATTTCCAGTTTTTGATTCTAAAACATATGACAAAAAAAAAGCAACAAAACATTCAATTATTATTGTCATTTTTTTTTTATAGAATCGATGATATAGTAAATCATTAAAGTGAGCATTTTAGTGAGTGGCTTACCATTTAAATCTTTGTTTACATTTTCAGGATCATCATCTTTCTTTTCCGATTCAATGTTTCCATTATTATCAATTATTTCACTTTTTCCTGTTTTATTTGCAATGGTTTTATTCTTTTTTCCATTGAAATCTTCGCTCAAATTATCTTCAACATCTGCATCTGTGGAAGAATTCAGGATATTATATAGAAATTATCATACATTTGTCCAACTAATTTTTCTACAAAAAAAAAAAAAGTTTTTTCATCATTACCGGACTCTTCTTGAGATGACGATCGATTTTTCTTATTGTTACGATGTTCATTTTGTTTAAGGTACTTTGATTTCGCATTTTCTTTACTCGGGCTCATTTCATCTGTGTAAAAACAGTGAAAAAAAAACATTTATTTGCAAAAAAAAAAAATTTAAAATAAAATCTTGTTTAAAATATTTTAAGTGGGCATCACAATGGGAGCCCCAATTTGGTGCATTTTATTCAAAGTTGAAATGAGTTCTACAATGAGTACGAACCTGGACTACTCTTGCGTCGAATTGGAGGCGCTGGTTTTTCAACAGTAACTGGAAGCGATATATCAAGGAAACTTTCATGACGTGACGATGTATTACGACAATCTTGACAAGTCAAAGTAGACACCAAAAAACCGCGAAACACTTGTTCAGGGCATAAAATACGATCCGATGCTTGTTGACCATAAAATTTGCATTTTTGTCGAATATCATCTGTTGTTACAAAAACAATGTCTGAATATTAAAGAATACTATTCTACCAGACATGTGAAAACATTAATATACCTGGCACAGTTTGTAAATCTTTTCCACGATAATCATCATAATAGTTTAAAAATTCCAAGATAACTTTTTGATAGCGTTTCAAATCTTCATTTCTATTGAATATAGAACAATAACATGAAAAATGATTAATGAATGTTTGAGCGAAAAAAAAGAAAATCTGTAAATTTACTAACTTCACACTTTCTAGCAAATGACGAAGTAGTTCATGCGAATCATGTTGATCACCACCACCAAATTGTGGACATATTCTTGTTAATTGCGAAAATAGTTTTCTTGGATTATACACTCCACCTCCAGATTGTAATTCCTCCAGTGTTTCAGCAAGTGCGGCAGTCAATGGTCCCCATGATTTTAATTTACCAGATATCGGTTCGAGTTCAACATCTTCTTCACTATCCTTAAATTTGAATTTTCCACCAGGCAATGAGAATCTGGCAAACAAATAAAAAAAAAAATTTATTTTTTTATTTCAAATTTACAATTTCATTATTTACTGTTTATGAATT
This sequence comes from Resseliella maxima, assembly GCA_029041755.1. Lineage (NCBI taxonomy): Eukaryota > Metazoa > Arthropoda > Insecta > Diptera > Cecidomyiidae > Resseliella > Resseliella maxima. The sequence goes on along the minus strand of JAQOWM010000538.1, from coordinate 78,405 downwards.
CAAATTAACACTCACTCTTCATCAGGTTTCGATAGTTCTTTGAGTGTTGGTAATAAGAATGGTGTTTGGGCTAAGCATTGCATGACCGAATTAAAAAAGCACGTATTCCCAAGATTGGATAATCCTCGTACGCGTGGCAAATCATTGATATCATTGGTGAACACCCGTTTTGCCTGGCCAGGTATATTAGAATTTGAACTCAACGAATGCACAATGCTAATCGTATTTCCAAGCAATGAACGCATTGCTTCTGCATTAATTTGTGGCGTTGTTTCACCATTTCCATCACCGTGACCATTAACTAAAACTGAAGCACCAACATCAACATTATCCTTTTGAATGGATTTCAATGGTAATTTTGGTTTTGCCAATTCCGATTTCACAAATTCAATACATTGTTCCAGATTTGATTCGATATTCACAACAAAATTGTCGCACTCATAACACCATACTTCGCATCTATTAATAAAACAAAATATTGTTGTTAAACATAATAATTTTTATATTTCATTTTGATCGAAACATTTTGAACTTACGTTGTTGTATTCATTGCAAGTGCATGGGAATCGGATCGTGGTGTCTGTGTATAAAGAAAAATGCAAAGAATTTTTTTTTTTTTTTTTAACAAAAAGTAAATTTCAAATAAATTCATTCGAAAGTTATTCTTGCTTACCTGATAATGTTTGAGTGCATGTTGATTAACCGAACGACCACATAAATTTGTACCACATTTTAAGCACATCCAAAGTGTTCGATCAATTTCATAATCTCCAGCATCAATATCACTATTTCCTAATTTTGTACATTCCATACATTTTTCATTTTCTACATTGGATTTTTTAAACATTTTCCGCAAATTTAAAATGTTGTGTGATTTTTTAATGTGTGCACATTTTTGCTGTGAATCAGTTTTGTCCGATCGAAAATTATCATCCGACGATGAACCACCGTCGTTACCAGAAGGATCACCTTGTCTCTTCTTTTTTGCCATTTTTCCTTTGTTTGTTTGTTTTTTTCTGCCAATTACTGTAATCAATTTCAAATTAAATTATGTTAATTCTTTGATTTTGAATAAAGATAGATTTTTTTTTTTCATCGCTGAAAATCGAAACTTAACCTCACTTTTTTTTTCGCTTAAAATGTCATGTGAATTTGCATTTTTTTGCAAAGAGATTTAGCAAATTACAGACGTATTTTGCACAAAAGTGAAGAAAAAAATAATGCCATGGTGAATGAATGATAATGCAAATTACAAGGGGATTAATTGAATCGACATCTTAATAAACAAATCTACAACCTGATAGTAATATAAGAAACTGTATTTTCATACAAAGAAAACTATATGAAATATCATAACTTTTCTATAAACAAATATGTCAGTAATTTTATGATAAAGAATTGCTGATGCAATTAATGAAGTAAATTGAATATATATATGCTTAATAAGCTGAAATAATTAAGATACTTTTTTTATTCGTTTGCAAGAAACTTGTGAGTTGAATAAAATTATCATTGTTAAAAATATAACAAAATACTGGGAAATAATGGAGATTTTTTCTGTCCCATCAATTCATTGTTCGATTGAATCCAATTTATTTATTCTTCACCTACCTTTTTAGTTCAATCACAAAATTAACTAGCACACTTTTCTTTTACATGTAACGAAAATACACAAAAATTGATAGAAAATTACTTTTTGAAGAAACAAAATTAAAAAGACAAAACTTTTTTGTTATGACCAAATGAAAGATTCATATTGAGAGCAAATTTATAAAGTATTTTCATGTTCATTCCAATTGGATTTCACTTGGAAAACAATAGCAAATAGTGTAAAAATCCACCACCACATGCGCCACTAGTCGAATTTATTTATAAATGACTTATCTGAAGTTGGTTGTTCTGAATAATTTGTTTTATTTTCAATTTTATTCAAAAATCATTTTATTGTTTCAAAAAGTTGATAGATCTGAGAAATAAAAAAATGTGTTGGATCTAATTTGTTATTGTTGTTGTTTATTTGATTTGAGTAGGTTAAATGCTATTTGATTAATAATAGTTCAACTAATGTAATAAAAAATTAGTTTGATTCAATTTAATATTCACTGGTTTCTTGATTGCATGACTTTTTCCTGTACCATGTATAAGTCAGTTCTATGGAGTACATTGTGATTGTAACAATTGTGCATGCGTTTAAAAATAGAATACAACCAACATAACTGCCTGAGATGTCTTTTATAAGCCCTGAAAAATGAAAAAAAACACACAAATTTTTATTAAAAAACATCATCGATATCATCAATGTAATTTATAGAAACTTACCTAAAATTGGTCCGACACACATCATAACAATGCCATTACCAAATAACTGAATTGCAGATGCCGATGCAAGTCGATCAAGTGGTATATAACTTGGTATTACGATGCTCATATAAACAGATCGAATGCCTTTTGCCACCCCCAATGCTGAGCATATTATTATCATGTATAGATAGTTTGTTGTCAACATCATTGCTGAGCATAACAAAGAAATTATGTTGTTAAAAATTATGATTTAGTTTGATTTGATATTTTTTTTTTTTTTTTTTTTTATCTTACACATTCTCGTTAGCACCAACAAAATCAGGCTGACTAAATATGAGACTCGAATTGATAAATTCAATTGATCAGCAATGAATGGCGAACAAAAACGTGAAATTAAATCAGCAGTTGCCATTGTAAATAATATAAAAGCAATTTCATCGGAATTAAAATTTAAATCTGACAAAATGAATGGCGTTAAAATAGCAAAATTAATTTCAGCAAATATTGAAATGGCCATTCCAATCATAATATTTAGATAAATATTATCGCGCAATAAATCCAAATCGAAGAATTTCACGAACCATATGAAAATGGCTGAACAACAGCAAACTTTTTTTTCTGATTGATCATCTGTAGAATTATATTCATCATCTTCAAACATAACATTCAATTTTTCCTGTACAGATGGATTTTTCTTTATTTCTTTTGATGGTTCATTTTCACCAGGTACAAAAAGATGTGATGCACGTCGCGATGTTAAACGTAAAGCATTTATTAAATTTTGACTTTGTCTTCGCCATGGTGTAAATATTGATGATTTTCTTCGATTATTGTTTGAATTCGCCGTTTGTGATGGTTCTTTGAATATTTCCCAAGAGCTTGCCAAATGAACTGATCCAATTGAACCGGATTCAAACCAACGTAATGGTCGTCCAATGTGAATTTGTGGTTCAAATTGATCGGCCATTGGTTGATTAATTAAACCCAATTCTTCACGTTGTGGAATTGTACAAAGTGTTCGTTTTGAAAAATTTCTTGCAATTGCTGCCTGATCCAATACTGTATTGGACGGTTGACGATGAATAATTTGATCGAAACCATAAATGCTTTGTGTATCAATGTCATGACTAAATTCAAAATGCGTTGATTTTTGCTCAAAACCAAGACTATTATGGGATGCAAATGGTAAATGAGTACCATTATTTGGAACAACTAGAATAAAAAGTGTTGAACATTCAATTTTTTTCTATTTAAGAAATGTCATGGGAAACGATTGATTTTTGGTCATTTGGAAAAAAAAAAAAAAAAAATTACATGAAAAAATGTCTTACAACTTGAATCCGAATATTTGCCAATTGAAAGAAATGTTGAAACATTTGGTAAAATTGTTGGAAAACTTGGATGTTCTTTAAGTGTAACATCAATTGATGTATCTCTGACAAGATGCCATTTTAGTGGTTGTAGAAGTGCAGCTGCAATGAGCATATGTAATGCAATTGCACCAATAATTAACATACATCCACTAACACCATATAAATGCAGCAACCAATTGATTAAGGGCGGATAAATTATAGGACCTGATGAAATTCAATCATAAAATCAAACAATGCGCAATTTTACTCAAATCTTACATACCAATGCCGCTTAAAGTCATTGCAATGCCCGATGCTTTATTTAATTTTTTTGTAAAAAATGAATTGAGTGCTAATCCAAACGATGAATTACTCAGTCCATAGCCAATTGCTAAAACATAAAAACAAAAGAACAAAAAAAAAAAATTTGGCACATTAATATGATTTCCATTGTGATTTAATTAGTAAGTAAACAACCTGTTATCACACCGTAACTGATTATCAACCCGAATACGGTATCTGTCAAGGCAGTTAACATCAAACCAATGGAAAATAGTAATGCGGCAACGCAGCTAATTTTGCGATAACCAAAATAACGTAAAAGCGGTCCATTAATCAATCCAAGTGCCATCGACAAGGCTGAGTTAATATTGATAATAAGAGTCAAATCAGCTGCCGGCATTTTCATTTCATCAAATTTATCTTTATATATTAAACCAAAATTGCTTGTTGTTGGAATGCCAATAAACTATAGCAAACAATGAATTGAGTTAGAAATTGAATAAATGAGTGAATTTTTATTTTTCTGTAGAATTTGGCTCGGATTTATTTTTTTTTTCTTTTTGTTTTTTTGAAAAAAATTTCTACTCTAATTGATAAGATAAGCGAGTGCTTCAAACTCAAAAAATTTTGAAAAATACAATTGAGTGGAAAAAAAAATGATTTTTCCTTTGTTCACTTACATTTGCAATGGCATAGCTAATCACAATAATCCATCCATATTTCCCATCTGGTGGCACCATATCCATGTATGTCATTGACTTTTTTTGCTCTCTTGATTTTGACTTCATATTTTTGTTCTAATTCTTTTTTTGTTCGCACAAATTTGACTTAAGTTTAATTTCAACTTTTTCTTACGTTTATTTATCACAGAATTTTGAATATTTTTAAGTTGTTTTTTTGTGTTATTATTTATTGTAGTAATTTTCTCTTTAACCTATGTAATTATTTACTGTTAAATAGAATCTCGTTGTTGTTCGTTTAAATAATAATGCGTCACATGAATGTGAAGTAGCGATTTTCTTGTCTGTTAACTTGCTCAGACATTTTCGTACTGAAGACATTTCAAAACTTTGATGTGCAAATTTTTGATTATCTTTACTGTATAATTCACACAGTTATACACTAGATTTTGATAACATTCACGTGTTATGGTTGAGTTATTAAGTCTTGTGTTTTCGTTTTGTTTTTTTTTTTCTTTCTTCCGCCACCAAATATGCCTCGAAACTAGATCATTCTACGAAGAGAAAAAAAAAATAGTGAAAATAAATTTCAATTGTAAACAATACAAATCATTATTTCTATTCAGCAAATTTATTTCATTTGAAAATGTGAGTACAGTCACTATTTAAATATATTTTATTATACCGAAACAAAATCAATGCATTCTCTCGTTATCAATTCAAGCACAATTAAAATATCACTTTGTCAAAGAGAAAACGACTTTCAATCAATGCTTAGTTTATTATTCATTTGTATATGTATGTTTGGTAGTGCGTGCCTTGCATTTCAATACAAAATAATCTCAAATGTTTAAAAAAATTAATGAAATGACGGTTGACACGTTCAACGCCAAGTGACGTAACAACAATGAGTACAGTCGACAAATTTGTTTTTTTACAAACATGTATGAAGAGATAAATAGGTAGAAAGCAATGTTATCAGTTCGTCATATTTATCATTTAGAACTCCAAAGTTTTCAGATATCAAAGTGATCTCACATACATAAGCAATTTTGTGATAAGAAAATTAAATTGTTCATTATGAACGTTATCTATTTGTTGATTATTGCGTTTTTAAAGTAAAACCGCCATTTAATGATTTTCACTAATACATAATAAATTTAAATTTTTTTTTTTATTTTTTTTTTTTTTTTTTTCCAATTCTCAGGCTATCAAATTTTCGATTAAACAGCGATTTGTTAACCGTTCGTTTTGTTTTCAATGAAAAGTGTTCATTGAACACTGTATATTATACCGCTATATAATATTATTGATCACATGCTATGCAAAAACAAAAGAAAAAAATACATTGAAATCTCGACGCAACACATTCAAAGCACAATAAAAAGGTATTTCTATGATAAACAATAAATAAATAAACAAATGTTAAATCTGACCGCAGACATAATGTCTGTGAAACATTTGACAATTACATGAATTTCTACAATGTAATCAGTGATCAGTCATAATGATCTAATTAAATATTTGCTCAATATGTTTATCAGTGTCAGTTCTTTTGCAAATGCATTGGCCTTTTTCAATCAATAGAAATGAAATAACAAATAAGAAAAAGTCATGTGCTTCACATATCATTTTAATCAATGTTATTCCAAATTCGTTTGATTATTTTCGCCTCATTTGTTTGATATTTTGTTGTAATTTATTTGTTGAATAAATCAAAAAATTATCACACACTGAATTCAAACATGAAATAAATACTATGAAACTAGCCAAATTACATCATAATAATCGAGGTGAGTAATAGCGTGTGCATTACCACATAGACAAAAGAAGAAGAAAAAAAAAAAAAAAACACACAGACAGAGATTACGGTGTGCGCTTCAAATTTCATCGATATATTATCGCATTTTTCGCATGATTTCCTTTGTATGCGCATTGTTGTTGTATTTCCAATCTAGTCATTGAAGACAGAGCTATTCAACAAATGAATCAGTTGATTGTCAATCTCGACACTGTTCGGATCAAATTCTTTGTTGTCTTATGTTTGTTGAATTAAAACGTGAGAATAAATCAATTTTAAACTGGTTTTAGAAATATCATCTAATTATTACAATTTTTTTTTTTTTTCATATTTAATTAATAGTTGTTGAAACATATTTTATAAAGTGAAAAAAAAAAGTTTAAAATTCGACTTCATTGAATATTTGTTTGAAATTTAAATCAAAGTTCAATCCAATTTGTGTTTGTGTCGCAAAATTCATGAAGGTGAAATAGAACGTTTTCTATAAATATATATATAAACTCATTCGAGATTTTAAGATTCGAGAGTGCTAGTGAATGAATGAATGAAAAACCAAAAAATACGAAATAAAAATTACAAAACAACAAGGCGAAAGTGTACACTATTTATAAAAAAAAAGAAGTAGCATTTGTTGAAATCGGCTTTCGAAAAATGTTAGAATTGGTGATCCCAATTTCAAGTTTTATATTCGATTCGGGATAATGTCTATATATAATGTGAAAAAACAACATTATTGATTATTTTAATCTTGAACATGAACTCGAATTCAAATTTAAAAAGTTGGATTTTTTCGTGGTTTTTTCCGTTTTTTCCGTTTTTTTTTTTTTTTTTTTTTTCGTAAATAATCAAGTTCTGCCGAAAATCAAACTCATTTCTTTCCGAATATTAAGTCGATCGTTGCAAATCATAGCATATTTTGAAACAATATTTCATATGAAACACTGTGAAAAAATAATTGAATTATGATTAATTTTCAGAGGTAAAATTGTATGTAGAAAAGTTTCGTGGAAAAATAATAAAACACTTTGAAGTTTAAAATGATCATTTATCTCAAATTTTATAATTTTTCGTTGAAAGTTTTTTGTATGACATTTTTTTCACTGAACTACTCAAATCAATTGATTTAATCTATCTAATTATTAGATAGGTCAGCAGATACTATTTCTAGCTGTTTAAATAAAAGTCACATTATTAAGTCTCAAGAGCAATACAAGATTTACTCAGATTTATTTTTTTTATTCTACAATAAAACCTTTTCATTGTCATTTAATAACAATAACAAGTATATGACATACCACGAGTATATTTGATGTTTTTGAAAAAAAAAAGAAAAAAAAAAAAATTCCACTCATTAAATAACAATTAAAATTATTGCGGGTAATACGAAATTCAATTGTACATTGAAATTATAATGCATTTCAAACCATTTTATATTTTATAGGTTTATGAAATGTTCAAATTGCTTTCAGTGAATATGATATTATCTTTAATTGCAGAATTGTTTCGTTATCGCATGATTAATTCGACAGTGTTTCACGCTGAGTGTGCCACGATTTAAATTAACATATTGTTTATAAAATCACACCGTATAATCAAGTGAATAAGTCAAGTCGAGTCGATTGACTTCTCAATTATCAATTAATTTCAAGGACAATGAAGCAAGATGACAAGAATTTGAATCGAAATTCCAATAGATTAAATGTTCAAAAAAATCATCCATCATCAACAGACAAAACAAAAACACCAAAGAAGGGAAAATGTGACTTAGGACCAAATTTTATTGCACCAGATGGTGGCACCTGGAGTTGGCTTGTTGTTATTGCTGCTGGTTGTTCAAATGTAAGTGTGATTAAATCAATTAAAATTATTAACAAAATGTGTGTGTTTTTTCAAATAAACAAGTAATATAATCAGCAAATCGTTGGAAGTAATGTTATAAAACAGTTATTATCTATAAAATGTTCATCTCGTGAAAAAATTTTAAAAATCTTGATTTAATTACAGTTGTTTACGTTCCCAGTGCTTCAGCAATTTGGTTTATTATTTAAAGAAGAAATGACAAAAATCAATCTTACGGCATCACAAATAACGACAATTATAAATATGAATCCATGTATAACATCATGTATAGGTGACTATTGACCCAAATGATTAACATAATCATGTCATAGAAAAGAAATAATTTAAAATTTAATTAAAATATCAATAAATTTTCTAATCAGGTTTACTCAACGGACCGATGTTTCGTCGATTCACATTTCGTCAAGTTGCTCTATTTGGTTCCTTATTAGTTGCAATTTCTATATACTTGACATCGATCTCTAATTCATTCATTACATATATTATTACATTCTCCATATTATATGGTGCTGGCTCTGGAATTAATTCATCGGCAAACTCCTTGGCGCTTAACACATATTTTAAAGAAAATCGACGCATTGCAACAGGTTTTTTATTTTTTTGGTGACTCCTTATTGAGTTGATTATTAAACTTTATTTTTTTTTTTTTGTAACATGATATGTTCCTGAAAGGAATTGCATGGACACTCACAGGTATGGGACCAATTGTGATGCCACAATTAATTGCAATTATTTTGCCATTGTATGGTGTTGACGGTAGCCTTTTAATTTTCACTGCCATCGCATTGAATGCTGTTGTATGTGCGTTAATTTTTCAACCAGTTCAATGGCATGTGAAAAAAACAAACGATATTGAACAAAGTGTAGAAGAAATGTTAATGAAAAATTCAAACATTCATGAATGCGATTATTGTAAAATGACAAAACGACGAAATCCAAGCATTTTATCCAGTCAATACTTATACAATGCAGACAATGCAAATGCTACGGGCTATGAAATTATTGATCCTGGTGTACCAATGCTTTCGCTTGCAAATGATGGATGGTCATCAAAGCGATCATTATATGGTTCGCGTGCATCACTATATTCAGATCGAACAAGTCGTATTGGTTCACGAAAACCTTCCAGTCAAAATTTAGTGAATTTAAATCGTTCATCATCGGTAAATTTAGCTGCCATGGCAAAAGAACGTGAAAAGCGTAAAATTTCCGCACATAAAATCGTTGAACATCCAGAAGATGGATTAAGTAGCAAAAATTCACAAGAAAATGTTGATAATAATGATGTTTATATTCGACCAAAAAGTCCAATGACACCAAAAATGCCTGATATTCGCATATCAGATGCACCAATTGAAATGAAATTTATTAATGATCAACAAACCGATTTAATGGCAAATAAATTACCATTTAGTCGTGTTACATCGCCACGTCGGAAAATCTCATCGACAAATACATTTAATGTTGAAAAAGAGGTTTTAAAAAATGTGTCGGAAAAATTAGAAGAATTTGTTACAAATGGTAATCGTGTACCAACATTAACAAGTTTAGAAGGATTTTGTACATGCGATGAAAAATTACGAATGTATTTAGATCCAAAATTAAGTGATGAACATGATAATGAGGTTTTTGAAGAAATAAAACAAAAATACACAATTTGGCAAAAAATTGTCGTATTTTTCGATTTAAATTTGCTACGTGATTTGACTTATGTGAATCTAATGATGGGCGTGACATTGGGTAATTTTGCTGAATTGAATTTTTCATTGTTAACACCGTTTGTGTTGGCCGATTGGAAATTTACTAAAGAAGAAATTGCTAGAGCCATGTCTTTATTGGGTGCTGTTGATATTAGTGTTCGATTTTTTGTACCATTTATTGCCAGTCGAATTGGATGGGAAAATAAGACTTTCTTTTTAGTTGGAATTTTTGGAATGGCAATGGGCAGAGTGTGTAAGTATTCATTTCATATAGAATGTTTTGTGTTTTTTTTTTTTTTTTTTTTTTTGCAAAACTTTTTATAAAAATAATTTCTATAAATATCTTCTTATTTTCTTTTGCCAACAGTTATAACATTCTACCATTCGTATTATGCCATTTTATGTGCATTTTGTTGGATTGGTTTAGGAAAAGGATTAAGAACAGTGTTCATGGCACTCGTCATTCCAAGTTACGTTCCATTGCATCGTTTACCTGCTGCATCAGGACTTCAATTAATTTTTGCTGGTATTTTCTACCTTTTCGTGGGACCAGTCGTTGGTAAGTCGAAATATTTGAACAAAATTGTTGGAAAAATAAGAAAAAAACAAAAAAACAAATTTAACCAACTGTTTCCCTTTTTATCGTTTTCAAAGGTTATATACGCGACAAAACAGACTATGTGATCACATTGCATTGCTTAAATATAGCGACATATTTTGTAACAATATGCTGGGTAGGTGAGAAACTCTACCGTGACTATCAGGAACGAAAACAGGCCAAACGAAACGATCAAAATGCATTTCACACATAAACGAAATTCTTCATTAAAAAAAAAAAAAAAATAAACGTTTATCAAAATCACAAATTCATAAATCATTTCAAAGTGCGCGACTTAGATTATTAAATCATTTAGAATAATTAAAATAATTGAATTAAATATAAAAAAAAAAATGTCACAGACATACGCTAACATAACTTGCGCATTCATATGAATTCATCCAAAAATTAAATCAAATCTAAAACTCAAAACAACTACGTAATTTTTTTTTCTATTTATTCTGTATGTCATTTTTTTTTTTTTTTTTTTTTAATGAATTCAATAAATTGTGAAATTCATCGGAAATAGGTATTTGCTTTGTTTTTTTTTATGTAAAATGTCGTTCACTTGAATCTGTGATTGTATAACAAATTCAAATAAGAATTTCGTAATTTTTACAATAATCACTTAATATTTGTGTATAGAAATCAATTGTACATTCATTTGCAACTTGGCATTATTTTCAAATATTTTGCTGAAATAGAGTTACTAGCAATCAATCGTTTGATTGTTACACGACTGGTCTACCTTCGAACCAAATATGAAACATTCTCTAAAATCATTGAATTAATCTAGTGAAATTCGTATTTACCCCAATCAATTCAGTCGCGTTTGTGTGTGTGTGTGCGCTTATGTGTTCACGAAATTTGTGTAATTATTTGATTAGGATTTTTCGATGGAAGGATTTACAAAACAAAAAATTCACTCAATTTATAAAGCAAATGCTTTTTTTTCGATATTTAATTAACTTTCAAAAACAAAAAAATACTTCGTATTAATTTAGTGATCATCACATTTGTGCAAATGAAATACTTGTTTTCACGTCAAAATACCATAACTGAATGTAGTAAAGATTTTGTTGAAGAATAAAACTGTATTATGCGCATCGAATTAAATTTCTACTGGACAAGTACATCGAATACATTCAAAAAGAGTTGTTTGTTTTTTCATTTTTTGTTTTGCATTCCAACAGAAAAACAAAAATTAAAACCAAAACAAAACAAATACGAAAGTGTATTCGTTGTTATCTCGCTCGTAACGTTGTGCTGTTTTTTGAAAACTAAAAGGAAACGCGTTCAGCGGCCGTATATACAATGAAACACAGCATATCAAAGGCAGTTAGTAATTTGTGTTATGTGTATTTTGTTGCTAGTGATCATGCAGTTGATGCATGATCACATTCTTTTTTTAGACTTTTTTGTTTTTTTTTTTGTTTTGTTTCTGTTTTTCAATGAGTTTTCATTTTTGGGTTTTCAAAAGGCTACAATATGTTCAACATTTTAGTTATTGATTGACTGTCACATTTAGTTGGCTGCGTATAAATTCAATGTTGAAGGCATTTAAAAAAATCCAAAATTTAGAATAGAATTTTTGCACGAAAATTGTTACAAATATTTCTTAGAAATTTTTACAAATCAAGTGAATTAATATATGCAATACTGTTGAAAACAGGTTTTTATTAAACCATCAGATTCACAATGTAAGAAGAAAACATGTTGTAAACATGTGCTCACAATACAATTAATCATTAATTTATTGTCGTAGACAAAGCGGCGGTGACATTGATTGTGATATTTGATAAGTGTTTAACAATTTGTGTTAACCAAAAATATACTTTTTCTTATTAAATTAAATTCAGTTTATTTCATCATTGTATGAATAAGGAATTCTCTCATTCATAGAGTCTTATTGTTCTAGGTAATATCATTCGTCGTCATTTATTCGGCACATCCGAATAATAATATTTACGTAAAAGTCGAAAAAGAATTTGTATATATCAATTGTTATATTATTACAACAACAAAGACTTGATTCAAATTGTGTGAGTCAATTGTTTATGTTTAGTAAGAAAAATTCCATAAAAGAACATGTGAATGACAGACGACTTTTCCATTGTGCATTTTTTTCCACTTAAATGGGGCTTTCTTCATCCTCCTCTTTTTTTTCATTTTCCCTTCAAAATCCCCCTTTTACAGAACGCTAATGTTTGTGAAAAAGAACTTCAATGATTTGTCTATTCGACTGTCAGGGCGCGATATTAAAAAGAATTTACATTTAACAAAGAAAATTTATAGAAAAAACGATAACTGTAAAAATTTAGACAGGATATTTGTTAAAATATAAAAATGCCAAGTATTATATGATTTAAGGCGTCATATGTTTAAAAATGAAATATATTTCCTTGTGTTTTGCTTGAAACCGCATAGTCAGCGATTGCTATAAACAAAACAATCAGCTGCTGCTGGCAGTCATGCAATTTCAATATCAGTTGTATGTGTAACACACATATTGCATATGCATCAATACCAAAACTATGTTTAATTGAACAAAGATCAAGGAACAAAGAATTGAATCATTGGAAACCGACGAAACGAATAAAAAACAAAAAAGAGAGAAAATGTTGCGTCTGAAAATAGTATTCAATATAAACCAATATTGAATACTCAATACATAGCACCCACAATCGATATGATTTCTGTATAACTTACACAATATAATACACGATACACTCTGTGGAAAAAAGAAGAAATACCAGCACATGTGAAACGCAAAAATTCAAATGCGAATGAGTGAGATCAATAGTGTGTAATAAGAGTGAAAGAGAGCATATTTGTATCACTGTGTATATGATTACACATATTACGTTTGTGTGTTTACACAACTGCGTCGCGTCGACCGCTTCGCTTTGCATTATTTGCTAGTATTTGTAAATGATGAGAGACAGTAGGTCGTGTTGTTCATTCATATTTTAACAGTGATGGATTTGAAAACAGACCGATAAACATAAAGAGAGAGAGAGTGAGAGAAAGGGAGATGGAGAGAGAGAGAGAGAGAGAGGGGTTAGAGGGAGAAAAAGTAAGAGATAGAGTTGGAGGGAGAGAGAGAGAGGGAAAGAGAGGCAGAGAGAGAGAGGGAGAGGGAGAGAGGAGAAAGGGAAAGAGAGGCAGAGAGAGAAAGGGAAAGAGAGGCAGAGAGAGAAAGAGAGAGAGAGAGAAAGACAGAGAAAATCACTCGCACAATCGCATTGATACGATTGTATGCGTATATATATTATGTGTCAGTATTTCACTAATTCGTGCATACGGATTTAGTACAACATTCAGCTAGCATGCAATCGGACATATGCAAGCTACCACTGCGATGATTTCAAATCAATTTCTTTTTATTCTTTTAAAATTCCGTTTTAGATAGTTAGAGTGTTTATTCATATATATTGGGATTTAACTCCCTTTATAATTTTCTGTTTATGCGTTTGTATTATTTCTTTTCTTACTTACACACACACACACATACATACAAAATAAATGTTTGCTTTAAATTAAATGTAAAAGAAATATATATTTTTATTATATTTTCTAAAAAATAAAACAAAAAAAATGAAATAATTTGTGATAGTGTATATTTTTTGTAAATAAAATATAAATGAAGCAAAAGGAAAATAAAAAAATTCCAACCGAAGCTGCATACAAAAAAACACACAAAAAGAACAACATATTCAATTTCGCTGTGTTATTTCACACAAAATTGGTTAGTATTTCGATATATTATGTTTGTTCCCATAGCAAGTTTGTTTGCCATTTACTTATGAAATTTTAGAAGCGATAACTTTTAAAATGAAATATTATTCCAACTCTTTTTTGAAAATAACGAAAAACCTTCATGCCAATTTATCGGAATTCAAAGTGTTTTGAGTTGTTAAAAATTATTGTATCTTCCACGAAAAGAGTATAAAATATTTAAAATATGTTTCCCATTGTCAATATTCCACCGATTGTTTTCGTATTCTATCATATAAAACTATAAATTTGATTCTTATTTTCTCCACACTAGTTCAACTAGTTTTTCTGGTTAATTTTAATTCTGCAAGTTGATGTAATTTGAAAAAATATTGCTGATGACGATGTGATGTGATTTGATGTAATTCAATACTATTGCATTGGTCAAATGTTTTATTTTAGATTGTTTTTTTGTATTTTTAGCGAAAAAAAATATTGAAAAATGTTCAAAGACAAATCGGCTAATACATTGAGAACGCACCATTGCGTCACTGTTTGACGAGCATAATATAGCCGCTGGTCCTTCATTTTAACAATTTGATTATATAAATGCTATATTTAGATGATGGCCTATGTATGAAATCTATCCCACTTGGTGGTACAAATTCAATTCAGTGCTCACAATATAATCAATTGTCACAACATCGCACATGTCACTAACAAGCAAGTACAACTAAAACCATAAACTTATTATATGATGTGCAAAGCCAATGTTGTTTACAGTATTTCTCTCTGACGTTGCATATTCAATTATTTTTTCCTCTTGTGTGTACCGGCATTATTACAACGTTGCCATCACAATAAGTGATCACTTGGGTAAAGCTCAGCATAATATTTGCCTTTTTTTTATATTTATTTCATTTCCTATCGTCTGCATTCTCTTTCTACATCTTATGTCGTTTAATTTAATTCTTTTTCTCTCTTCTTTTACGTCTTTTATTCAATCCCATATATTCAATGTTCGACGATAGCTAGCATTGACATTGGATCATTACAAAAGGATTTACCAGTACGATTTCACGTAATATAAAATGAAATCTTAAAGTTCGATTAAACTGCATTTTATTGAATTTTGTTTTTTTTTTGTTTTTTTTTTTTTGATTTGTTTTTCTCGAGATTTCAAGTTCAAAAGCGTTGTCGTATTTTTTTTCAAACCAATCATTGTATATTTTATTATAGATTTATAGATCGCTTTGTGCGAATGAAGAATTTATTTCCATCTGTTTTTATCTTTTTTAGTATGTAACTCTCTCTCTCTCTCTCTCTCTCTCTCTCTGTCTGTCTCTGTCTCTCTTATAATACTTTATATTATAGTCGCTTTAATATATTCGCTCATTTTTTTTTTTATTTATTTTTTTTTTTTGTTTGCGTTGTCAAATATGCTTAACAATTATATTGGTGAAGGTACTGTGAGTTTAAGAAAATTTTCAAAAGTCGAAAATGTATAAATAAATTT
The DNA here is from genome assembly GCA_029041755.1 of Resseliella maxima. Taxonomy (NCBI): domain Eukaryota; kingdom Metazoa; phylum Arthropoda; class Insecta; order Diptera; family Cecidomyiidae; genus Resseliella; species Resseliella maxima. The sequence goes on along the minus strand of JAQOWM010000538.1, from coordinate 62,598 downwards.
TCATAAAATTATTCAAAAGATGCTTGTTGAGACGTTGAAAAAACTCCCACACAAGAGAAATTAACTGTCAAGTTTCGAGTTTCCTCATGCTCTATGAA
>JAQOWM010000538.1:0-57500 GCA_029041755.1 Resseliella maxima | reverse complement strand
AAAACATCTTCCAATTTCACCATCAATTTGGATTTTTGGAATTTCCAATAATTGTTTTTTTATTTCTGTACCATGATTGCGTTTATATTTCAATTTTTCCACGAATGAAATACGATAAATTAAAGTGACTGAATTTTTGCTTGAAAACTGGATTATTTTTTTTTTTTTTCTTTTGGCATAACTTCCTGTTTTGTGCACTTTGATTTATTTTTCAAAAACTATAAAGAAACCAAAAAAGTATTCGACAATCATTTTTGCTTGTGTTTTTGTTCTGCTTTGCGCTATAATGTTCTAATTTCATGCTGTTGAGTCATTGTATCGGTCACATTTATATTCGGTTTAAACTTGTTTCCTATTAATTAATTCGTACATTATGTATTTTTTGTTTTTTTGTTTTTTGTTTTTTTTTTTGTTCTTTTCTTGTCTTTTCATATAAACATGTCTATACATATCGATTTGATGGATGGCTCAATGGATGGATATGCATGATTTAATATCGTTTATTTTCTTTTTTGTTTACTCAAATTCAAATGAATAATTTAGTTGGCAACTCGTGCAATCGAACCATCATTTGGTTTGCTATTTGGTGATAAACTAAAAGAGCTCGAAGTTGAAACATTTGGCGCTGCAATTATAATGAGTACATATGATGTGATGATGAATTTTTCGGGTTTATTTGTTGGTCCATTATTGAAGGAGTTTTCATATCGAAAAGTTGCTATCTTTGGATCTCTATTGTGTTCGCTTGGTTTGGCACTTACGTCGCCTGCATCGAGCGTGGCACACATTTTAACCACATACAGTGTTATTAACGGTAAGTAAACTTTTCATATTGTTTTCATTATTGCTTATAATTTTGTATTAGTTTGCATAAAATTTTTAATTGAATTTCCATAATTCTATTCATTTTCTATGCTATAATGAGACAGTGATGACAAAAACAAAAAAAATTGTTAATTTATATCTTATCAGTTCAGTTGAATGCAAAAATTCGATTTACATTTGGAATGTGGGTCACTAGGACTTTTCATTTTATTTTATTGAGGAAATTGTTTTCTATTGGAGACTCCAATTTGGAGTCATAATTTTACTTGTATCAATGGGCATTTCAAAATCTAAATCTTTTGCTCGCTTTTTTTCAACAATGTCAATGCCAAGAAATATTTTTCATAGACATTCCTGTATACGTATTCTAACACAGAGAAAGTGTGAGAGAATGAAAGCAATATATTGAATTGCAATCGAGAAAAAAAAACGTTAATTCGCTAACATTCAAAAATAATAATAATAAACAAATACTATCAATAGTTCATTATTACATGCATAAAACTGTTAACTATTAAAACAAAGCAATAGCTTTGCATGGAAAAAGAGAGTTTAAATGTAAACATAAATTCTGTATTTATTGAAAATACATGAACGCAATTGTTATTTATGTAAATGTCAAATTAAATCGATGAGTAAAAAAAATACAACGATATATACAAAAGAAAAACTTAAAGAAATGCTAATGACAATATTTAATGGATAATGCATACTGTCAATGAGGTTGCAAACGTATGGTAAAGCGTATATGTAATTGCGATTGTGATTGTTATTTTGTGCTCAAGGTCTATGGCAGTGCTACTTCGGTAAATCACTGTGCTGTTATCATTGTCTATTTTAGTTAAAATGTAAAGAAAAACTGCCCAATACTTACAGTACACAATCGCGTTTATTTTCTAGTAATGTGATTTTATTTATCGTGCCGCAATATGAAAACGAAATTTATTTTCAATTCGATTGTAAATACGTTTCGATTCGACATAGATAGCGTACGCTATTCAGTTTATTTCTACATAATTCACGTACACATATGTGCTTATGCATGATGTATGCTTTAAATTGGTTTGTTGACCATATAAGTGATATTTTTTTATCGAAGGTTTCTGATTTGATTGTAAGTTTATATTGCCTATACAAAATGATCATATTGTACCTTCAAAACTCAACGACATTTGCATCGGTTTATTTTGCCTTTTTAACTAATTCATTTCTTCCGGTAATTGTGCCTGAGTTTGTTGTATTCTACAATTCGTTTCAACAAATAGACCGTCTTTTCTTCGAAACCGGTCTACATTGCAACATTCCATTTTCATATCAAGATCATTGCTTTCATGTTGCTTTTTTTTTTATTATTTTCAATTTCACGTTTATTTGCATATAAAATTAATGCTGAAAGCATCGTAATAGATCATTCTACAAAGTAATTTTTATAAATAAGCAATTTTAAAATTAAATCTGAATGAAAACGACCAATAATTGACGTTGAAAACCGTTTACAAAAAAAAAAAAAAAGAAAAAAAAAAATAATAAAAAAATAGACACACATGCGACATAAATTGAATTCATAACTTAATTGTGTGTTAACAACAATAATCAAATCATTAAAGAATTATTTAAATATTCGATCAAAACCCGATTCTTATGTTTACAAAATAAATTTGTTTAATTACAAATTCATTTGGTTTGGTTTGTGTGGTCGATTTTACATTGGAAAATCCAAAGAATTTCTACTTGTATTTGGACGAAAGAAAAAACAAAAAATTGTACAATTCGATAGGAAATATCGATTGATTTTTCATTGGTTGATCAATTTTGTATGACTTCGACATTTCAACAGTAGCTACAAATTGCATAATATCGATTAGTATTGCCCTTCATTGAACATTTTGTTATTGATAGGCAATTATATCGATTGAAAATGACTGGTTTGAATACGGCACCTTTTTTCCATTAAAGATGCATACATGCAATGCATTGTGTGAAATCACTAGTTTATGTAATTCAATCAAGTTGAAAATTGTGACAACAAATAATAACAGTGAAAATCAGTTTTTACAGTTGTTGCACATTTTGTTATTGTGAAATGTGATATCTGCGTTGCCTGGCATTTCTCTTATTATTGGTAAATGAGCATTATGTTCGTTAGTTTGGAATTTTGATTTGGATTGCAAACATTTCGACTGAAAAATTTTCGAAGCATGAAATTTAAATTTCAATTTCAACAAGCACTAGATTTATTTGAAAAAGTCATGGCAATCCATTATCTAATATCTAGTGGGCATCATCACTTCCATTGCAATGCCATTGAAATTGTTGATTCATTTACGTGTTTAATGAAATGACCGCTACAAAATGTAGTCTGGATATGAACATCTATTAATTCTTTACAACGTTATGCATTCAAACACGAAGATATATAGGCGAAATTTTGAACAGTCTCTCATTCAATCTGAAAAGTAAATTATACTGAAGATGTGGTTAAATTTCATTGGTCTAATTAAAATGCTTTCTGAAAATCGGCACGAAATAATTACGAACGAAAAGAAATAAAACTCCAGACAAAAGTCCAGATGTTTTCCTTATCTGAAGATATGTTTTATGAATGGTTCTTAACACATGCAAATAAATATTGTATGAAAGAAAGAAAGAAAGAAAAGAAACGGCATTAATATCCATTGAATTTTGTAAATAATTGCAATTTGTTTGAATTTAAAAAAAGATTAACAAATAAAATTTAAATTTATCCCTAATTAAATATGAAACATGAGTGCTCGTGCAAGTGCATAACGCTTGGCTATTTTATTTAATTATGTCGGTGTAGAACACGTGCATGACCATTGTCTGTGTCTATAGTAATATTCAATGGATTTTTTTTTTAAATACTATATAGTCTACATGTGTATAAAGTACACCATTCGCCGTGATAAATTCCAGTCCAAAATTGCATGCAATGCACGAATTTACGGTAATGATAAATTGTGGTTATTGTGGAAAGCAAACAATTCATCCCGCTATACAGATTTATTTCTATGTGAATTTTTCTTGTCGTTCTCCTTTTTGTTTTTGATTCATTCAAACCGTAAAGCCTCTTATACGGCCAATGTAAATTATTGTTGAGCATACGTATTGTTCAGTGAGCACAAGAATTGCAGATTTTTTTTAAGTAATATATGAACACAATTATTCGGTATTTCTAGTGATTTTAATCGCATAATTACGATCAATTAAAATCATTTCACCGATTCGAAGAGTTTTCATCAAATTAAACAACAAAAATATATCGAACAATACCTTTTTACTGTGCTTTTTCACTGTCTTTCTCTCTCACTCGCTCTCTCTTTCTCTCTCTTTCAATCTCTCTTTCTCTTCCTCTCTCTCTCTCTCTCTCTCTCTCCCTCTCTATCTCTCTCCCTCTCTATCTCTCTCTCTCTCTTTCTCTCTCTCTCTCTCTCTCTCTCTCTCTCTCTCTCACTCCAACGCTCAAGTATGCGCACTTTGCACATTGAATTCACTTCAGAATGTATTTACTTTTATTATAGTTTTTTTTTTTTTTTTTTTTTTTTATAATACCTCGACAAGAATTATATTAAATTGATTAAAATGCTTCGGGTGAAATTGACTGTGAAACTTTAGGTCAATGACAAAGCAGTACACTTGAACGAGCATTTGCTGAGCGTTCAGCTGTTTTAGAAATATAATCAATGTGCGTTTAAAGTTATTATATTACGTCGCATGAAATAACGATGTAAATAAATGAAAAAACATTTTGTGTTATCAACCGGAAGAAAAATTGTTGACATCATCTAAAAATTTATTCGAAATTTAACAATTTCAATGTAGCTCTTAAATCGAGAAAGTGGGTTCGGTCATAATGTGTGGCAGTGAGATAACGTAATAAATTAATCTAACTGAGATAAAAAAAAAATGGCCACTTCAAAATTATTTGGAATTCAACTTATTTTCCTTACACAGTGTGTAGTACACACATGTTCAAGTGAAACAAACTTTATCTATCATCATATGCTTATCAAATTCCAAGCTCATTTTCATTGAAAAAATATCACACGAAATTTTTATTCGTTAACAAGTATGTGATGTGCTGCTAGCAGAAACACTTGAAATTGATCGAATATTAAATGGAAATGACTAATAAAAAAAATGAGCGCCTGATTGGTCATATTGGTATTGTTTTCATCGTCATTGATGACTGTATGAAAGGGATGATGCTGACAGTGAAAATAAAACTCGTAATCGTTTTTTTGTTGTTGTTGTTTCGACTTGTTGTTATTCACTCATCATATATCAATCAATATTTAAACGAATCGAGTGAGCATTTAATGGAATGAAATGATATGAGTTTGTTATAAACACTAATTAACAATAATTTGACCAAATTAATTGCGTTGAGTTCTTTTTCTTTTTCATATCATATTTAAAATTCTGTGCGTGCATGTCATTCAAATACACTATTTTTAGAAATGCTTTATTCGAAATATTACCAAAGTATCAACATTTAAAAGTATTGAATCTCTCATTTATTGCAAATAAAATGATAACTAACTGAATCAGAATAAATATATTGAACAAAGTCCAATTGCAAATTTATTATTTGAATTTAAAAAATTTACTTTTAAATAGATTCATGTGATTTTAGTTGAAAAATATTGATGTTCATATGTGGATGTAAACGTGAATTGAATTTGACAAGAAATCAATTGGATGCACTCATATCATTTTCTCTCTTGTCTTGCAGAAACAAAAAAAAAGTGTTAGCATGAACAAATAAGTTTGCTGATATGCCATAAATACGTTTATGTATCACTTGAAAAACATCTAGTTATTCATAGTTTTCGAAAAAAAAAAGAAAAAAAAAATCGAAAATTGTAAACTGTCAAATGTAGCAAGTTTTCTAGAACATTTCTTCTGATAATGATTTAACTTTTTCTAACTCCCCCTCATTTTATCTATAGGAATTGGTGTTGGTTTAGCAACATCGGCTGCATTTGTTGCATTAAATCATTATTTTAAAAATAAACGTGGTCAAGCGGTTGGCTTATCAATGGCTGGTACGGCGCTTGGTATGTTGGTATTACCGCAAATGGTTCGATATTTGCTGGAAGAATATCAATTTCGTGGTGCTATCTTGGTGTTAGCCGGTTTGGCATTGCATGCTGCTTTTGGATCAACTCTATTGCAACCAGTTAAATGGCATTTAAAAGAGGAAATTATTGATATTGAATTAGCACCACAAACACCACCCTATATGGAAACTGTCAAAGAAGATGAAGATGAATTACCTGAAATGAAAACACTTTTATTTCCAATGGGCATTTCAAATGGTCGTCAAATGCGAAAAAATTTCTCTGAAGTAGCCATTAGTTCGATGAACAAAGGAATGACAAAACGTCCAACATTTCCACGAATCATGTCAAATGGTTCAAATATGGCTGCAAATGGTGTTCTCTCAAATAGCGATTTAAGCACATCAGTTCGAAGAAGAAAAGCATCGGTTATGTCACAACTATCAACACTTGATTTCATGGGTAAGATTCACAAAACAACAAAAATCATTACTTTTCCATTAACTCATGTCATATTTCCAATTAATAGTTTTATCATTATCTCCATTTACCAACCATTAATTTCATTTTTTTCTTCAATCTCTCTCTCTCTCTCTCTCCCTCCCCCTTTCTCTCTTTAGGAAGCAATTTACTGGTACACGTTAATGTGAGTTTTTTTTAAAAAAAAAAAATAGAAATTTCAAGGCATTTTTTGTTAATTAAATTGCGCGTATTTATTGTCTACAATTTTTTAGATTGGTGATGAAGAGGCCGAAGAAGAAGACAGAGCCATTCAAATTCGACGTGTTAATACAGCACTCGGAATGTCAGCACATCATGAACAAAATTCATTTACAAAATTTCGACCATCGTCGATCGAAGGTTGGAAACCACATATGGATATTGGTGACATTGATATAACACCGCCAGCAAAAAAAGGTTTCTGGAGTCGTTTCATTGAACTTATGGATGTTTCACTATTAAAAGATCCCGGCTATTTGAACATTTTATTTGGATTGTCCATTTTTTATGTGGCTGAAATGAATTTTAAAATGGTCACACCATTCTTTTTTGCAAGTCTTGGTTATTCAAAAACAGATGTTGCATACTGCTTATCAGTGACTGCCATAAGTGATATTGCTGCTCGTATTGTTTTACCACCAATTTGTGATCGTTTCAATGTTAAAAAACGTAACATATTCTTCATTTCAATTTTATTTGTTGGAATCACACGATCAAGTATGTTGGAATTTGCATTGGAATTTGAATTAAATTGAATTTTTTTTTTGGAATTAAATTCAATTTTTTTTAATTTTTCTTATAATATTTCATTTTTTTTTGTCATTTTTAATAGTAATGGCTGAACAGAAAGAATACAATATGGTAATGACATGGCTTTTCATTTGCGGCTTTTTCAGAGGTTCCTTTTTTATTCTTCTTGAACTCAAAAATACCTTCGAAATATTTATACGTAGAAGACTTAATATGGACTCTTTTTTTTTCCTCAAATTCTAGGGATGGCATTAAGCAACTTTACATTGTGCGTTTCGGAATACTGTTCATTAGAACAGCTTCCAGCTGCTTTTGGTTGGCATATGATTGGCAAAGGACTTTTTGTAACTGCATTTGGACCTTTAATTGGTAAGTTACGTTTTACCAATGGTAACTCTTGGAAGAGTTTTTTTTTTTTTAACTTTTATTTAAAACAATTTGTAATTCATATTTATTTATTACGAATATTTCAATATATTTGCAGGTTGGATTCGAGATTATTCAGGAAGTTATCCAATTTGCATTCATGCGCAAACATTCTGCATTTTTTTGTGCTTACTTGCTTGGTCAATTGAGTATATTATAATTTATGTTCGTAAACATAAAGAAAATGATATTGATCCAAAAATTATCGATACAACGACTGCAACTACAAATTCAACAGTCACAACACCCGGCAACACCAAATAGTGACATTTTGTACATCAATACAAAAATTAATCAATAGCCATTAATCAACAAATAAACAAACAAAACAATTGTGTATTGACATTTAATGTCTAGAGATTTTTTTAACATTAGACTATAATTTAATTAGCATGATAGCGATAACATAAATTCAGAACTGACACAGTTTGTTGAATGTCATCGCTTGAATTGAATATAAGAAAATAATACAATAAACAATGACCATGTTGATTGGAATTGGAAAATATTAACACAATTTTCAATGCAGATTATTTACTGCATTCCATTTTGTTTTTTTTTTTTTCGATTTTTTTTTAACGGTCGTCTCCACAAGCTGAGCAGCATATGTCGAAATTCAATGAACTTAATTTTCTATTATTATTTTTTAGCCACGTATCTTAATTTACACAAATAGAACAAAAGTATTATGTTACTAATTGTTAGTATAGAGAAGAAAAAAAAAAGTATGCCTTTTAAATAAGAAAAAAAAAACAAAAAAAAAAAAAACAAAAAAATATTTTGCAAATAGAATAATTTTTTCAAATTCAAGTATCAAAGATTATCGTCGTAAGCAATTAGCATTTAGATATGTAGTTAATCATCAAATCGAATCAAATCAAACCAATATATTTTATTTAAAATTCATTCAAACATCGATAATATATAAGCTCCGAATCAATCTACAGATTTTTTTTCTTTTTCTTTTTCTCTTTACAAATTATGAAAACCCAGTTCAACATACATACAAAAAAAAATCAAAAGTTGTTTAGATATTAGTTGAGACTTATGGTTATTCAGCAAAAAAAAAAAACATCTAAATGAATTGTATTCAAAAGTATGAAATTTGCTGTTTATATTTGACATATTCAAATAACCCACATCGAAAACATGTCAATCAATCATCCATAAATCCGAGCATACAATTTCTACCGTGTATATTTGACAAACTTTGTAAATACAAAAAAAAAAAAAAAAAGACATTTGTTTTGTATTTTCGCAAACAAATTTAGTCTAAAGAGAGAGCACTGGCGTCGAAATCCTATTAGATAATAATGTTAAAAATTTATTTGTAATCTTGTTTAATCAAATAATGATAAGACAGATCCCCTGTACTCAATTGTATATTATATACTAAATTTGTACTCAATTATAAAAACAAACAAGGAAAAGAAAAACAAAATGTGCTAAATTGACTTCGAAATTTCCATAATAACCTCGGGGAAATTCTTAATTACTTTAGTTCTGTTGAATTTTATGTCAAACATTTTGTAAACATTTAATCTATTTACAAAAACTTAAAACTAAAAAAAAAAAACTAGTTCACGTTGTAAGGCTGATCATAAAGAAGAAAACAAAAAAAAAAACTTACGAAATGTTCTTTGTTTTGATTGTGCCGATCAAGCAAATTTAAAATTGTTTTAATTAGATATTTGTTAAAGAAATCATTGACTGATTTATTGTACTTTAAATGAAAACAACAAAACAAAAGAAAACAAAAAATAAAGTGAAATTTATATATGCGTATATATCTTGACGTTTAATTTTCTAAATTGCGGATGCAAAATGTGCATATCTTGAGTCCATTGCACCAAAAACTATCTGTCATATGTCCAAAGATAAGTAATCGTTCTAAACTGATGACCTGTAAATGTCAAAAATTGAAAAGATATTCTCGCTTTTATCTAGTTTTGTTTTGAATTTGACATAAAATTTTATGATCAAATAAAAATGGAAGATGATAAGGAAATTTTTACATTAAATAACGCTGCTGGTGAAGAAAAAATTTTTAGTAATTAATTGTCTGCATTTTTGTCATCATCATTAGCTCAAAAGTAGACTCATCGAAATGACTCAATTAGCAGAGAAAGAGAAATTTTATATTGAACATCAGCCACCTGAAGGAGGTTTTGGATACATCATTGCCATTGCAATGGCAGTACCTTTTGTAAAAATTTAAAAAAAAAAAAAAAAACAAAAAAAAAACCATTTTCTATAAATGAAAATAAAAATGTGATTTTTTTATTGTAGATTTGTGCGTTAAGCCCAATGACATCATTTGGACTGATGTTCAATGATTTTTTAATCAGTTTAGGCGAAGAAACTAGTGCCGTAACTATTATAACAAGCACCTTTTTTTGTGCATCCAGCTTTGCTGGTCTATTTTCAAATACATTGTTTAAAAAATTTTCAATGCGAACTGTTGGAATACTTGGTGCTGTGATGTATTTTGCTGGCAGTTTTATGACTATTTTTGTTATATCAATTGAACAATTGATGATTTCATTTAGTATATTTCAAGGTAAAATATTTCGTAGAAAAATTTTATATTTTCAATTGTGAAATGAAATGTTTTTTTTTTTTAAAAAAAATATTTTAAAAAGGTGCTGGATTTGGATTCATGATTCCGGTTGCTTATTCCACATTTAATCATTATTTTATTGAAAAACGTGTTAAAATGATGAGTTTGGCACAAATTTTAATTGCTTTAGGAACGATGATTTATCCAATTTTAGTGCAATATTTAATAGATTTATACGGATTTCGTGGTACAATGGCTATTATTGCAGCTTTAAATAGTCATGTAATTTTATCAATGATTGCAATGCATCCTATTGAATGGCATTATAAATCGATAAAAGTCTCTGTCGAAGATGGAAAACCTTGTAAATATTTTTACAATCTTTTTATATGTTTTTTTTTCTCAGTTTTATATTGCTTTTTTCACTCTCTTTCTTTCTCTCTCTCTCTCTCTCTCTCTCTCTCTCTCTCTCTCTCTCTCTCTCTCTCTCTTTTTTTTTTTTTTTGTGTATTTTCTTTTAGTAATGCCTCCGATAGAGAATGAAGTGAAAATTGTTGTGTTTTCTGATAATAATTCTAAAAGAAATTCATTTGATGTAGGAAAAAAGACACGTTTAAGCATTCCAAATGATAGAATAACAGCATTAAAAAATGAACGTAGTAACTCACTTGATCCAACACATATGGTTGATGGATTCGATGCAATGCGACGACGCATGTCAAGTATTTCCAGTTTAGGTAATTGGACTGGACCAGTGATAGTTAATGAATTTCCGGAAATAGATAAGAACAGTGGAAAATGGTATCTATAAAATCAATTTATTTGGCGATAAATTTTGATTAAAAAAGAAAAAAAAAAAAATAAAAAAATTGAATTTAATTTTTCAGGCAAAAAGTCGTTGATTTTCTCGATTTAACCTTACTGAATGATTTGATTTATGTAAATATTACACTTGGCATGTCATTTGCACTTTATTCAGATACGGCATTTTTTACATTGCAATCATTGTATTTAATTGAATTGAAATTTTCTAAGGTAAACTCTAATTTAAAATATTTATAAAATGATGCGAGAGAATTTTTCATAATCCAATTTATTAGGCCGATGTAGCTAAAATAATAGCTTTGGGATCTGCTGCTGATTTAGCATCACGAATTTTTCTAGCATTAATGAGTTTCTTCTTCCAAGTTAAGGCGCGATATGTTTATTTATTTGGTGCAGCTGTTACAATTATTGCTCGATTTGGTTAGTTTTAATTGTTTATTGACAAACGATAATTTATTAATTTAAGTACAAATTGTAAAATTCTCAATTTTAGCGTTTTTATATATAACTGATTTCTTTGGAATGGTTGTGATAACATTAGTAATGGGATTCTTGCGTACATGGCTACACGTTCCATTGCCATTGGTAATGGGAGAGTATTTATCGCAAGAAAGGTAAGCACAAAGTTCTTTTTACGACAAAAAAAAAAAAAAAAAAAAAAAACACAATTCAGATATGTATTAAAATTCCCTTTTAGATTCCCATCTGGATATTGCTTGTTTATGTTCATTTATGGCAATATAACATTTTTAATTGGGCCCTTTGTTGGATGGCTACGCGATATAACCCAAAATTATGTCTATTGTTTTAACTCGCTAACCTTTATAATGGCTCTGTGCGTTATTCCTTGGATTATTGAAATTTTATGGCTTCAAATAAAATCGAGAAAAAATAGAAAATAGAACTCAAAATTATGTACTAATAAAAGAATAATTGTTTTACGAGAGTAAGTCTAGGCATTTTTTTTCTGCTTTTTTTCTCAATCCAACCATTTTGATCAAGAAAAATATTAAATGCAATCTTGAAAATTTCAAGTTGAAATAGTGTTTTTTGAAAATTTCACCAATTGCAATAGCAAATGATGACATAACAAAGTGTGCATAACACACACAAGTATTGTGTGTATGGGAAACGAAAAATATGATTTTAATACCAGAGATGATACCCCGCGAACAAATTGATGTAATGATGCTAATTGGAGCAATAAATTACTTCTACATTATCAAAACCCTAATGACATTTTAAAAACATTTTAAAAGTTTCACTTTGTTTATCATGTGATTCAACTGGTGATGATAAAATTTAGATTTCGTTGATATATTAGTTGTGTGTCGCTTATGCTTTGCCTATATTTCTTTTTTTATCAACCAAACTGACATGGGACGGATGCTTATCAAAAAAAAAGAAACGAAACAAATGCCACTGAAATCTGTATTCAAAGACGAAAAAAAAATGCAGTTTTATGAGTCTGTGATTTTGTGTCGAATGATTCGATTTTAAGCAATTTTTTTCTGAATAATATTTTAAAATTCTTTACGAATTGAATTGAACAGTAATGAAACAATGTAATGGATTAATGTAAAGGAATAAGTCGATTTTAATCGAATTAAAATGAAACGAAAGTGCATTACATTTTTCCCTTTATCAGATCGGCTCAAACGCATTTTTATCGACTAAAAGTAACCATGTAGCACATTGATTTCTTCGTCATTTTTCCAAACTTTCTCGATTCCTGGTTCGTATATATCCATATCCTTCGCGTATTTATACGTTTTGGAATGTTCCTATATACACCTGTTCTTGATTCAAAATAGTACTTACTACAGCACCATTATCACAATCATAGCTTCTACATTTATCATTGTTTTCATAATCTGGAGGAAATTTATCATTTTTGTCATCTTCATTATTTTTTTCTAATGGTTTTTCTTTGACGATAATAAACTCGTTTTCAGTCGCAATTATAAAATAAACGTAATACGTTTATAAAAGTTTATCTATTTTATTCAGTTGAAAACGGATTTTAAAAAAATGATGCGAAAAATAAGTCGTTTGCCAACCCCATAGTTGAAATTTTTCACTCAAACGGTGCGTGCACAAATACAACAACATACTCACATTTAGTGTGCGACGCACAGTATGTTCATGTTTTTCGGGTGCGCGTACACGCCTGTATGTTTTTTGACTCAAACAAAAAATCTTCATTCGTTTGAAATGAGTTATTAATCATAAAGGCGTGCGCGCCCTCGAAAAATATAAACGTATTGTGCGTCGCACACTAAATGTGCGTGCGTTTTTGTATTTGTGCATATTGTGCACCGTCTGAGTGAAAATTCCAACTATGGCCACCCCCAAATTTCTTCGTCCATTTATTTTTGATAATAATTTTGTCTTGCTTAACTCGTCGTGATTCAACTACTGATCCGATCAGTCTGATCGAGATGGCATTGGGTTCGCCTTGTTCATCTTTCAAATTTGAAGCGCGTTTTTCCCATTTGTCCGAGCCGTTTCAGCTTTCGATTCATACGAGTAGCTACACTTTTGCTTCGTGTTGCTGAATATTCTGACGACATTTTTTTTTGCGAACTTCTTCACTAATATTAATTAATATTAGTTCTTCTTAATTTAGATTGATCTAAATACTCGACTAAATAAAATAAATGTATTTTGATACTGATCGATTCATTAGCATTATCAGTATATGAAAAAAAAAGAATGTTAAAACATTTCTATAAATGTTTTTTCAGCAAAGAGAATAGATAAACAATAAATGCCAAGTCCAATGAAATTTATAATATAGGATGTTGAAAATAGAATATTATATAGATGGAAAAATCTCATTGTCAAGATAATGACTTTATTTATAACGTATATGGACGTATAATGTGGACATTGAATTTACCTAAAGATGAATAAATAGATAATAATTTTATCTATACGTATGAAGACATTTTTATCTCAATGTACATTCTTTCGTATAATACCAATTTTTTTTTCGTTTAAATAATATTCATGTAGCTATTGTTGCACTTATATGTTAAAAGTCGCATTTCATTTGTAATTTTATTAGATATTAAAACCGAAAAAAAAAGTATCGAAAATTAACACGGACATGAAATATCGAAAAGAAAAAGTGGCGCCAGAAGGCGGTTTGGGTTATTTAATTTCATTTGGAATTGCAATATCAGCCGTAATTAAAAAATTTTATTCAAAAAAAAAAAAAAAAAAAATAAGAAAATATTCGGAATAAATAATTCTAGGCATGTAGCTTGGGAAGTTTTTCATCGTTTGGATTGCTGTTTGATGATTTTTTAAAAAGTTTAGGCGCTGAAACCAGTGCAGTTACTATAATAACCGGTTTTTACTTTAGTGCATTCAGTTTTGCTGGTTTATTTGCAAGTAATTTATTTAAAAAATTTCCAATGCGAAATATTGGAGTATTTGGATCAATGCTTTTTATAACTGGAAGTTTAATGACTGTATTTGCAACATCAGTTGAACATTTGGTTGTTTCATTTGGCATTATGGAAGGTAAATTTCTTCTTCTTTTTTTTCTTCTTTCATTTCTTTGTAAATTTTTGTGCAATTTCAAATCGATATTCAATATAATATAGGTGCAGGAGTTGGATTAATGATTGCAACAGCATATACAAATTTTAATCTTTTCTTTGTTAAACGTCGCATTTTTGTTATGAGTATAACGCAAGCTCTAAAAGGAGTAATAATGATGGTGTATCCACTTGTAGTCCAATTTTTGTATGAACGCTATGGTTTTCGCGGTGCCACAGCAATGGTGGCTGCACTTCATGCTCATGCAATTTTCGGAATGATTGTTCAGTTTCCAATTGAAAAGCATTACAAAATCATTAAAATTCCTATTGATGATGAATGTAATTATCCAATTTTTTTTTTATCAATATCTCTTTTAATTTAACATTTTACCAAAAAATATTTAATGATTTTTTTCATCAATTTTCTTTTTTTTACTTTAGTTGATGAGGAAAACAAAAATGTTAAACAAATGGATTTTAAATCGGAAAATAATTATGATAAAAAACCCATCGATACGAATGGAAATGTTCTTAAAACAGTATCAAATTCAAATTTAAACCAAAATCATAATAATTTTGATGTTGATATACAAGTGAAAAATAAACGAAGTCAATCACTTGATCCAACACAAGCTATTGCATTTAATCCAATTAAAAGGCGTATGTCAAGTATTATAAGCTTAGGAAATTTAATTGGTGATTCTATTTTAAGCGATCCATATGAACGTGTAAATGATGGAAAATGGAAAAAAATTATTGAATTTCTTGATTTAACACTTTTTAAAGATTTGATTTACGTTAATATTATTATTGGAATTTCATTAACATTGTACTCAGATAATGCATTTTTTACACTTTTATCAACATATTTATTTAGTTTGGGATTTGAAAAGGTAAATTCTTATTAGTGACATTTATAAAAAATTATATAAATATTCATAATAACAAAAAAAAAAAAAACAAAAACAAAACAAAACATCAACAGGACATAACAGCAAAGATAATTTCGGTGGGTGCTGCATCAGATTTGATATCAAGAATCGTCTTGGCCATTTTAACATTTTTCATTAAAATTCAATCACGTCATATTCTTTTATTCGGGACAATATCAACCATAATATTTCGAATTGGTATAAACAGATATCACAAATCAGTTTCATTTGTTGTATTTGAGTAAATTGATTTGAATTTTTTTATAATTTTTTTTTTTTTAGTGTTTTTATACATAAAAGATGAAGCTGGAATGTTCATTATGATCATTATATTGGGCTTCTTGCGACCATATTTACATTGTACGGTTCCATTGGTTTTTGCCGATCACTTACCACCTACAAAGTAAATTGAAAAATAAAAATTTATTCGATTTTTTATTTGATTAATTAAAATCATTTTTTGTTTTACATTTAGATTTGCTTCTGGTTACGGTCTTTTTATGTTTCTTCAAGGAAATTTAGCATTTCTAATTGCACCAATCATAGGATATATACGTGATGTGACACAAAGCTATGCCATTTGTTTTAATTCATTAACATTTATTATGTCAATGTGCGCAATTTCATGGCTCATTGAAATGATTTGGTTTCGTTTAAATCCACGACAAAATGATATTAAACAAAATCAACACAATTATGAATTGTAATTTTCCATTTTAGTCTGGAGACATATCAAGTAAATAAATTTTGTATGAAAATAATAAATTACAAAAAATGTTTTATTCCATATGTTTGCAAATTGATTCACATCCAAAACAGATATCCAAAATAAGATTAATTCAAGCAAAATAAGGAAAAAAAAAGAAGATGAGCTGAAGAATGATTTTTTGTCGAATCAAATACAAAGCTAAATATTTGATATAAAGTTTCATTGAATTTATCGCAAATGGATTTTTATCTGAACAGCGATTATAATTCATTTAAATAGATAAGCCAGTTGCGTCATGTAAAAATTTAAATTATCATGTAAATTTCTAGTAAATAGAACCAGTGCTTATGACAGTAGTCAATTTTCGTAAGTTGAAGTGAGTTAAACAGAAGAAAAAAAAAATGGCAGAAAAAGAAATGATCGAAACAATTGGAATGAATGAGAATTTTCAACATAATAAAGTATCTCCAGATGAAATAAAATATCGCATAAAAAAAGTTGCACCAGAAGGTGGTTGGGGTTATTTAATTATACTCGGTTTATTATTACCTCATTCGTGTTACATGGCATCACATCAATCATTTGGATTGATTTACAATGATTTTTTAAAAAATATCGGAAATGGAACAAGTTCGGTACCAATTATTATTGGCGTATATTCTAGTGCATTCTCATTTGCGAGTCTCTTTTCAATAACATTATTTAAAAAATTTTCAATACGATCTGTAGGAGTTTTTGGATCAATTTTATATTTTGTGGGCAGTTTGATGACTGTATTTGTTACATCAGTTGAACATTTGATTGTTTCATTTGGAATTTTACAAGGTATATAACTAAGCAAGTTTATCTCCTAGCACAATTTGAAAAAAAAAAAATAAAATTCTGATAACCATTTCTGATTTAGGTACTGGCATTGGTTTAATTATGCCTGTCAGTTACACTGTTTTCATAGATTACTTCATTGAAAGGCGTGTTTTTATAATGAGCATAACACAAATGTTGAAAGGTATCATTATTATGATATATCCAAAAATAGTGGATTTTCTATTGAAACAATATGGTTTTCGTGGATGTTTACTATTAATAGCCGCAATTAATGCGCATATAATTGCATGCATGTAAGTTAATATATTTATTAAAGCATTTGTATTGTGATTATATAATTTAAGATAATTTCTAGGTTAATTATGCATCCAGTAAAATGGCACAAAAAATCTATACAAGTTCCCATTGAAAACGATGAGCCATCTAAACAAGAAGATGAACCATGTAAGAATGATTCACTTATCACTTGATAATTGGTAACAAATTTGTGGAACAATTGTTTTTTTTCACAGTAATGGGTTCAAAAAATATTCAAAATGGTGTAAAAGTTAATACAATATCAGAAGAAGGCGAATATGAATATGAAGAAACAAAACTAACTGATACAGATGTTGAGAGAGTAAAAAAAATTAGTTTACCTTCAGATTCTAATCACTCTAAAGAAATTTATGTGAAATGTGAACGTAGCAAATCACTTGATCCAACACAAAAATTGGACGATTTTCAACCAATGAGATTGCGATTAGCAAGTATTATTAGTTTCGGTGAAGATGACATAGGTGGAGTGGCAATGTTGAGCAGCTCAAATAAGTCTTCCACCAACGAAAGATTGTAAAATATAAAAGATTGCTGAATATTCTCACTTCCAATTTATGTTAATTTCGTTTTTTTTCTTTTTTCAGGAAAAAAGTCATTGACTTTCTTGATTTATCTCTATTCAATGATTTCGTTTATTTAAATTTGGTGTTAGGCGTTTCATTTACTCTATATTCCGATAATACTTTTTCCACATTATTACCGTTTTATCTGAGTGAATTAGATTATTTTAAAGACAACACAGCCAATATTATTTTTCTTTATGCAGCACTCGATATGGCCTCAAGAGTATTTCTAGCCATTTTGAGTTTATTTGTCAATATTGATGCACGTCATATTTTCCTATTTGGATCGGTTATTATTGTTTTTGGTCGAATTGGTATGTTTTGACTTTCCACAATTTCCGCCAAAAGTGTTTTTCATTTCTTTTCATTTCATTAACAGTTTTACTAAACGTAAGCAGTTTTTCTGGGGTAATAGTTGCTATTGTATTATTGGGATTCATAAAAAGTTCAGTGCATGTGCCCATATCATTGATTTTTGCAGATTATTTACCAAAAGAACGGTGCGTTTTAACACATACATTATCTTTGAAACTATTTAATTTAATTTTTCTTTTTTTTTTTTTTGAAATGTTTGTTTCTTTCAGATTCGCTTCTGGATATGCATTATTACTTTTCTTTCAAGGGAATTTTGCATTTTTAATGGGTCCAATTGTTGGATGGATTGGTGGCAAAAACTTTTCACAACAATTCATTTTCTTATCATTCATTACATGTTTATGTATAATTTTATGGACTTTTGAAAAAGTATGGTTCTTGATTCGAGCACGAAAAAATTGATACTAGAAATTAGAAACAATCTAAACAAAGACAAATTTTTTTGTTTAAAAGTTTTTTTGAAAAGTCAAGAATAAACTCGACGGAAATTTTTATAATCAAATTGAAATGAAAATGTTAAATGCTTCAATAAAAAAAAAGAGAAGTATTTAACATTTAATTCATTTGAGAAAGAATTTGTTAAATATGTCATACATATATGTCGTTGATACTAAATAATGATTAATACGCAATTAGAAATAATCGAAGGAATTAGTTTAAAAATTACCATTCATTTTCCAATAAGGCCTATGGTGTCAATTAATTAGCATTTTCGTTGAAACTCTACGACAAACGATAGTAATTTCAATTACGAAATTGAATCACAATAAAAATAAATAAAACATTGCAATAGTTTTTCGTTTTGTATTGAATGATTTAATTCAAGTGCTTCAATCTTTTTTTTTTTTTTGTAATTTTTCCATGTCACTTTGTGCGACTTTGCTTTGAATTTTTAAAACTAAAGGTTATAGAATATTTTATCTTTTCTAATCGAATGAAGAAATTACGCATTCCATGCAAATCAATTTTATTATCATGTAATTGCGTATTTAAACCGTTCGATTGCGAATAGCGGATTCAACACTTCGGAATGACACTAATGTTTTATTTATTGATAATTAATTTCGAATTTCTAATGTGCTTATAACTACGAGAATACGGAACATTCCGAAATTTATGCTATTCTTAGCCTAATTAAAGGATTTTAACTTTGCCTTTATATATAAATGTTTGTGTGTGTAAAACTATCAATATACTCCATCACGTATTAATTTTTTGTTTTTTTATTTTTTTTTTTGTCTCTTTCTTCAAATTTGTATTACTTATCTTTGAATTTCATACTTAAGCTACAGCTCGTTTTCTTGGTTCAATTTCAATTCGGAATCCATCAGTACGTTTCAAAATGATATCGGCTTGTAATTTAAAGTCGTCTTGCGTTAAAGTGGATTTGATTCGATAATTTCGTAATATTGTCGATAATAACACTTTCAATTTTAGCATGGCATACTTTCGTCCAACACAACTTAAGGAAAAAAAAAACAAAAAACAAAATGTATTTGTAAAAATAATAGGTAAATATATAAATAAAAACAAAAATGATAGATAAATGAAAAATACCTTCGTGGTCCGGCACTGAATGGAATAAAACTGTAGTAATGCCGATTCTGTGTACGTTCAGGCAAGAAATTATCTGGATCAAATCGATCTGGGTTGTCATAAATGTCTGGTCGACGATGAATTTCTAAGATACAACAAAGAATTGTTTGTAGTTTTATAGAAAACAATTATATTCTTAACTAGACTAGCATAACAACCATTTTTCATTCTCTCTCTTTTTTGTGAGTAAAAATACTCAAAATTCATTTTAAAAAACCAATATTTCAAACTTTATACATTATATGAAGGATTTAATTTGATCTACAGTACTTACTATATGTTCCAACAACGACAGTTGTACCGGCCGGCACAACATAATTCTCTGATACTAATTGAATATCTTGATTAACTTTGCGCGCAATCAATGGCACTGGTGGATATAAACGTAATGATTCCATAATAACACGTTCCAAATATTTCATTTCCATTGTATCATTGAATGTTGCTTCTCGATCTGAATCGCCAAAGATTTGATAAATTTCTTTGTAAACACGCTCTTGAATATCCTGATGGATGCCCAATAAGCAGAGAACAAAACTTGAACCAGCAGCAGTTGTATCATGACCTTCAAACATTATTGTGTCTACCTCTTCTTTTATGTCTGTGTCGCTTAAATTAGCACCATTTTTTGCTGATTCAATCATCAAATCCAAGAATGCAAGCCGACGTTTTTCACCTTGACGCAAATAGAAATTTGGTTTTTTGTTAAAATATTTCAAAATCAATCAATTGTTTCAAACTAAATTTTTTTGTCAACAATACACTCTTGTGTATTCAATTGAACATAAGAAAAAAAAAGAGAAATGTAATTCAACTTACCAACATCATTTTCATCGATATCATCCAAATCATCACGCAATCCTTCGACTTTTTTGGCTGGTTTTGATGGTACAACATAATCATTGGCTATAATTTCGGAAAGCGATGGCGTTGGCACACTACCTGCCTTGTAATTTTGTTCAAAAAGCTTTTTCTTCTCTTTAATGACACGTTTTGTTAAACCATGAATAGTGTTCAAAAGTTTTTCTTGTGTTTTTTTAATTTTAGTCATATTGAATATTGTATCGAAACGCAAATAGACTTTGACGTGACGAGCATGAAGAATATCACACATTTTCATTACAGCCTACATTTTGAGAATAACACATTTTTAGAAAATTCTTAATTAATTTATGTATTCATTCATATGCTTACCATAGCATATTTGAAACCATCATCATCTTTTCCGATTCTCTTGTGTCCCATTGCAGTTTCTATATTTTTTTAGGAAAAAATTCATTTTCGAATCTTAATTGATTTGTTTCATTTGCGTAATTTTATTTCAATTAAATGAAATATGTGTATTAATTTGTCTTTTTGAATGGAAAAATATCAAAATACTTGCCTAATAAAATATCAACTGTTGTTTCGCTCATATAATCATGAATATCAAAGACATTGCCAATCTCTTTTTTAAGCCGATTAACAACGTTCAAACTGTTGCTGTTAAATGTTGGAATGAATGATTTCAATACATTTTGATGGAAAGCGGGTGCAATTAATTTTCTGTGTGAACGCCAATGTTCACCGCTACTGATTAATAATCCGTTGCCTAATTATCAATTAGCAGAGAATTTAGCTATTTTGTCGTAAGATTTATTTAAAAAAAAGAAATTCGGTGATTTTGTTTTTTTCGTACCTAACCATGGTTTAAAGAAACGATATTCATCTGATTTGTCAATGTGCACATGACTACCGAGAATAATTTCAACATCATTCGGATGAGTTAAGAAAACGATTAACTTTGGTCCGATCCAAATTCTTGCAAGATTCGTATAAACTTTACTCAATTCCAATGCCAATTCGAGAATTTCTTTAAAAAGAGAAAAAACATAAATCGAATGAAGCACATTATTGGGTTTTTTTTTTTTTTCTTTTTTTTTGTTTTTTTTTTCCTTTACCGTTATGAGTTTTATTCCATACATAATGTGCATTTCCAATGATTGGTAATGTTGGTGGGCCAGGAATTTTGTTTCCAATTTTTGCAATGCGTCGACTTTGTAGATACACATGTAATAATGCCAAACTAATTGTTACAAAAATCATTGGCAAAATTAATGGAAATGAATAACTTCCAGCAGAGCGAACAGTGTCGCCTGCAAGATGTTCAACATCTAAACTCATTTGTTAAATTTAACCACTCGCACAACACACTGCCACTTTTGTTTCACTAAAACGGAACCAACGGAACTTGTTCAATTTACGGTTCAATCACTTGAAATAAATTGATTGAAACGTTGTTGTATTACAGCCTTTTATACTAAATTGCGACAAATGACAATTAAATAAATGCCTACAATTTGCATTTTCATTTTATTTTTTTTTTTTACTATTTATTTATTTCATGTATGTAAAATGAGTTCAGGATTGACAAAAAAAAAAAAAAAAAAAAAAAAAATACCGTTCAATGTAACTATCGATAATAAATTAACAATCGGACTCTGAACACAAAATTGGCTTGTGTTAATTTTGCCATCGAATGAATGTATTGCTGAAATGTAAATTAATCAAATTTCTAGCAATACTTTCGCATAAATAAACAAGCAACGTGCAGCCTACGTGACAAATGTCAATGGAACTTTTACAACTTTTGTATTTTTATGCATCAAATTATTCCTTTAAATTGACCAAGCATATTTGCTCGAAGGTGTAACAAAGAATTGTTTTTAGTTTTTTCTTCTTTTTTTATAGAAAATAAATATTTTTAACTAAACTTGCATGACAACAGCTTTTCAATTTTTCATTTTTTGTGGCTCGTTTAAAAAATTAAATATTTCAAACTTTACACATTATATGAACAATGTGATTTGGTTCACAGTATACCTACTAAACTAGTTTCACATCAAAATTAACTCGTTTCAGTTTATAGGTGATCTTTGTGTTAATGCAAGTAAATTCGAAGATATTCCTGGAATTTAGGTTATTTTATCCATCTATGATAAATTTTTGAAAGTGAAAATCACATTTTCATTTATGAATTGAAAAAAGATTTTTTTCTTGGCTATCGAAATTACGTAGAAAATTTGATTATTGTTTCAAAAACCATATGAAATTTGAATACCTTTTAACCTTGTGATAATTAAATTCTTGATTACCAAAATGAAATCATGACTACCGTTTTTTCCTTGACTATTATTTATTTGAAGCCTCATTATAAATAATACACTATTTGCCGTTACACCTCTACATTAGAATAAATTGTTAGAAATAAATTCATTCCATATAAACACTATGAAGTGCAAAGCTTTGTTCGAAAAAACTTTTGATAGGTTTTTAATTAAAACATTTGATAGGTTAGCGCAACTGTATGGTTTATGACTTGACAAAAGCTTATGTTTGAATTTATACCAGTTTTAGACAAGATCGTTTTGTTAGGACCAAATACTTTTGGCAAATATCTTACTTTATTCATTTTTCATATTGTTTATGAAGCAAAAGTGTAAGTAAAAACCGTATAAAATGTGGATAGAATTCTAATTTATATTGTTCATGAACTTTCCTAAATGTAAAAATATTTCCCAAAACTCCGGAAAGTCACCGTTAAAATTGTCGATTTGAAGTTATATTTAAAAAGAAAAAAAAAAACTGTTTTCTGACTACGTATACTGAATGCAATGCAAGGTTGTGGTTTACAACAAATCGAGATGCATTAACCGTGAAAATGTTCATTTCAAAGAAAGAAAGCAAATTGAGGAAGACATATGTTTATACAGTTATGCAATCCTTATGCCGATAATATTATATTTTCTCTTTCTCCATCATTTTGTAGCAAATTGAAAACATAACGTTTGGTAGAAATAATTCCAAAGTATGTTTCATGGTATTTTGTTGTTGTTGTTATTGTTATTGTTGCTGATCGATATGCGTTGCATTCCGAAAGAGAAGAGAAAAAGCAATAGAAAAACTAAAATAACAGTATTTGTTGTTCCATACGAACTGTCAGAGTATTAAAGTAAGCTCTTAAACAAACACAATAAAAGTGAAAAATGCGATGTGATTTGATAAAAAAAAAAAAATCGAAATGCATTTGCACAATCGCAATGAAAATGCCGAGGGGGAGAACAATACCGATATCGGATGCTATTGATTTTTCGGATGAAAATTTCATGGTGATCAGTTTTGGTTGAACAGAGCTATTTCGTCATTTATTTCAACTATTGAAATCGACTACATGCGAATATCTTAGCAAATTCAATAGAATTTTTTCTGAATCTCGAATTCTAAACACTATACTTTTAATCATAAATTCATGCAATATATCAAATTATTATTTTTTTCCTCAAAAAGAAAAAAAAAAAAGAAAAAAAAAAATCAACAATTTTCTTGACTTCGCCGCGTTCATTGTTATTGGTGTTATTCTTCAATGATTTTCATTTAATTGTTTGTTTGATTTGAAATTTTTGCAACAAATTGTTGAATAAAAAATAAATCTACAAAACAAATGACTTCCATTTGAGGGTTGCTTTTATGTATTTCGGATACAATATTTGGTAAATGGAAATGTAATCGAACCATATGCTTTTATGGCTTTTAGTTGATTTTATTTTCTCCCTCAGTGTTTTTGGTTGAAATTACTAAATCAAAATCCATTTCGTGCAATACCGAATATTTTCCAAACGATTTTTATCGTTAACAGTGAAAACGTATTTTCTAAGTATTTGAAAAATGTTTTGAGAACACGTGTTGATTATCCAATGCAATGTTGATGCGAGATTCAAGTGCTTGTTTCAAAATTATTTTTAGGTATGTGTTAAGTGCATTTCATCGTTTGGTTTATGATATTGGTGATATGCGCGCGCATATGTGCTATATCATCGATGACACACTTAATTCCATATTGGTGTGCGCAATCATTCTCTTTTCACACACACATGGATTATAGCCTTTGCTTGCTTCCCCTACTGTAAAGCAATGTATGTAACCAACATTCAATCGCTCAATGGTATGTATGTTCTGCGAAAAAAAAAAAAAAAAAACACAAAATATATTAATGAACGAACATCCCATATGGATTATATTTATTAATCAACAAGTTTAACGTTGAGTCACGAATTTCAATCACAACACTGAAATCACATCATTTCGTATATTTTGAATAATTTTTTCGTTAAATCTTTTTAATTTTTTAAAAACTCAAAAAAAAAAAAATGCGTTCAATTTTGTGATCCGAAATGAAACACACCTTCATAGAAACACTCCGTAGTGAATATTGCAATTGTCGTATTATATAAACAAATGTTTCAATTCATTTTTTTTAAAAGCGAATTTCAAGAGCTAGACACTTAACATATGTTCAAATTCATATAAAATATTGAAAATGTTAAAATGCCAACATAAATGCAAACATACGAAGAATTGAAAATAACACAACGAAGCATACCAAATTATTATTGACTTTGGCCGGTCATTGACATGCTTCATAACGGATATGACCATTGCAAAGAGGATAAAAATGAATTCATCTTGCACCACTTAAGATTATTCATTTCATTTGAACATTTAGACTATTCTTTTAAAAGAATGAATAGCGCACGTGCAAAAGGAAAAAAAAAAAAATCTTTTCTTAACAAAAATCAAGTAAATTCGACATTTAGCATTGCATTTATTAAAATATTTCTTTATTAAACCATCTTTTTTATTCAATTCAAATGGAAAGAAGATGAAAAAAAAAAATGAAATGAAATCAACTCAATCGAATAAAGAGAAGACACAGACAAGAGGCTAACACTCTATTAGCAACCTACTTCCGTTGGTTTCATACATATACATTTAGATGGTGTACATATGTATATATATATATATATATATATGATGTATGTCTCAAGTGAATGACTAAATACAAAAGGAAAGCAACCGAATCGAAATTGAATTCACCGAATAATGCTTGGAAACGGATAAAAAAGAAAAAAAAAAAATAAAAAGAAACAAAACGTCTACGAATATGTTCATTTTTATGCAAAATGCACAAAAACCATGAAATAAACCACCACCTCCTTGCATCCTTTTGAATTTTGCACCAAAAAAAAGTACACCATTTCGTTTCTTTATGAATGTATGAACTCTCAAATTGTAATGCGATTTTTGAATGAGGAACAAATAGATTAGACTTGAAAATGCATTTTAAAAGCATTTAGCGCACACATCATTCGAATAATCATTAAACAATCGTTTGCCGAATTGCCTTGAACCCAAATTTCCATGATATTTTTCAACAAAAATATATACACGCCGAAACAATGACATATTATACACAACATATTCATTCGAACCAAAGCTTCCTTTTTTTTTCCAAGTTCCACAAATAACCGAATTAGATGTTTCGAATAAAAAAAAAAAAGAAAGATGAAACTGAAAGACAGATGAAATTGCAACTGAGTGTAGCTTAAAATATGGTGCAGAAGCACCGTTGCACGGTAGCACAGGTAAATACATATATGTGGAAACAAATTAATAAACTAATGGGTTGAATGGGTTTGTGTTCAGTTTAGAAATTCAAAAAACAAAAAAATAAAACATCCAACTAATTGTTATTTATTATCAATGCATCGGCCGCTTCATCTTTTATGTGTTCCTTTTGTTTTTTGTTTTTTTTTTTTTTTTTTCTTGTACCAAATCGCATCAGTAATTATATTTTGTTAAAACTCAAGTTATTTAATCTCTTTTTCCCTCTGTTTGTATCGTTAATTAAATATTTCGCATGTAATATCGAGTTGGGCGCCATCGTTTCGATACATTTTATTAGTATTTCAACGCTTATGCAATCAATCGTATATAAATCGTATATAATTTGCTCTAAATTAAAATCAATTATTCCATTTTTATCGTTGTGTTTTTCAAACGAAAAGTTTCATGCGAAAACAAACAACATCAGAATGCCAAAGTTCGTAACCGTTTTTATATCACCGCATTTAATATATGAAACAAAAAACAAAAAAAAAGAGAAAAAAAAAAATTAATTTGGAGCGGTGCGCATTTCAGACGTATATTATACAGTACTGAGAAATAATTTTACTTGCCTACAAACTGCATTAGCTCAAAACACACAAAAAAAAAAACACACACACACACACTGAAAACAGGAAATGAAATATATTTTTGATATGTCTTTGCTACATTTATGCATTTCAAAAATAATAATAAGAATGGTTCAAGAGTGCAATAGTATCCAATTTCACTTGTGTTTCACATTATGTTCCAATAGAAAGTCTTGCATTAGATAGATCAAATTTGCCGGAAATCTTCACTTTCTTTACAGAAATAATTTATCTATATTATGAAAACTTCTGTTTAAAATCCAGCTTAAAACTAAGTTTTGCAATTTTCTTTAGTATTTTGCTTGAAACAATTAGACAAACAATAAATAATAACTCATTTGATTAGCTATTACCTAATCACTATATGTGCGAATTACAAACTTCAATTTAAATATTAGCTCTTAAATTATATGTATATGTATGTATACGCATATATTGATTTGCGTACTAAAGGAGTTGAAAAGTTACAGAAAGGTTGCCAGTGAAATCACCATGAACTCCAATGTCTTTAAATGGGTTTTTTTTTTCATGAAAATGTAGTATAATATTAATGCAAACTTTTCTGCATTATCCTCTAAATATTAAACCAAGTGATGACGTATGATTTTTTTTCAAATTAACCAGATAACCATTTGTTTGATATAAAATATTGAAAAAAATAATATCATTTTTATGCACAATATTTAATTTAATGATTTAATGTGATCACAATATTTTTCAGTTTATGACAAAAACACAATACTTTTCCCATAGTAGCCGTCCTCTTTTTGTTGGTATACAGTATTGAATGCATGTATTGGAATTTTTTTTTTTTTTTTACATATTTCTATTTGCCAATGCAATTGCGTCAGTCGATGATTTTGAAAATATTTTGAATACGACCATAAATAGCACAATGTTTTTAAATGGTGTAAATCAAACAATAGCAAAAAAAAAAAAATGCAAATCATTTTTTTATTTCTTCAAAAAAAAAAAAAAAAAAAAGCCAAATCAATGCGTATGCACGGACAGTATAAAATAGCGTACACCGTTTACATTACGTCTCAGTGTTTAGTGCGTGGTGTCGCGAATAGTAAACAAAAAGATTCGAAGGAAAAAAACAGTTGGTAATTCATTTTTTCGAAACGGAAACATGTGAATGAGCTTTGAATTTGCATTTAGTTTTGTGAAGCAAAAGTGAAATTTTCATACAATTTATACAGTTTATTTATAAAAAAAAAAACCTAGAACAACGTAAATCAAAATAAATTTCTATAACAATGGCTGACAACCTGTTAACATTAATTGGTCCTGCTGAAACTAGTGCAATTGGACTTTCGGCTATAATCATTTTTATGACATTTTTATTATTGATTTCAATTGTGACCATTCATTATTACTACAAATCACAAGAATCATTTAAACTTGGCATTCAAATACCGGTAAATGTTTAAATTAAAATGCAACAAAAAAAAGATTGATAAAAAAAAAATGAAGTTTTCTGTACAATTTAATTAATTTAATGATTTAATATGATTGCAAATGTATTAGGGACCAGATCCAATTCCAATTTTGGGAAATGCTTTAATGGCTATCGGAAAAACACCAAATGGTAATTTTAATAAGCATTTATATGTCTTTGAATTAAACAAAAACAATATAGAAATGATCTTTTGTGAATAGAAATTGTTGAAGAATGCTTGCATCTGGGTGAAATATATGGTCATGTTGTTAGAGGTTTTCTCGGTTACAATGTAATTGTATTTCTTACGGATCCACTTGATGTTGAATTAATCTTGAATAGCAGCGTACATTTAACAAAATCAAATGATTATCGATTTTTTAAACCATGGCTCGGAGATGGTTTATTAATTAGCAGCGGTGAAAAATGGCGATCACATCGAAAATTAATTGCACCTGCATTTCATCAATTGGTGTTAAAAAGTTTTATCGGTGCATTTAATCGAAATAGTTGGCGTTTGGTGCAAAGATTACAAAATGAGGTTGGCAATCATGAATTTGATGTGCATGATTACATGAGCGAGGTCACCGTTGATATTCTATTAGGTATTTTCTTTTAAAAAAAAAAAAAAAAAACTATTCAATTTACATTGAAAACAATGTATTCAATAAACAATATATAAATACCAAATTTATGAATAATTAAATAAAATGATAAACATAATTTTTTTTCTTTTTTTTTTTTTAAATTATGTTTTAGAAACGGCAATGGGTCATCCAAAAACGCATGATGATCATGAGGGTTATGAATATGCAATGGCTGTTATGAAATTATGCGACATCATTCATCGTCGACATCGTACATTTTATTTACGTCCGGATATATTGTTTAAATTGCTAGGTAATAAAAAGCAACATGATTCATTAGTGAATACAATTCATAGTCTCACCACAAAAGTTTTATTGAATAAAAGTAAACAAATGCGAAAAACCTTTGAAAATGGTGGAATGCAAAAAACAATATACAGTGATTTAATAAATAATAAAACATCAATGGATTCAAATTTAATAAATGATGATACCGAAGAACCATTAGTTGGCGAAAAAAATCGTCTTGCATTTTTAGATTTGATGCTTGAATCAACTTATTGCGGTGCAAATATTACAGAAACTGAAATCAAAGAAGAAGTTGATACAATAATGTTTGAAGGTCATGATACAACTGCGGCTGGTTCAAGTTTTGTACTATGTTTATTGGCTTGTCATCCTGATATCCAGGAAAAAGTTTATGAAGAGCAAAATCAAATATTTGGCAATTCAAAACGTTCAGCAACATTTGCTGATACACTTCATATGAATTATTTGGAACGTGTAATTTTTGAAACGTTACGTATGTATCCACCGGTGCCAATTATTGCTCGTGAAGTTAATGAAAATGTAAAATTAGCATCAAAACCATATACCATACCAGCTGGTTCAACAGTTGTAATTGGAACATTTAAAATTCATCGAAGAAAAGACATTTATAAGAATCCCGATGTATTTAATCCAGACAATTTTCTACCCGAACGAACACAAAACCGAAATTACTACGGATTCATTCCATTTTCTGCTGGTCCACGGAGGTATTGTATTTAGATTTGTCTATAACTTTCGTTTTTTATTAATATCTTTCGTTGTTGTTTTTTTTTTTCTCTTTCAAGTTGTGTTGGACGAAAATATGCTATTCTCAAACTGAAAATTCTACTATCAACCATTTTGCGCAGTTTTAAAATTCATTCGAGCTGTACAGAGGCTGATTTTAAGCTACAGGCTGATATCATTCTTAAACGAACAGATGGTTTTCGCATTCGCATTGAACCAAGATAAACATTTTTACATCATAGTTTTTGTTTTTATGTTTATCTTACAATTAATAGATTTAATATGAAATTTAGAAATTGGTAACAATAAATCACTATAAACCGAAATACTTATTTATTTGAATTTGCTATACTTCTCTTGCCATTGCTTCTGATACTTGCTTAGTGATGTAGCAAAACTCCGTAAAAATGGTAATAAACACTAAAAGAGTAGAAGAAAGCGCATTTCAATGTAATAAATGAAGAAAATATCAACTTTAAAATACTGAAACAAGAATGGGGAAAAAAAATGTAGCAAATTAGTATTTATCATCTGATGTCCATAGCATTTCGTTTAGCTCACTTATGCATAGCTCGTTATAAAAGGGTAATTTTTGATGTATGTTTGGTATATTCGCTTTGGGGTAGTCAACCAGGCGAAACAACGCACGTATAATAATAAAATTATGTTTTCGAAGTCAGTGTTTAAAATTGAAGGAAACGTAAGTGCTACAGCGGTGGTTATTTTTTTTTTTTTTTTTTTTTTTTTTTTTCCTTCATTTCTCTCTACTTGTCTCACTTCATTTGATCATGATAATTCCGCACAAAGAATTGATCAAACAAAGAGGAAAACAAAACCGCATACAGTATATTGTCGACTAATGTGAATATTCACATCGTTTTTCGATTGGTTGCCAACAACATCAATCGAGTGCGTGCATATTTAGTTCGACCCTTGTTACCAACGTCCAACGTGGTTGGAATGAACGAATTAATAACAAATTGATATCAAAAAACGATTCTCATTGACATGATCACGTGAAGTATTCGTGTCCATGTTCGTCACCGTCACCGGAATCAAATGCGATGAGAATAAATTTTTGTTGTTATTATTGCAACTGTGACTACATCGTATTGAGTTTGTGAATCTATTTGACGTACACAAACTTGAAAAAAAAGGGCAAAAAAATTTCACAGGAAAAACAGATCGCATATTTACACAAAATTCAACTTCAGCTACTAATGACATTCACTCATTTAAAATGGATTTCAAACAATATACCTATGTTTAATGATCGGCAGAGAAACCAAAAAAAAAAAAAATGTCAACTTATTTACACAAAAACCTTTTACCAACTCGTTCTTTGTTCTTTAAGAAAATTTCACATGTCATGGCAAATATACACTAGCCAACGCATAATGTGTGAGGGAAAAAAAAAGAGAGCTTGAAATGAGAAAACAAAAACTAATTGAAAATATTGTTTCGAAAAAGCAAAACTACGAGAGAGAAAAGAAAAAAAAAACAAACAAGTCAAAAAACGGAACAAAATTTTATGCAAATCAATTGTTTAGTGCGCAAAGTATAAGAGATTCATTAAGATTTCACAGAGATGTGGTTGCATTCACCTCATCATTGGTGGCATATTCCTTCGAACAAAATTCATAGAAAACACATTAAACAAAAGAGAATCTAGTTCAATGACATTTTATTTTAAAGAAAAAGTGACAAACCGAAAACAAAAGGCAGCTATTTGAAGGTAAAAACTCCAACAAAAAATGATGGTGTTTGATTTTGAATAATTTTCCTTTGTAAAAAAAAAACACAAACCAAAAAGGATGTTTGCAGAGGCATTTAGGCGAAAGGAAAAAGAAAAAGGCTGGCGCTTTGATCGATGAGAACCATGTCGCCGAAAATCAAATCAATTTAAAACCAAATGGATTTCATTTTCCACCAAATGCATTTCTATTTCAATGGTGGCATACATACACGTACACACATATTCACACAAAGCAAAAGCAAACAAATAATTTTAACTCTGAACAAGAAAAAAAAGAAAAAAAAAAATAGTATTCACATCTTTCGGAGCTCATTGAATTTTTCCGGATCAAGTCAAACTATAGTTTGGGAATAAGGTTTACGGATCGCAGGTAAATGTACTGACTTTAAAAAGAAAGAGATGCTAAAGTGCTCTTTAAAATTTATTAGGCACTTTTGAAATGCGCAAAATCAATTCGCATTCAAGTAGTTTGAGTGGTTTGAATGGAATACAAAGTGATGGATATTGAATTGCAAATATGAATGATGTTGAAAAAAAAAAAGGAAAAACTTGAGCATTGTTGAAAATAGATGTTCAATGCTCAACGGAAAGTGTTGTAATTAATAATTTACATACATTTTTCATTTACAAACAGGATTTAGATTGTCATCATCGAGTGAATCTTCTTCATCGAGAGAACCAGATCGCATTTTCTGAGGGTTTCATTCAAGAAGAATTTTTTTCTTTCTTCTTCATGATGATGAAGAAAAATTTTGCTAACTGAAATTTTTCAAAACTAAAATTTGATGAGATGTTGATGTGCACGAAACTGGAATGATTTTTTTTTTTTTCAGTTGACGGTTTCGAAACGGGTACCTGAATATATTAAATGAATCGTTTTTTTTCTTTTCGATGATGGCTCGATCGTATTTTATTCGAAGGTAAATTATGAAAATAAAATAATCCGAAGGTCCTGGCAATGAGTTTGCTTATTTGGGATTCGAATGAAAAATTAAAAAGAAAGAAAAAAAATCTAGTTTCGGGCGCATACATCACGGAATAAAACATATTAAACCGACGTGGTTGGTTTAGTCTTTTTTTTTTGCCTTTCTCATCATTGCTCCAAACCATGGATCGCTATAAAAAGATAGTCGACACACAATTGAATCCGAATCGAAATCGAAGAAGAAACAACGGCCAAACAACAACAAGCTTAAAAATGTATTCAACTCTAGGTACGAAAAGAAAAAAAAAAAAAAAAATTACAATACAAATGGTTGGCGAAGAGAGAAAATTTGGTCGAAATTATTTACCCTTAGCAATTTTGAAATAGATTCAGAGCATGACTGACTATCCTTATTGTATTGTACGAAGGTTCCTGGCAAAAAAAAAACGACTTATAGCAATTTCAATAAGTAGCTAAATGGCCTGAACACATTAAGATTTATCGATGACCTGGTACGATGAGGTCAAAATTTTCACAGAAGATCATTACGTATGCGTACATGTGCTCGACAAATAAGCGTACATTGACAGAATGAAATTTTAAAACGACAACAACGAAAAAAAAAAAAACATCACAATCAGAAAAAGGAACCTTTCACATACAGAGACACATTTTCAAAATATGCGACGCAAAAGATCGTCATCAGTAAGAAGATTACATCATATCATGAATCATCAACCGTTCACTTCATCGAATGAGTAACCTAAAGACCTCTGTTCTACGATTGAATATTTAAGCGCCAACGAGAGTAGGTAGACGAAAATGGAAAAAAGAAATATGATATAAATTAGCTGAAACCTAACGGTTTAATCATAATGTGAGAGTTGCAGTGGTCATATATGTTTTTTTTTGTTTTGTTTTGTTTTGTTAAAATGTTCAACCATGAAAAATTGCTTAAAACAAATAAATGACCGCCTTGAAAATGAATTACTGTGACAATTTCTAAACCAAGAAAAACATTATTAAATGAGTTCAATTCAAAGAGTTATTTATTTTCATTTGTATTTTCTGGTTTTACACTTTCCATTGCACAAACAACCACAATAAATTGAATAGCCGTCAAACGATGAACATAAACAATAAAATCTAACATGTTTACAACGAATTGCCAAAGTGACAGTTCAAAGGCAAACCAACAAAATTCTATCGCTCACATGATTTGTATGTGAATTCAAAAAGGGTGAGCTAGAAATGTCAAAGAATATACACACATCAAATTGATTTGATAAAAAAGAAAAGAGCTATTCTCATCCATAAATGACAATTCTCAAAGATTGACAAGCACGTTTTTGTTTAAATTGAATGAGTATTTTTTCGTTGTATTATTAATCATGAGAAAAATCCATTTGGAATTCTATCTCAATGCAAAATATTTATGCAAGGATTGAGTTTAGTTTTAGTATTTTGATGAGCAAATACGTGCCAAATATGTTGCAAGTAGAGATTTGATTTATGCAGACAATGCATAATTTAATGCATCCAATTTTATAGAATTTGTACTCGAAAAATCGCATCAAACATTTCTAGGTAGAATTTTTATCCATTATTTGCATTAAATATATCCTTTATATACATATTTGTGCTGTCAAAATGCATTGAGTAAATGAATAATAAAAATTAACTCGTCACGTTTGCGAAAATGAAAAACAACCATTCACTGTATCCATTGTACAAGGTTCTCAATTTCGAAATTGATAAAAATTTACATAATAAATAGAAAGTAAGGATTTATTGAACGAAATTCAGGCAACCCCTTCTCTTGTTGCAATAGAAAAAAAAAATTTGCATGAAAATATAGATTTGAAAAAGAGCCTAATCAAAAAGGTTTCAATTTGGCACCTTTTGCTGTGACACGATCGAAATAATTGCATATTTGCGCAACGCAAATAGACCTTTTTTGAACGTGCTTACTTGCATAATGTGATTTACATATTGTTTTCCGGTTTTCATACATTTGGATCATTTTCTTTGTATAGTTATATATATAGTTTGTATAGGTAATACCAACTAATATAATAATAATACTTATGTATGTCTTAATTTTTTTTGTTGGCCTAATTCACATCCAGAATTTTGTGAATAAAAATTTTTAATTTTCAACTACAATATTCTTAAAACAATGAAAATATTACACAATTTTTGAATAAATAATTGGCTTTGGTTTCGAAAATGCGTGATCATAATTTTATGAAAAGAAAAAAAAAAAATATGAGAAACTCGAATAATGTTAGCTACGATAAAACGATCCGACAATGAACGAAATGGAAAACATAAATATGAAATTAAACAACATTATCATGGAAGTTGACGGTGCAAGATAGTTATCGCATGCGAAATGCGACATATGGTTTATCCGTTACGAGCTCACATATTTAAATTGATCAAAATGCAAACACATAACAAAACGAACGATATTCTCTTCATACCGACCATAAAATGCCAGAAACAGAAACCTAATGTGATCCAGTGACTATCATAACGACACGTACAACATACAGACACACTGGCACACAACCCCATGTAATAAGACGATTAAAATTGCCGTATTGGCAGGAATGTATGTGTGAATATGAATGTGAATGTGAATGTGTGTGTGTTTATGTGTCGGCAACTATTAAGTGCTCGGCAATGCATAAATTGAAAATGGATTCGATGCGTTGTATGGGTTTTGGCTGCGCGATGAGATAAAAAGGAACGCAGGAGCATATAAAATAGAGAGAAAAAAAAACACATTCAAATATTACACACTCGAATAACGAATGGTGGTCACAGCAAGAAAAAAAAAACGATGAAAAAGGATAGAATGGAAAAATAAACTCAAAAATCAACAATACACAAATAATATTGCTTTTTTTCTCTCTGGCTTGCTCAAATAAACAATATTGAAAAGAAAATATTATTCAAAATCGAACAGAAGTTCAATGTAAAACTCTAATGTAAATAAACGCAGGCAAAGTGCACACGTTTTGTTTATTATGATTTCAAATTGAGTCAAACGCACTTTTTTTTTGTCATTTTGTTGATTAAAGTGCTTTCAATCAATATACCGGTATATATAGCAACAAATTTTTCTTTTATTGCTCTCCGACTTGTTCAATATTGTTTTCGACTCCGACTTGTTCAATATTGTTTTCGACTCCGACTTGTTAAAGGCAGAAAACGAACCACTTTTCATGTTGAGCTAGATTCTTAATTTAAAATCGAAATTTTCTCACTTAAAAATATAATTATTATACTTGAAATGGATTTCCTACAGGCGGCATTACTCAAATAGAAAACTGATCTTGTCATAAAGATACTGCATATACTAAAACATTCTAACTATATGATTCATCTGATTTTAGAATGAGAAAAAAAAATATATAAAATATCAATAAGAAAAATGTTCTACTTGAATGAATGTGTCTGAGATGAGTCAATATGTTGGAAAACGTGTTACATTTGAAAAATGAGCTCATCACACTAGATAATGTATTTTCTTAATTTTTTTTTTTATTTTTATTTTTAACATTTTGTCTCATTTTTGTCTTTCGCTTCACATTAGATAGCTGAATTGTTGATACAGATTGAGAAAGTTTGTGTTTTTTTTTTCTTCATTTTTAGCGAAATTCAATTTCTTTTGACGAAACATTTGTCGCGTTTGTTGGTGATGTGTGTGATTTTTCCACGAACCGTTTTTTTTTGTCTTTCTTTGCCTGTAGTGTGATCAATGTGCGTTGAAATAACGTGTGTATGCACATGATTCATAAATTTTTTATGCCAATCAAATTCATTCGCTCTATTGTTTGCTAGATTGGACGGTGCATTTTTATAAAGGCGCATATAACATCCAAATAAATTACGAAATAAAATGCCATGAATTTTGTGTGATCGTCGATATTATTGTACGTTGATATAAAATAGTGGAAAATGTCATGGTATGATGTATTAGATTTAATGAACACCGAACACAAAAACACTGTTTGTCATTTGACTAAGATTTTTTTTTTTTTTTTTTTTTTTTTTTTGATTCTGCATGATATTTCGCCCATTTAAGCACCACGAGCATTCGAAAATTTTCACGTGCGTGCATAGCATGAATATGTGGTGCGCATACAACTTATATTTCGTTTCAACGAAACATACATATGAAATTTATGTAATTAGAAGCGTTGATATGGGGTCGCTGTTTCTGTTTCGTTCGTCTGTTTTTCATTAGGTGAATTATTGAACAGTGCTTTTTCGTTGTGCGCTCCTGCCTTTTTATTCGGTACAATTATTATTCTATCCAATTCCTTTTTTTTTCAACTCTCACTCATTCTCCCTCTTTTTCTCTGTCTCTCTCTCTCTCTCGCTCACTCTCTCCCTCTCTCTCGCTCACTCTCTCCCTTTGCTTCCTATCATTTTTTCATTCTTTGGTTCGATCTCAGTTTCGTTCGATCCCTCTCTGTGTATTTGGATGCCTGTAATACTAAGCTCAAAATGAATGTAGTTGGTAATGCGCTCATGTAGTCATGTATACAATTTTACTCAAATTTCGGGATCGAGAACAATAATGAACGTTAGTTGTAGCAACGAATTGGCAACCTATTCAATTTCAGACCGACCCTTTTCACAGAAATTACAGCTGAACAATACACACGATTCAAACGAATATGGATAGGAAAAACGAATGAAAAAAAAAAAAATGTATATATCCAACAACAATAACCAAAATATTTTCTTTTACACGTGAAATTCATTTACCGTTTCACTACCATATATCTTGCTGTATGCTTGAATTTTGAATATAGCCATAGCCATAAAGTACGCACCACACACACACACACACACACACACACACACACACACACACACACACACACACACACACACACACACACACACACACAAATTAATGTGTTTACATTTTGCACAGTTTGAATTTTCGTACAGTGTTCACTTTCGTTTGAATGCGCAGAAAGTGTGAGTGCAATGCACAGGATGCAATCGCGAGTTGAGTTTTGAAACAAGGACTTTTTATGATCTTGCTCCTATAAAAAATTGGCTCCTTAACGAACATTAACTAAAATAAATTCTGAATTTCCCGATAAAGAAATACAATTTTTAATTGCGATCATTCATAAATAGTTTTTATGACTATCGTTAGAATGTTTATTGCTCTTTTAATGATACATTCAATTTAAATAAAAACCTAGATGAAGGCATTAAAAACATTTCATCATCATCATCTTCGTCGGAATGATTCATCTAAATTTGCGTAACAAACGATGATAATTGTTTAAAAAGAAACATTGAATTGTAAAAACTCATGATGTGCCCATTGCACATCGATAATGTGAATCACTTTAATGAATTATTGTCGATGGTTTTTAGTTTTCTTTGATTTTTGTCAAATGGCAAATGAAAAATTTATTTTGTGTCATTTCAAACATTATATACAATATCATATTGAATACGCATGCGTAGAAAATCTCTGTCACTAATTCAAAATTATATAGCTTAGATTTTTGGTGTGTGAATGAAAGCCTCATTGTTTCTTGTTTCATATTTTTGAAAAACGAACAACAGAAAGAAAATGTTGTCATTTGAAATGTTATTCGATCGATTTGTTAAGGGAATCAAACAAAATTTATTTTCTCTCTGTATTTATTCTTGTTCACTGTATGCGTGTGTTTACCTTGTCTTTGATTCCCCTTTAGAGTTTCAAACCATTGTTTCGTTGTTTTTCTACAATTTCGTTGTTGTACCTTCGCATATTGTCTCCATTGACATTTGAAAATATCAAGCAAAAATAATCCATTATTTTTCATATGTGTTTATCTCCTTGCAATGAGTTTTCAAAACGTGCAAAAGATCCAATGGAATCGTTGAAAATAGAGAAGAAAAAAAAAATTGTTTAATGGAATTGTGTAAAACTTGCAACGGATAATACTTCGATTGATCGCTTGAAATCAATATCCATTGTTTCCACCATTGCTCAATGTTTTATGACATTTTGAAAATGATGAAAAAAAAAAAAAAATAATTAAAATTCTATTCAAGATTTTATCATAAATTGAAAATCTTATTCCATGAGTACCCTTAATCGGATCGAAATGTAAGCACGCAAGCAATGGGACACTCCACACATACAGAGAGAAAAAAAGAACTATTAACTTTTATCGCAAGTATAAATCGAAATGTACCGTTTTCAAAATCATATCACCAAATCTAAGTGATGACAATAAAAACAATACGCCTCTATCTCCGCATGAAACAGCAAGCATTTTATCTCTTCCTTCAATGGATTGATTAAAAACCGAACCAAGACAAGGGTGATCTTGAATTATAATTCTTTTTATAGAATTTATCATGGAATGAAATTGAATAAAAAAATCCATCGTTCGATGTAACCAATGCGCCAAAATGTGAAAATGAACGATTTTTAAAAACTTTTCCATTTGATTCGATTGAAAATGAAATCTTTGTCAGACTGTGGGACGACATCGAAGACTGTGGGACGACATCGAAGACAGTGACAATGTTGGTGTTTGAGTCAGGAAAACAAAAATTTTCAATAAACCACAAAAACTAATGAAAAATGATCCTTTTTTCATTTATATATAGAAAAATCGCATCGTACATAATTCAGGAAATAGATGTGTTTGTGTTGCGCTGTTATGCGCAAATAGTTTTAGGATACATGAGATGGATGATCATTAAAAAAGACGAGGGAAAAAAAAATAAATGCCTATAATTTATATCCAGTTTTTCCTTTCCCACTAATGCCATTGCATCAATAATTTCACTCATGCATACAACGATACATGCACATTAACATTTGGTGGATGGTAAAAACTGATCGATCCAGAAAGAAAAAAAAAAAAATGAAATAAAATAAAAAGAGAAAACAAGAAATGCGTGTTTGAGAAGAAAGATAGAGACAGAAAGAGGGTAAACTATATGTTGGCATATATTTTGGAGGGGATCTAAACTGTGGTATTAAATACCATTACATGAACAAAACTTGCATTAGTATTGATAGCTAGACTCGATTGAATGAAAAAGGATCTACGATACATACGTACACTAGACCAATAAACTATGTGTACTTGCTCACTTGAATAAAGCGTACACACAGTTTGTATGTGTTCCAAATAGGTGAGGGTATTTTATTTCTAGAATGTAAGTGTCTTTTATTTGTGTTTCATTCTCGATCACAACGAAAGACGTAACACAACAGACATGAAAATTATACGTGGAAAAGTAGTGAAGTAGTTTTTATTTTATTATAGTCATTTAAGCATTGAAGACAGCGGGCACGCGACATACAGACACACATACAAATAATAAAATACACTAAAGTCTCGTTACATTATATATATACGTCTATCCAATCTATAGTATTATTGTTCAAAATAAAAAGGAATTCAACAGCTGGCTTGACGGTTGTTCTGTTCAGATAGTGAGAGCCAGTTACTCAACGACACTACAAGCAGAACAACGCGCGTGCGTATCTAACACCACCGTTCTTTCGTTTCACATTTTTTTTTTTTGTTTTTTGTTTTTTTGCTCATCATAAATGTGTGTATCGTATAAAAAGAAAAACAAAAACGATTAAAGAGAAGAACTTTGAACAAATCGTCGAAACAAAAGCAACACATAAAGGAAAAGACTTGAAAAACGTTTATTTATTAAATACGGATTTATGATCTTTGTTAGCGTGCGCGCACTAGTGGCAGGCGGTATTTTGTCTTTTGTTCGGTCTAAAAATTGACAACACGATTTACATATTTATTTGTGCATTTTCAAAAGAAGTATTTAAAGAAACTGACAAACAAAACCTTACAGATAAAACATAGATAGGCACGGGCCTCTGTATAATTTAATCCATTTGATGAAAAAAAAAAAAAAAAACATTCGAGTGACACTTGAAGTAAGAAATTAAAAACTCATACGAATAGAAACGATTGATTTAAGAGAAAAAAAAAACTTCGAAAATACCATTGAATCGTAAATACCAGAGAATCGACCAAAACGAAATTAGTGATAAGAAAAACAAAAACGACATTCAATGATTTTATTTTCGGTATTGAACTCAAATATAAACAGTTAAATAATTGATTGTGAGCGGGTTTATCTATGACGGTGTTTTTGGGTGACAAAATTGCTTAACAACAACCTTCGTATTTACATGTCACATATAAATTGAATTGATTGTGATAAGCACGTGTGCAACAAAACGAAACGAAAACTAACTAAATATATCAAATTGTATTCGTTTAATTTTGGAGGTAAAACTCATTTTGTTGATAAAAATTTAAGGGACACCAAGAGAAAAAAAAACAACAAACAAACATGGCAACAATCAGTATTCTATCGTATGGGAATCCATCGGTAACCCAAACATTGGCAAATAATAACGCAATGAAAGTTGCAATCGTTAATCGTCAAAAATGTTCGCCAGCTCTTCAGATCAAAACAAACAACAATAACATCAACAACAACAACAACAATTTCAATAAATCGAATTTAAATGTGAAACCAAATAACAAACGCTCTTACAATGTAATGAATGCAAAAAAACCAAAAACTCAACCATTAACAGAAACAAATACAAATATTATGAATTCAACGAAAACAACAACAGCAAATTCAACAGCTCAACGATCAGCAAAATTGGCAAAAACATTAAAACGTCCATTGCCTGAAATTGATACAAGCATTTTGTGCCGTGCCAGCGGTGGAAAATCAAAAGAATTTCCAATGCCATTGGCTGTAGCTCGTCGTAATGCACGTGAACGTAATCGTGTTAAGCAAGTAAATAATGGTTTTGCTGCATTACGTGATCGTATCCCAGAAGAAGTGGCCGAAGCATTTGAAGCACAGGGAAATGGTCGTGGTTCAATTAAAAAATTAAGCAAAGTTGAAACACTACGAATGGCTGTCGAATATATACGAAGTTTAGAACGTTTACTTGAAATTGATCAAGATTCAGATCATGGAAATATGAGCAATGATTTTCAAATGGCAAATGAATCATATCAATTATCAGATACATCATCAGTGTTGTCAACATTAACACCACCACCATCCGATAACATTTCAAGTGGTAGTTTTGATGAGACAGACGGTTTGCCTGATATTACAGTAATCGAAGGACATCAATATATACGTATTCCGGGCACAAATACATATCAATTGCTTGATACAACAACTAGCGGTGATGAACAATCAATTTCATATGAAAATGATGAAAATATTGAACCAATAATGCAAACAAATCCACAAATTGTACAAAATTTAATGTTACAAAATCAACAACAACAACAACAACAACAATCATCACCATTAATCGACGAATATACAACTGATTCCATTAACTGTTTTGGTAATGATGTTTACAACAGTCAAATTCATATCTT
Organism: Resseliella maxima; assembly: GCA_029041755.1. Classification (NCBI taxonomy): domain Eukaryota; kingdom Metazoa; phylum Arthropoda; class Insecta; order Diptera; family Cecidomyiidae; genus Resseliella; species Resseliella maxima. Next base: position 15,379 of record JAQOWM010000538.1, on the reverse strand, counting down.
AACACCTGCATCAATATCACCGGGTGCATATAGTATGCAATCTTCAACGGCTGGACTATCACCTGCTTTGCATGACACGATCACAACAACAATTCCATTAAATACAACACAATTTCTAACAACAACAACAACTACTGCAACAATAAAAAATGAATGCACCGTATTGCCTTCATTGAACAATAGTGCCTTATATGCAAATTCATTACAAAATTTATCGATAAATCCACAGTATGAAGGTATTCTAACATTACAAACAAAATTAAAAGATGACATCGATCTCAGCGATGAACATGCTTTATCTGAAGAAAGTATGATTGAAGCCATGAATTGGTGGAACAATCAACAGCAACAAACAAATGAACCAATTATTCATGATTCGTAGTCTTAATTATTAATACAATTTTTTATGTTTCTCATAAGAAAATTAGGTAATTGTACATTTGTAAATTTAATTTGGCCTTTAATTTGAATAATTTATTATTTTCAAAACGAACGAAAACAAAAAAAAAAAAAATAATGAAATTTCAAATTGGAATTTATTGCACATTATTATCTCTTTAATTAACATTATTTTGCAAAAATTTTTGTATTGTTAAAAGATTCAATGACAAAATCACTTTTTATTTAATTACATTTTTACACAATCTTCATCGTATGATTGAACAATTTCTTATTGCATCTTTTAACTAATCAGAGATAATTCTGTGCACAGCAAACAAAAATAAAACGCAGAATGAAATTTTGAATGAATTTTAATTTTAAATTAATTTTATTCCATACATTCATAGATAATAGCATTGCACTTTGGTTCATAAGAAACGAAAATCCTTTTTAATTGTATCGTTAAAAGCAAATAGTTTAACAAATAAGCAAACTTTTTTTGAAAAAAAAAAAACAAAAAAAAAAAAAAAAAAATATTAGAAGAATGCTAAGCAAAAGAGTTTTTGTTTCTTTTCATGTCCTATCGTTGCTATACAGCATTTTATTCCTGTAGCTACAACCATTTTAAAATATTTTCCTATTAATTTGCTAATAATAATATTAATAATATTTATTTAACATTGTAATTTATATTGAGAAAATGTCAAAATTCGGCCATTCGCATAGATTAATATATATTAAAATAAAAAAAAATAAAAAACAATATTTTCATATATCAAATATATCGTGAGAAAAATCAGAAAATTTCAAATGTTTTCATTTAACTGTTATTTTCATGTGGCGGCTCCATTGGAAAAATGCTTTATTCTTATTTGAATTATGAGTTGAGAGGTAAGAGTTGGCTTCAAAGTTTTGTATCCTTTGATCCTTGCAAAGCTCTTTTGCCCTCTTTTCTCTACTATTTCCACTTCTTCTTCTTCTTCTTCTCATTTTAGAAATCGATATCAATTTTGTTGTTGTTTTTTTTCTATCTTTCTTTTGTTTTCTTTTTTGTCTCATTTGTTTGCTTTTCTGTTGATGATTTGGGATGATTCCAACGAGTTGATCTTTCTTTCAACCATCAATTTCAACATTTTAAGTCAATTGAATCAAGACTTTTTGGTTTCATTTTGAAACGGTAATAATAATGAAAACTCAAAGCATGAGACATTCTAATTGATTTTGTGTCATATTTTCTAGACTTTTTGTTCACATTTGGTATTCATTTAATGTTTAAATTTAATTTAAATTTGGTTCCATCTGAAAAAATTTCCTATTACCATCAATGTCACATTTTGATTATTATGAACCAAATCGAACACATGTGGCGAAAAAAAAAATACATTTCAAAGAGGAAGAATTTTTTCCGTTAAACAGTAAAGTGTCTCAGTTTTATGTACACCAAACCAAAAATATATTTGGTGGCAAAGTCTAATTTTTAATGTGTAAAGTGAAACATTTACTTAGCATTGACTAGAATTACGACATTTTTCCTTTCGTTGTTCCATTTATTATGGAATTTTCAAGAACACAGAAGCACAAATTATATCCTATTTCACATGAGATACATTGCGGTTGAATTTGATGTAAACCTACATCAATTAACAATCGACCAACGGAATGGCGACGATTTCGACAACGAATCGACAAGTTTTTAACTTTGCTTTTGAATTTTTATCAATTAATTACTCTCTGGAGAAATTTTTATTACAAATTCGTCGCATAACGAATCAATATAAATTCCCGCAAAGTCAATGTTCAGTGGAATTCAAAACGGATGTTAATGAAAAGGAAGAATTGTCTACAACGGAAAACCATTGGATAATAAATTATTTTCTTTTTGGTTGATCTTCAAATGAATAAGTATTAGATAAATTCTCTTATCGGTGAACACATATCATTGGAAAAATCGAAAATCTACGTAATGTTTTGTAAATCGAAATATATTCTGTAATTTGAACCTAAAACTTTATGATCGTCAACGAAGTAGAAATTCCATTGAATCGCAATTTCAAAAACATATTCCATCCTAATTTTTAGCTCATGTTAGTTTTTTTTTTTTCACTTCCATTTTTTGCTCTTTCAAAGTTTTCGAGTGTAAATCATCGTGTTATTTTTTATTTCTTCTTTCACAATTCATACATTAAATGTTCTTTTTGTGTTATTTGAGATTGAAAAGGCGGCATTCAATAGAATCAAGCAAATACTTGTACTGGTTATGTGTATATGTAAAAGAGTGGAAAAAGCAAGTTTTATTATTTTTTCTGCTATCGCTAAGTGAATTGAAAACGAGTAATTTGCAAAGCTGAATATAAATTTTTTAGTATTTCAAAGGCATAACAAAAGGCAAACAATAGTGGCTCGAACAGGATTCGTTGTACTGTGCGCAAGTACAACAGACAAATGCAAATACCGAATTGATTCGATGTTTATGTGTATGCGACAATGCGCAGGACAAAATGAAAGCGAGAGAGCGAATCAAAAGGACCCGTCGAGCCAGACGTTATTATTATTCTTTTGATTCAAAAAAAGAAAAAAGAAAAAAAAAACTTTTATTATTATTTCTGTTTGGGTTTTTTTTCATGTGCACGGTTTGTTGATTTTGTTCGTTTGTGTATAATTTTTTTTTTTTGGAAAAGACATATCCACTCATTTGCGATTCAATGTGTTATTTGCACGCTCAGTATGGTGTATATTCCATTCAATACAAATAGCATTCAATTGTAGTGCACTACACTTTTGCATATTCTTTGCACAAACAAGTGATGAAAGCCACGAACAACGCACTGCAACCAATACAAGTACCAACGATAAAGAAGCAACACACACACACATTAAAAAACCAATTCTGAACATGTTTCCATCATTCGAATAAATTATTCGGCTAAAAAGAACACATAGAGAAACTGCCACTAATCTCAAACATCATGGCTCAGTCGATCCTTTGTATTTTTATTATTGTAAGCCAACGACATGCTTAACATTCAATAGACGCAATCCTTGTAACTCGTCTCATCCTTTTGCTCATGCGCTTTTCATCTGAAATGAACATGGTAAAAACGAAATTAAATTGCGATGTTGAAAACTGGTTTCAATTAGGAAAAAAAAAACAAATTAAATACACTGTTTTCTTCACATATATTTGATTTTTAGTTAAGTGAAATGATAAAAAAATATTTTTTTCAAGCGATGAAACTAGTCTGGATTTATCAGCAATAATCCAATTATCACTTCGATTTCCGGTTAATTTTATATTTCAAATTATTTAAAGAGGAAATCGCCGATGAAAATTGTTAATAATAATTTAAATTTAATTCTTAAAACTATTATGCGAGTAAACCATATCGGAAATTATCTTTGAAAATAGTTACAACCACGTGACAAGCACATAAAAAGGTAATAATTCAAATTGGTAACATTCATTGATTAAAAATATTTTAAAAAGGATTAATTCTCGCATTTGACATTGTTGAAGTTATCACCCAAAGAATTCTTTCATTCACCATTTCAAACCTGAAATTCATCATAATTGTTATTTTTGTGTCCCTTATTGCGTGTACTATACTTGTTTAGCATTTTTCAGGTAAAAATTTGTTTGCTGTTTATATCCGTTCACATCTTTCCTGAAAAATTACTAACCAAATTCAAGTGAATAGATAAAAATGATTTCCGTAAAATTATTGTCCTTTTATTACGAACAATGTAAGCGCAATCACTTGAATTCACTTTCTGTACAATAGTTCGTTGAAACACAATACATTTGATTACCTATTCTCTCTCACTCTCTCTCTCTCTCTCTCGCTTCTTTTTTCACGCCAAGCTAATATAGTGATTTCCATGCTGTAAGCAGTGAACACGCTTAGGTAATCATAATTTATGAATTTTTACTCTTTGACACATTTGATTGATCAGATTGAAAACCAGTAAATTGTATTCCGAGAGGAAGTTTAGCTTTTGATTTTCAGAAAAAAAAAAATAGAATTTCTTCATATTCATGAAAAAAAAAAAATGATACATCTCGAGTTTTGGAATGATGAAAAATAAAATCATGATTTCAAATGATCTAAGAACGAAAGTTGAGAATCAACATAAAGTTTGAACCATTCAAGATCGCAGATTAGTTGTCGGAACTTTTTGTGAAGCAAAATAGTTTACGTTAAATCAGTTGAAAAGAAAAAAAGTCTTTTGTTTGTTATTTCAAAAAAACCTTAACATATGTTCAGGTAAATTTTCGACGGCAATGGTCTAAAAATCATAAATGCGTGATATTAAGTGAATGACATTTGATACACATCGCGTTATCCGACATTTAATAATAGATTTTTACAATAGATTTTTTTTTTTTTCATCAATGATTCACAATCAAAGACTGTAACGGGATTTAGTGTAGATTCAGATGGTACAATGATACCATAACTTTTTGTCAAAATTGAATTGAAATAAAAACTCACAAATCCCAAAGATCACAAGGCTCGCTATGAAATCTTTTTATTAAAATAGCTTCTGTTGTGATGTTTTGAAAATGATGATTTTAGCATTTAATAAAAATGCCGTTATATATCATTCAGACACGCAAACATTTTCACCCAAGTGTACAATATGGGAATATTTTTTAATTACATACAATGACATCACATCATATCGTTGTATATTTTGAAATGACCCTCGATGCATATCATTGTTTTCTTTCGTTACATCGAATTCAAATGAACTGAATAAAATTAATGAAAAATGTTTTACTAAGAGCGTTCAATGTAAATAAGTTTGATACATTTATTTTTGGTTGATGGAACGAACATCTGGTGGTTTAATAATAAAAATGGACAAAAACCAAAACTGAAATTTTTGCGTGGGAAATTATCAACAAGTAGTTTCCGAGAGATATAAAATGAATGCCACTATTCTGGATTCACCCTTATATGATAGGGTTGCATAACGTATACTTTAGAATCATCATTTTACAACAATCGGTATTAAACCATTCAATTATATTCTTTTTTTTCTTTTGAATTGACGGATTTGAAGTGTATGTAGTTTAAAGTGCAAAACTGTATTTTGCAAAAAAAAAAACCCCTTCTTGAAGTTCATTGTTTGGATTGGAATCGAATAAGTAATTCTTACCAGTTTTCTCACAAGAAATGGGCTTCGTAAAACCACAACAATTATTGTAAAGTCGGTTAATCATGATAAACTGACAAAATTTGAGATATGAATTCAATTGAATTGAATCTTAAATTTAGGGATGCATTGAAATAACTTAAATGAAAATCTCATCAAGAACCAATTGAAGATTTATTTTAGATAATCAATGAAAATCTATTTCTGAAAAGCGCCAAGTATAAGTACTTTCGATTACTTGAAGAGCGCCCAATACAAAGAACCAAGCACATTTTGGCGCTTGTTGTTCAATTTACTATAGGATTTGAATGTATGGTTGGCACCTTTGCTTACAAAAACCCAAAAATTCTTTCTTGCTTCTATTCATTCTACACTTATATAGAAAAATGAATGAACATATTCCCAGAAGAAAAGTTTTATTATAAAACTACCGTATTATATGTAAATAGCAATTAATCAAAATGTAATATAATTAATTTTTTCGTAATTGATTTTGCTCTTATTCATCACTCATGTACAGTATACATTGTACACGATTATTATAATATTCAATAATTATTGAATCACAAAAATAAATACATATTTTCTTGAAAATAAGCAACGAAATGGAAAAAGAAAAGTAAAACAGAAGAATCAGTACTCATTCACGCTCTCTGACTGTCTAATTTTCAAAATGAAATGGTTTACCTTGGTTTTTATATATTTTTCTTATATTAAATGTAATATTTTACTGTATCAATCAATGGAAATATCCATAACCAAAAAAATTGAAACAACTATTCCGATTGAAATTGTTAAAAATTATGTTGAAAAATATCTGAATAAAAACACAATGTTTTTATCAATTTCATCATCATCATCATGTTACGAACAGAAATATGTACATGATGAAATAATAACTCGCTTAATGGAACGATCAGAAATTAAAAGTTTTTCATATACAATTTTAAAAAATCTTATTTATCAATATCGAAGAAAAATACGAAATGTGTTTAATATTATATTTATCGATGAAAGTGTGTCATTGAAGTGAGTTATTATTTATAAATTTATTATATTAAAATACATATTAATGAAGAAAAACAAACAAAAACCTAATTCTTTCAGAAATATTTTGAATGAAAAGAATTTTCAAAAATTTCATTTATATCAATATTATTTGATTGTTGTAACAAGAAATTCACAAAATATTTTGGAGTCGTTAAGCGAAATCTTCAAAATTACAATGGATTTAGGATTACTAAGAATAAATGTTTTAATTAAAAGTGAAAATACTTCAATATGGAATCTTTATTTCTATAAACCATTTATTCAAAATTGCAATTCATTTGATATTATCAAAATAGATACATTTTCATCGTTCAATTATACAAATGAATTAAATGTTTCCTTCAAACAAATATTTCCACCGAGAATATTCAAATTTCAGAATTGTTCTTTGTTAATATCAACATTTGCCATTGAACCATTTATAATTATTCAAAATGATGCCAATGGAACAGTTACATATGATGGAATTGATATTAAAGTTGTCAATGAAATTTCAAAAACGTTAAATTTGACACCGGTTTATATGCAACCATCAGATGGTAAAAATCGTGGAGCAATTTTTCCTAATGGTACTACAACTGGAGCCTTTAAAATGGTATGGAAATGGAATTACTATGCCTATAATAAGTTATTATCATATCAAAAATTGAATTGAAAATTAATAAAAAGAAATGATTACTTCAGGTTTTGGATAAAAAAGTGAACTTAACAATTGGAGCGCATGCATTAATTATTCAAAGAGTTGCGTTAATGGCATACAGCAAGGCATATAAACAAAATGAACTCGTTTTTGTATACAATTGCAATAAAATACTTTCAACGCCACTATGGAGACTATTGGCACCATTTGAAACTACTGTATGGATTTCGATAGCAATACTTACAGTTATTTCGATGTTACTTATACTGCTGTCGAAAAAATTAACATCGAAACAAAGACATTTTATAATTGGTGGAAAAATAAATCGTACACCAATCATGAATTTAATGAATGTATTGATTGGAAATGTTATACCAAATGTACAAATGACACGTGGACATTTTGGCGTTTTTGCTCGTTCACTGACAATACTTTGGATCTATTTTTGGTTGATTGTTCGGAATTCGTATCAAGGTGCATTGTATGGATTTTTTCAAATTGAAAGAAATAATTCACCATATGACACAGTAGAAAAAATACATGATTCAGATGTTAAAATTAATGTTGTTGGCTTAGCAGGAGTCATAATTCCAGAAGGTTTTGACAATAAAAGGTGATAAAAATCAAACATAACAACACTTTCAAATAAATAACTAATTTAATAAAATTTATTTTAATTTGAATTTTCATTAATAATAACGTTTCAATAGGTTTGTTCAACACGACTATAGTTACATGATTGCTTTGGACAAATTACTAAATGACAGTTTAGAGGGTGTATTATTTTCAAATGATGTGACTGTTACCTACTTTAATTTAATGAAAAAATCTTGGCATCGTATCCAGACCACTAAGAATATTGTTCGCATTCATACGCCAGTTTTTTATTTTGATAAAAATTCAATTCTTACTTATATGTTTGATCGGAATATAGAAATTTATAATGAAGCAGGTTTGATTGCACATTGGATATCAAAATATAGGCAAAAATTAATACCAGACAAATATGGGAAACCAATGAAATTGCAAATGGTTAATATTATTGGCATAATGCAAATTTCAGCTGTTTTATTTTTCATTGCTTTTATGGTATTTTTAATGGAATTCTTTGCACTTGCAAATGGAAGGATTAGGAGAATTTTGAATTATTTGACATATTAACATTAAAATCATAAAAAGTGTGATTAGTGATAAACCCATTTATAATTATATAATTACTACCAATCAGATAATTGAAGAAAAAATGTGTCCAATGTTAGGTTCCATTAAGAAAGAACCAATTAAAAGCCTAACATATTTCTTCTTTCTAAATGTAGAATTATTCCATTTGGATTACAATAAAACTACGTTCATCATATATTATCAAAACAATTATGAAATAATGTGCTTACTCCATCCATCTTGAAGAGTGTACTAACACATTTTGTGGCATTTTATTGAAAAAAATGTTTAGTATCTACTGAAAATTAGAACATAATTGACTGTGACTTAGAAATGAAAATCATTTTTATATGTTTAGTGTTTTTCAACGTTGTGAAATGTGATAATTTACAGCATAAAACTATGCATAAAGCAAAAATAATCGATATAATTATTCCAATTGAAATTGTTATAAATTATGTCGATACATATTTCAGTAAAGATACAGTTTTTCCATCAATTTCATCAGCATCGTTAAATTCTGAGCAGAAATATTTACATGATGAGATTGTAACTCACTTATTGAAACAATTGGAAATTAAAAGTTTTTCATACACAATTTTAAAAAAACTTATTTATCAGTTTCGAAGAAAAATATGGGATGCATTTAATATTATAATCATTGATGATATTGAGTCATTAGCGTGAGTATTATTCATAAATTAAATAATTATTCATTTTTTATTTTATTTTGTTAACATGAAAAAAAAAAAACAAAAACCAAATTTCAGGATTATTTTGAATAAAAAGAATTTTCAAAAATTCCATTTATATCAGAAATATTTGATTGTTGTGACAAAGAATTCACAAAATGTACTTGAATCTTTGAATGATATCTTCAAAATTACAATGGAATTAGGATTGCTAAGAGTAAATGTTCTGATTAAAACTGAAAATTCTTCGATGTGGAGTCTTTATTTTTATAAACCATTTGCTCAAAATTGTAATTCATTTGATGTGATTAAAATAATCAGTTTTACACCTGCAAATTTCTCAAATAAACTGGATATTCCAATTAAAAATATTTTCCCACAAAAAATGTTCAAATTTCATAATTGTCCATTGTTCATACCATCATTCTCCTTCGAACCATTTATAATTATTCAAAATAGAAGCAATCATATTACATATGATGGAATCGATGTTATAATTGTCAATGAAATTTCCAAAACGTTGAATTTGATACCAAATTATGTGAAACCATTTGATGGAAAAAATCGTGGAGCAATTTTTCCTAATGGTACTACAACTGGAGCAATAAAAATGGTATGTAAATGTTGATTGAATGCTGAAACGGTTATATTAAAAATTAATATACTTTGAATAAATTTAGGTAGTTGATGGTGATGCGAATATGACAATTGCATCTTACGCATTGACTATTGAAAGAGTTTCATTAATGACACCTTCAAAATCATATACAGAAAATGCTTTAATTTTCGCATATATTAGCGATGTGAAACTTTTAACACCACTATGGAGATTGATGGCACCATTTGAAACTATTGTATGGATTTCGATAGCAATGCTTACAGTTATTTCGATGTTACTCATACTGCTGTCGAAAAAATTAACATCGAAACAAAGACATTTTATAATTGGTGGAAAAATAAATCGTACACCAATCATGAATTTGATTAATGTACTGATTGGCAATGTTATACCAAATGTAAGAATGGCACGAGGACATTTTGGCGTTTTTGCTCGTTCACTGACAATACTTTGGATATTTTTTTGGTTGATTGTCCGGAATTCATATCAAGGTGCATTGTATCGATATTTGCAAACTCAACACAATAATTCGCCATACGATACAGTAGAAAAAGTACGTGATTCTGATGTTAAGATAAATGTGATTGGTGCTTCATGGTCTCTAATACCACAGGGTTATAACATTAAAAGGTAATATTATAATTCTAGTCAAAATTCGTGAAGATATGATTATTCATATCGATTGGCATTTGAAATATGCCGCATTTCATACACATTATTATTTAGATAATTTTTTTTACAATTTCACTAGATCTGTTCAATATGAAAATTTTGATGATGTAGTCGGTTTGGAAAAGCTAATGAATGGTACTATGACTGGAGTATTTCTCTCAAATGATGTCACTGTCAACTATTTCAATTCGATCGAAAAATATTGGCATGGCATTGAGTATACGCACGATATACTTCGGCCCATTACACCAGTTTTTTATTTTAACAAAAATTCAATTTTAACTTGGATGTTTAATCGAAAATTGGAAATATGCACAGAATCTGGCCTAACAATGTACTGGATCAGAAAATATAAACAAAAACTGAAAGAAGGAAAATATCGAAATCCCATGAAATTAGAAATGTCCAATATAATTGGTATAATGCAAATTTCCGCTGCTATGTATTTCATTGCATTGATTGTATTTCTAATGGAAGTTTTTGGACAGAAAAATGGTCATATTCGACGAATTTTGGAGTATTTGACATTTTAATGTTAGTTCATCAGTATTATTTATCTACAAAAATAAATATTTCCATTATATTGAAATGATTATAAATTTTAATTGGCAACGTATCTTATTGGATTGCCAGATGTGATACCATCCTAGGACTCATTAAGGATTTCGGAAAATCTAGAAATTTTTTTAGGACTCGTTCAATCGTAAGATGTTGCTAACAGCGGTTAAAAGAAGCACTACAATCTCAAGATATATGATACATTATGTATTTGTTTAATGGGATTGACGAGATTTTTGATTGGTATTCTTCATGTGAAATTATCATTTGGCTGCAATATTGTGACTTAATTAGTTAATTGAAAATAGTCAATTATTCGAAGTTGCTATATGGTCTTAATTAAATTATTATCTTTTTTCCTTTAATTTCTTGATTTTTTTTTTTTTTTTTTTTTTGGATCAGAATTTATTCATTATTGAAATAAACCAAAAAACATAATTCACATTAAACCATTTAATCAGTATTTCTATTTATAATAATTAATAAATACTTATAACATAATGAATAAGAGGTAAAAAATTCAACTAAATACAACAGAAAAGATGTCAAATTAGTTCATTATTCTTTCAATACGTAATTGAAAAGGGTTTCAAATCTGATTTTGTTTCAAAAATGAAATTCATTTTTATCATTTTGGTTTTTTTCTACGTCGTCAAATGTAATTTGTTACAGCATCAAACCATTGATAAAGGAGAAAAAATCGATATAACTATTCCGATTGAAATTGTTATAAATTATGTCGATAAATATTTCAGTAATGATACAATTTTTTTATCAATTTCATCAGCATCGTCAAATTATGAGCGGAAATATTTACATGACGACTTAGTAACTCGCTTAATAGAACAATCACAAATCAAAAGGTTTTCATATACTATTTTAAAAAATATTATTTATCAGTTTCGAAGAAAAATATGGGATGCATTTAATATTATATTCATCGATGGGATTGAATCATTGACGTGAGTGTTATTCATAAATTGCCTATTTTTTTGCCAATAAAGAAAAACAATAAAAAAAAAAAATGTTTCAGGAATGTTTTGAATGAAAAGAACTTTCGAAAATTTCATTTATACCAGAAATATTTGATTGTTGTAACAAAGAATTCACAAAACGTATTTCAATCTTTGAATGACATCTTCAAAATCACAATGGAATTAGGATTGCTAGGAGTGAATGTTCTGATAAAAAATGAACATTCCTCGATGTGGAGTCTTTATTTTTATAAACCATTTGCTCAAAATTGTAATTCATTTGATGTGATCAAAATAATCAGTTTTACACCTGCAAATTTTTCAAATGAACTGGATATTCCAATTAAAAATATTTTCCCACAAAAAATGTTCAAATTTCATAATTGTCCACTTTTCATAGCATCATTTTCCTTCGAACCATTTATAATTATTCAAAATGGAAGCAATAGTGAAATTACATATGACGGAATCGATGTTAAAATTGTCAACGAAATCTCCAAAACATTAAATTTGATACCAACATACAACATATTGTTAGATAGTAAAACTCGTGGACGTATTTTTCCAAATGGAACTGTTACAGGAGCAATGAAATTGGTATGTAAATGTTGATTGAATGCTCAAACGGTTATATTAGAAATTTGAAAACTTCGAATAAATTTAGGTAGTTGATGGTGATGCGAATATGACAATTGCATCTTACGCATTGACTGTTGAAAGAGTTTCATTAATGATACCTACAAAATCGTACACAGAAAATGCTTTAGTGTTCGCATACATTAGTAATGTGAAACTTTTAACACCACTATGGAGATTGATGACACCATTTGAAACCACTGTATGGATTTCAATAGCAATGCTTACAGTTATTTCGATGTTACTCATACTGCTGTCGAAAAAATTAACATCGAAACAAAGACATTTTATAATTGGTGGAAAAATAAATCGTACACCAATCATGAATTTGATTAACGTATTGATTGGCAATGTTATACCAAATGTAAGAATGGCACGAAGACATTTTGGCGTTTTTGCTCGTTCTCTAACAATACTTTGGATATTTTTTTGGTTGATTGTCCGGAATTCATATCAAGGTGCATTGTATCGATATCTTCAAACTCAACATATTAATTCACCCTTGTTCACCCTATACAGTTGATATACTTCAAAACTCAGATATTGAGATTAATGCAGTTGGTGTTGCAACAACTTTAATGCCACGCAGTTTTAATAGCAAAAGGTGTTCAAACAATTAACAAACAAAAATGAATACTTTCGAAATTAATAATAAATAATTTTCTATGAAATAATAGATTTGTTCAACACGATTATGATGATTTAGATGGCACTGGACAGTTTATTAAATGGAAGTTTGAATGGTGTATTACTATCAAATGATGTAACAGTCAACTAAAGGGTTGTCCATTACAGACGCAGGAAAGTATACGTCAGTTTGACAGATACGCCATTTTGGTTTCATGTCATCCATATGTTATTTTGTTAGTTGAATGTATACCATTTATCGCTATGGAGTCATATTCTATTTCTGAACGCATTATTGTTATTCAAGAGCACTATAAAATGAAAAATAAAAAATAAATTTTTTTCATTATTTATTTATTTTTTTTGGATAACTGTCCATAATAAACAATCATTCGTTTTTTGCGTAATTTTATGTCTGTTCGGTGATTGATTTTTCTGTCTGGTAGCCAAAAATACTCGTTCTTCAGAAATATCCTGCTGTAAGGAAAGAAAGTAAGAAAGACCCCCAAAAAAACAACACCACGTCTCTTTTTATTTTTTCCCCACTTTTTCAATATTTTCAAATTATTTTTTTCCTCAAATCCCACCAAAACATTCTTTTTTTCCCTTTTTTCTTTCCCCCGAAATTCTCTTTTTTTTTAAAATTTTTTTCTTTCCCTACCCGAATAAAATTTTTCCTCCCCCCAAACCCCTAATTTTTCAATTCCCCAAGTTTTTTGTTTGTTAACTTTTCCTTTTTTTTTTGGGGTTTTCCCCTTCCCTTTTTTTTTTTCCCCTTTTTTTTGTTTTTTTTTTTCCTTCCCCCCCCCCCCCCCCTCTTTTCTCTTTTTTTCCCTTTTTTCTCCATAATTGAATTCCAGCAAGTCATCGTCTCCCTTCTTTTTTTTATGGGATTTTTAAACAAAGTGTATGGTGGATAAACACAGCATACCATCCAACACCTTAAGGACAACATTATTGCTGAGATAAATGCCATAGAAACGTCTCTATTGGAAAATGTCATCGAAAATTTCGACCATCGGATCAACGTCTGTAAAACCAGTCGCGGTGAACATTTGAGTGATATTATTTTTCACACATAAATGGTATAAATGTACCTTCAAAATAAAGTACCTAACTTGGTTTTATCGCAAACCTTAATTAGTTTTATTTTCGTTTACTTTCCTGCGTCTGTAATGGACAACCCTTACTTCAAAACTCAGATATTGAGATTAATGCAGTTGGTGTTGCAACAACTTTAATGCCACGCAGTTTTAATAGCAAAAGGTGTTCAAACAATTAACAAACAAAAATGAATACTTTCGAAATTAATAATAAATAATTTTCTATGAAATAATAGATTTGTTCAACACGATTATATGATTTAATGGCACTGGACAGTTTATTAAATGGAAGTTTGAATGGTGTATTACTATCAAATGATGAACAGTCAACTATTTCAATTTGATTAGTAAATCTTGGCATCGCATTCAATATATTCGCATGCGACCAATTGCACCAGTTTTTTATTTCAATAAACATTCCATTTTAACATGGATGTTTAATCAAAAATTGGACATATGCACTGAATCTGGATTAACAATGTATTGGGTTAGAAAATACACAGATAAACCAAATGTAAACAAATTTAGAAATCCAATGAAATTAGAAATGACCAGCATAATTGGTATAATGCAAATTTCAGCTGTCATGTATTTGATTGCATTTATTGTATTTTTAATTGAGGTTTTTGCTCATTCAAATTCACATTTAAGAAGGATTTTGGATTTTATGACATATTGACATTGTGTTTGTTGTAATTACAGTTTAGAACATAAATTTCTATGTTAAAATATGAAAAAAATTATAGGTTCTGATAACGGCGAGCCAAGGGAGGGTCAAGCGGAAAAATTGATTGGAAAAACTGTGAAAAACAAAAAAAAAAAACAAAAAAAAACAAAAAATAACAAAAATAAATTCTTCCAGTTCCAAAATGTTGAAGAACCAAATGAAAGATTTTCTTCATCAATTTCATATTTTTCTATGGGAAGGGGGGTTTGGCCAGTGGGAGAATCAAGGAAACCCTGGGAATCCTGTGTCAGAACCTATGGAAGGAATCGCAAAAACGTCAATTGTAAAATACATTGATAATGAAGGGGTTAATTTAAAAACAAAACATTTTTTTTATTGACGTTTTCGTTGTATGTACATGTTAAAAATGAATAATATTGTA
>JAQOWM010000048.1:545000-771779 GCA_029041755.1 Resseliella maxima | reverse complement strand
AACGAATATTTGCTGTGGTGCGATACAGTGTGACAGCTCTTACGCTGTATTTTGATACAAAGATCATTCGAATGTACGAATACTCACATTGAAGAATAGCATCTTTGCAACGTATATAACTATACATATAAAATACGTTGTTTTTTGAATCGTGAGTGTTATATTTCAAATCTGTGCACCCATACTTATACCGTCTTTCTCGCTCCTTCTGAATACAAATGCCACACTCCATTTGAGCGTCAATTTGAGTGCATACACCCAAACATAACGCTAACATAGCGTTTTTTGTGGCGCACAATTTTACATGAGTAGTGCGTCGATGATTTATTGGCTCAACAGATGGTTTTTTCAAAACATACTTGTCGAGACCAAGGTCACGAACAATTACTACCTTTGCACCGAATGAAACATTTTCATGGATTGCCCATCGCTGAATTGCTCGTGTAAGATGAAATTCTTGATTTTTGTTTTCCAAAGATATAGTGCTATTTAGCCAATCAAGATAAGTTTCCAGAAATGATACAACCAAAGATGGGAAAGTGGCGGTTTTTTTTGGGATTCATCTTTATCATTTATTTTCCATTGTTATTAAAACGTGCATTTCAGTATATGATCTGAACGTTGTAATATTGAACGATTGTTCATTATGAGAGCTTCAGTACTTTACAAACAAACTCGCATAGATGGCGTTTTAAAGCGGTTTGTGAAAATCAAATTCCACTTTGAAATGGAAATATTGTGTTCTCTTCATTCAGCACCCTTATTGACGTATGAAATAATAAATAATACATCTGGTTCCAAGACATTTCTTTTAAGTTAACTCGATTCATGTCCATCAGTTGGACAATATAGAATAATTTATATTTCGATTTAAAATTCAAATTTATAAATTTGTAATTTTATAATTGGATTCATTATACATAAAACAATTTTATTAATTATTCAATAATGCGTTGAAAATGTGTCTTTTTTTTTTCGAGCAAATTCAAACTGTATATAAACGAATATATCATCTTACAATGAAACAGTACAACAAGCAATACGTTTTAAGTTCTCTGATAAGATGAAACTGTTGATAAGCGTTCTATTCACATTGGTGATCTTCGCCATCGGTGTAAGTAGTCAAAATGCATAATAAATAGAAAATATATATTCAATTAAATGTATTTTCTGTTAATTTTTCATTTTTTTTTTATTTTTTTTTTTTTTTTTTGATTCGATTCAAAAATCCAAAACAAAATAAAAATCTTTCTTTTAATTTGATCCCATAATTGTTTTCAATCATTTTTGTTTTCTTTTTTAATTAGAATAACTGTGCATTTGGTGCTACGAATGTCGCTAATGTTGAGGCCATTACATTGGAGAATGATTTAAAAAAATTCCAAGCAGAAATCAATAATTTTGAAAATGCTTTGAAAAAACTTGAAGAAAGTGACAAACGACGATGGGAAGGTTTTATTAGTTTAAAAGAATTGCAAGATAATTTAGCTGAATTTAAATTAACTAATAATCAATTTATACCATTGATAAAATCTCATTCAGCTTATCAACAATCAATTAATCAAGTTTATAATCAATTCGTTAAATCTAATTCGATTGAAATTTTAAAACGAAATAAAGCCAAGCATATGGAATATCTTAAGAATTTCTATATTGATCTTTACACAAAGGATTATAATTTGATTAATTTGAATGTTCATAAGGAATTAGAAAGTCGCACAGTTTACGCTGTTAATTTAACAAAAACCATTCAAAGTAATGCTGATCTGAAGGCAATTGCAAAAACTGGTAAAACAGTATTGGCTCTCAATAAAGGAATCGTTCCAGAAATTCGTAAAAGTTTGAACCATTTAAAGGAGCTACCACAGCATATGGCCCGAGTTCAACAAGTGTTTGGCGATAAATTGAAACAAGATTTATTATATTTATAAATTTTTGATAAAATTCTTTATTGAAGATTTTATGGCAAGTTTGGAAAAAAAAAAAATTTCAAAATAATCAAAACCATTGTATTCACTTTTGAATAAATAAAACCAAATTTATTACGCAAAAAAAAAAAATAATTTATGTGCCATGCATGATATTCTATATCAAATTAGTTAATCAGACAATCATCTTCAATGAATACAAAAAAAAAAAAAAAACACACAATTTTTCTAGACTTTTTTTCGCATACTGACGTATACCAACAGATGTTATATTTTGCACAATATTCATCAATAATTCCTTCATATAGAATAATTGCGTTCTTTTGAAAAGCAACAATAAAAAAAAAACTACGGAATTTTCTTTAAATAGAAAACATAAATGTAGGTACCTATTGTATTAAAATGGAAACAAAAACACAAACACATGCGTTTCGTAAAAAAAAATATGTGTCATAGCAATGTGCAATCGTTGTGGCATTTTTTTTTTTTTTTTTTTGATTTCAAGACGCCACCTATACGATTTACTGACTATACCAACGGAAACGCGAAAAAAGATACGATTTGTCATTTGCATTCCGTCACGGTGTATGTGCAATTCAGTGTGTATATGATAGAAATCGCTTGCAATGTAACGTCGCATAACTTTTGCCGTAGTACATTAATCGATCGTTGATGTACTTGCTCACGGCAAGTAAGTTCACTAAGTATGAAATTTAACAATTTTGTTTGATATTCATTTAAATTCACACCGTACTCGTAGAGATGGCGTAAAAGGGAATGAATTTCTTTGCTAATGTGACTTCAGTCTGTAATTATCTTGTCTTATGTGACTTCAGTCATACTTATTTTGAATGACATTTTTAAGGTATATAAGCAAGTTCGGTAACAAACATTTGAATTTGTAAATTCACACAAAATGAAATTATTAATCGTTATTCTCTTATATAAAACACTTTGCAGTAAAATTTTCTCTAATAAAAAGTCGTTTTTAGATTAAAGTAATGAGATTGCAATTAAAACAATTGTTTTAATTTATTTAATGAAACGAAAAATCATATTTCATTGAAATTCATACAGAAGACAGTATTTTATGATTTCGTTTAATGTTTTAAAAATAGATTGAGACGACACATGCATTTCGACTATATTTTCTAGAGAAAACACAATGAAACTGTTTTTTTTTTTTTACTAAATTATTCGCATTTCGAATTTTTCAATAGAAAACATTATAATTTATTTTAAAATTTCAATTTAAACATACGTTTTATATTGCATATTCAATTGCTTTTATAACATTCATTTATTCATTCATAAAAAAATTGATTAATAATTCAATAATTCCTTGTAAATAAATGTTCGAACAAATTTAGATTGTTTGAGTATAAAAATGCACAGATCATTCCTTTGCAGTTAATTGGATAAACACTTCTGTGACAATATGAAACTGTTATTCAGGGTTCTCTGTGCGGTGGTAATTTTTGCCATTGGTGTGAGTACAATACATTTTTGATGAGGTTTTTTTTCTTTTTCTTTTTTAAATTGATCAAATTCTAATAGTTACTGTAAATTTCAAAATTATCAAGATGGCAATCAACTTGATTGTTTCGAAATTTCATCAATTCAATTAGAATTGTTCATATTAATTTGAGTAAATAATCAATAAATAAATTATATAATAGCGAATTTTTTTCTAAATAATCAGAACAATCAGGTGATTGGAGGCACCAATGGTGAAGCCGAGGCTATAAAATTAGAGAATGATTTAAAAAAATTCGAAATCGAAATCAACAATGTGGAAAATGCATTGAAACGATTAAAGGAAAGTGACAAACGAAGATGGCAAGGTTTTATTAGTCTCAAAGAGCTTCAAGACAATTTAATTGAATTTAAAATGGAAAATAATCAATTTGTTCCATTGATAAAAACTCATTTGGAATATAAACAAACAATTGATCAAGTTTATAGCAAATTCATAAAAACCAATGCAAATGAAATAAAAAAACGGAATAAAGCAAAGCATATGGACTATCTTAAAAATTTCTATAGTAATCTTTATACAAAGGATTATAATTTGATAAAATTGAATGTGCATAAGGAATTAGCAAATCGTACTGTCTATGCAGTACAATTGGTAAAAACCATTCAAAATAATGCTGATCTTAAGGCAATTGCAAAAATTGGTAAAACAGTATTGGCTCTTAATAATGGAATTGTTCCAGAAATTCGCAAAAGTCTCAACAAACTAAAAGAATTACCCGATCACATGACAAGAGTTAAACAAGTTTTCGAAGATAAACTTAAACAAGATTTATTACATTTGTGAATGTAATTTCATAAAACACTTCATATGACACTCATTGAGTCGGAACAGTGTAAATGAAAAATCTTACAAAAAAATTAAACAATCAATAAATACATTTATATGTCAATAATAGCATGAAAATATTCTTTTTTTTTTTATTCATATTTATTGGGCAAAACCAGCCGTGAAAATAAACAACAATTCTTTTAAGAAAAAACGTATATGAGAATCTTCATAGAGAAAAAATTCATATAAATTCTGACTTTTTGTTTTTTTTTTTTTTTTTTTTTTTCATTTCCTAATGTTCAATGCGTTCGTTTCAGTAGAAGAAATAAAATTTTGCCTAGCATCGAAGAATTGCCTCAAGACGAATTCTTTCATCTTTTGATTTTAATGATTCAGTCAAGCATTTTTCCATCCGGTCATAATCTGCAGTTTCTGTAAATTCATTTTTCATGAAAAAAGTAGAAAAAAACAAAAACAAAAAATCAATTGAAAATGAAAAAAAAAAAAAAAAATATATAGAAAACTTAAGAAAGTTTCTTTGAAAAATGATTTACCAAAAAGACAAAGTTAAAATCGACCAAAAAACCCATTTACTTATTCAATGAATATCTTACCAAAATTGCGTATATTAGCAAGAATATGTGAGATATATGACATATCAATTGGTATTATATCTTCGGAAATTTTCTCTTTATCAATACTTGAAGCAGCAATGATACCAAAGCTAGTTACAAACAAAATAGCTAAAATTAATGCAAATTTCATTTTGCTTACGTTTTCGTCACAATTTACTTGCTCAACTAATTCAGTTCTTCACTGTGAGCACCTTTTATAAAAATGATGATATTCATTGCAAAAAGTGTCACATATATTTTATCAAAAAATCATAAGATTAAGACATTTTTTTTTTCATTCATTACAATTCTAGGTTGCGATGAAATCTTTGCATATGTTATTGAACTATTACGATATTGATGATAAAAGAGAAAAAAATATTTTTTCGATAACTGATTCGTCTGTTCAAATTGTTTTTTTTTTCGCTCTCTATAGTTTCGGAAAAGTAAAAAAGAACAACAACATTATCAAGATAAAAACATCACGTTATAAGCTTGAAGCTTTAAGTTTGAACTTTCAAGTTTGACGTTTCAAGTATAAATTCCGATGTTCCAAGCTTCAAACATTAAATATCGAAAATTAAATGAAACCAAGTAAGACTTAAAAAGAAAAACTTCAAAAAACTGTTTTAATTTTATAGATATGTTTAACTTTATTTTAAAAATACACAATAGGTGTTTATATTCAAAGCAAAATATAAATCATTGAATTGTAGACAATAATTTTCCATTTCGATTTGTTTGATTTCATTGTAATTAAATTTAGTTTAAATTATTACATAATGTTAAATAAAAATTTCAAAGAACATAATTTTTTTTTTTTTTTTTTTTTCGTTTTTTCGTCAATTTTTGAATGTTTCCATTTGTTGTTTATCTTTCGTTAAAAATGTCATGCGAAAAATGTTGATTCTATTGCAAACATATATTGGAATGCATGTTAGTTTAAATCAATTAATTGTTGTTTTCTTTGCTGTTGTTGTTGTAAATTTATTCTTAAAAATCAAACTAAATTATAATTAATCGTCCGGAATATTTTCATCTCATCGTCGAGCATTGTTTGTTTGTTTATTTTTTATTTATAAATATAAAACGAATCGGATGCATCTTTTTCCATTTTCATTTTCTTCATCTCATCTCATCGATATTTTTTCAGTTTTTTTTTTTTTTAAAACATTTTTGGCACTAATTCAACTGTATTTTATATTTTCTTTTTTTTTTCTGCTACGTAACCATTAAAAAATTTTTCTTTCATTTAATATCAATGTTTCTTATTCTTGTTTGATTAAAAAATAATTTTCTTTTTGTTTAAAAGCAAAGCAGAAAATGATTTTTTTTGTTTTTGTTTTTTTTTTCTTTTCTATTTGAAAATCTTAAGATCTATTTATTTATTTATTTTTGTTTTCCTTTTATTTCACGTAGAAAAATAAAACAAAAATTTAGGAAAAATGAAACAAAATTTAAAACTGACTATATGCATCAATAATAACCGAAATCGCTTTTAATTAAAAATTTTCACCGCAATTCGATGACAGAAAAAAAAAAATTGCTTGATTGTGCTTTTAATTGAATCAAAAAATTATTTCACTAGTCGACATATAACCGGATCGTTTGAAATTCGTGCATGATTTTGTTGAATGAGGTAGACCTTTGTGTTTGATACGGATTTTAATTGATTTGAATTGTAGAATTGGTTTTTAGTGTTAATACTGTTGTTGTTGTTGTTGTTGTGTTTCATTCTCACATTAATAAAATAATGAATTTATCTCTCGGGGGGGAAGGGGGAGGGGGGGGGGTCTTTGCCTCAATTATTAGTCCACGTTTTACGATTCTACGATTTGCGGTTCATTTATCTAACACTGAACAAACGATACATTTTTATTTGAACAACAGATTTTCCATTATGTTTTACTTCAATTGCTCATTACAATATTACAATGTTTTTTTTTTTTTATTTTACTATATGGCTGCATTGTTCATTTTTCGTAATATAATTTACAAATGTTTATTTCATAAAAATAGTCAATAAAAAGAAATTAGCATTTTTGCTTATTCTCATTTACATTACACACAAAACCAATATTTTGTTAACAACAAACAATCAAAAAAAAAAAAAAAAAAAAAACGGAAAACATTTGAAACGAATATGCATTTCAACATCTGCATCATTCTTTTAACAATTTGCAGAATGAAAACAATATAAATTTTTTTTTTTTTTTTTATTTTTATAATACGAAAATAAATAATTCTTCAAGTTCAATAAATTAGACCAACTGTGACCAATGGCAGCAGCGTTTTTACTACAGCGAATCGAAACCGGATATATCACTTGCCTACAATTTAGAATGAAAAAGTTGTACATTTAGATGTTTTTATTCGATTTTTTTTTAGTTCACATTTTTTGGAAAAATGAATTTTTTCTTTTCTTTTTTTTCAAAAAAATTTCATGAATTTTTTTTTTTTTTTTTTTTAATTTCATTTTTCCAATTAAAAACGTTTTAACAATTTTTTTTTCTTCAAATTCATAAATTTCAATTTCAAAATTATTCTTCTTTTGGCTTTTCATTTCTTAATTTGGAAAAAAAAAAATCAAAAGCAAATTCGCTTACTCTATCCGGTTTGTATAAATGTGTGTGTGGCAGTAAGAAAGTTGAGCCCAAATCGCGCTCAGCCATCGTATCTGCTTCATCCATCATGATCGTTGACAATGGTTTATCGTAAACGCTTGTATTTTGACTGCGATAATGTGATTGAATCAATGTCTTTGTTTGCGGATGAACTAATGTTTCGCCATATGATCGTGCCTCAGATATAATTCTAAATACAGAATAAATGTGAAAAATTTCAATTATTTCTCATATTTTTTTTTTTCTTTTTAATTACTATTTCTCATTCACCAAATTCACAAACTTTTTAAAACTAAATTCACAAACTTTTTTCAGATCATGTATTTAATAAAGAAAGAAAAAAAAAGAAATAAACAATTCAAATAATATGTTAAAAATGAGGAGAAAAAACAAAAATACTCACAGTTCGTTCTCTGGCACATTTGTCAACCAGTCGACCAAATGATCGGTGGTTTTTTTACTTGTCGATACGCTACTGCTGGCATCCAAACCATTTGTATTCGGAACAGTAATCAAACTGTCATGAACAACAGTGGCAGACACCTCAAATCCAGCTGATACTAAAGCGCCTAAAATCCGAAAAATTATTCAATTAAAATGATCCAAAACTAAAAATTCAGTAGCAATCAATAATATACCTGTTTCACTTGAATGATATGGATAATGATGATTTAATGAGTCATCATTTAAATGACTCTTATTGTGTGCACTTGTCTTTTTCTTTACAAAATTCTAAAAATCATAACGAAATTGTAATGCGAAAATATTAAATTATTAAATAATTGAAAAATAAATTACCTTTGACGTTGATGGACTAGCATCTAAATAGCTTAACAGTTTTACCTCAGCTGTAGAACCAATTGAATCGGTTGTTGTGAACATTGTTGCTTGACCTTGTGTAGCAGTTGCTGCACCAGTTTGAACACCTCGACTGGGAAAACAAAATTGATGAATTAAAAAAAAAAAAAAAAAAATGTTTTTTTTTATATCAAAAAGTCTATCAAATTTCAAGCAACAAAGAACATTATCCGAAGCAAAATGGATGTAAAATCACCGTTCTTGATGTTGATGATGTTGATGCATTTGTTGTTGTTGTTGTTGTTGCTGCTGATGTTGCTGTTGTTGTTGTTGTTGTTGCTGTGATTCTTGTGGAACGGATGATGTTTGTTGTGAATAATATTTTGCACGTGGAATCATTACCGTTAATGAACGATTTTGTTCATTATTCGATGATAATGTGGCCGCATTTCCCTTTGGTACCGCTGGTGCCATTCCTTTTGGCGGTGGTGATGTTGGCTTGCTTATGGCTTTTTTCGAATTTTTCGTTGAGGAATTTTGCTGTTGCTGTGAAATTTTGATTTTTTTTTTGCATAAATTCGATAAATAAATATTAAAAAATGAAATGTTTGTGTTCACCTTTTTTGCAACATATGGCAACTGCAATGAATCTTCACTTGTTTCACTGCTAGTATCCTCAATCATTGCACGTCTATCCTGTAATGTTCCTGTTTTGCTACCACTATGAACGGTTAATGTTTTATGTGGTAAAATATCGATTCCAGGCACAACAGTGCGTCGTCGACCATTTGGACGGCTATGTTTCCAACATGTTAAAATGATGCAAATCAATAACAATGCAAACAGAATACCACCCAATGCAATCAGACCAACAAGCAACACTGCAATGGTTTATAGATTCAAAAAAAAAAAAAAAAAAATAAAAAAAAAAATGGAACGTTTATTCATACATTTCAAAACTGCGAAATAGAATTTTGCTCTGGAATTTGCACGATGATTTTCAATTACCTTTCAAATTATATTGACATTTTTCGCCCGCATACCATTGGAAGCATTCACAAACAACTTCATCATCATTATTGAGCTCAATACAGCTACCATGATAATTGCATTGATTACAGCCCATCATTTCAGCTGAACATAAACGGCCCGGATATAATGGATTTTCTGACATATCCACAAAGCCTGCAATTTTTCAAAAGAAAATAGAAAATTGTATAAGTTTTTGCCGGCGAGTTTTTTAAGTTTTTTGACTTTCGAATCTAAAAACATTACCATCTTTGCAGGAACAAGTGTAGGTGCCTCGCAAATTGAAGCAATATGAATTCTCCGAGCAATCGTGATATTTTGCATTGTTGCATTCATCAAAATCTGTAAATTAATATCATTATTACCTTCTTCTTCTTCTTCTTCTTCTTCTTCTTCTTCTTCTTCTTCTTCTTCTTCTTCTTCTTCTTCTTCTTCTTCTTCTTTTTTTTTTTTTTTTCTTAATACACTTCAATTCTCTTTATTTCTTTTTTTTCAAAATTCTTTTGAATACTTTTACTTTTTTTTATTACTACGTTTTACTACAATTTTAAAAAATAAATAATTTCAAACATTACCATTTGCACGCAGACGATCAATAAGTGATTGTGATGAATATAAATTGGTGCCGCCCAAATTAAAATTGTTCTTTTGCAAATACTTTTTAAATACATCCATAATTTGTTCTTCATTCTTTGAATTATCCGATAATTGCAAATGAAATTCAGTTTCAACACCTTTCATTGGTAATATCGATGATTCAATTGTATGTTTAGCAGCATTTTGTGTACTATTCAATTTGGTGATATTATTAAAACCAGCAACATGAACACCATGATAAATGTCACGCAATTCAGATTGCATAACCATACGATCGATGGCATCATGTACAACTTGCATTAAATGTGCATATTTTGGTGATGATGGATTACGCAAAGCATCTTCATATTTTAATGATTGACTCTGCAACTGTGATACGGCCAAGTGTAATGTGTATGTGTATGTTGCTGGTGAATAAAAATATTCAAAATGATAGTAAATCCATTTGTTATGAAAGGAATAATAAATTGACAAGAGAAATCATCAGGAAATAATTTGAAAAAAAAAAAAATGTGAATCAAGATAAGAAAAAAAAAAAAACAAAAAAGAAAAGAAAATGTTGAAAAAATATAAACTTCTTCAAGAAAAGCAACAAAAAAAAAAAAAAAAAAAAGAGAAAAACTTACGTT
The DNA here is from genome assembly GCA_029041755.1 of Resseliella maxima. Taxonomy (NCBI): domain Eukaryota; kingdom Metazoa; phylum Arthropoda; class Insecta; order Diptera; family Cecidomyiidae; genus Resseliella; species Resseliella maxima. The sequence goes on along the minus strand of JAQOWM010000048.1, from coordinate 761,252 downwards.
TGCATGGTCGATCAAGGAACATTCGAGCAAAACCAGGTCGACATACGCATCTTGCCAGATCGCCAGTTATTTGACAAATTTCATTGTTAACTGCCTTACAATCTGGTTGACATTCGGGTTGCATTGTAACACGATTCTTATCATGTGATATTCTTGTCTCTTCAATAATGGCAGCACCTTGGCTTTCAATATGCTCATCAATTTCATCGGCTTGATTATTATCATAGTTTGTAATTTCAATTGGTCGTTTAGCTGGTTTCAATCCATTCTTTTTTGTAACATCCGATGATCGTGGTGGTGTTGCAATTAAAATGCCACCAAGTAAAACATGGCTAACATCATTACGATTATCATCATCATCACGTTTTGGTAAATTATCAAAGAAATCATCATTATTTTCATCATCATCATTGGTGTTTATATCATCAATAGCACCAATATTAACATGTGCTTTTTTCTGTGTACCGCTAGTTTTTTCATCATGTCCAATTTTTATGGTTGAATTTTGTAAATTGGCCGTTAATGTATTCAATAAATCAGCATTAATATTAATAGTACCAAGCTTTTTACGATCAGTCATAACAACAAAAATACTATCATTTGTTCCATTGTGCATTGATGTAACAACATGTTTTGTTGGTTCAGGTATTTTTGGTGTTGGCATTATCATATGATCAATATTATGAATATCATCCATTTCAAATGATTCTTGATCTTCACTTGAATCATTTGAACTATCATGTACATGTTCATTTTCATCATGGGCTGATCCAATTGCATAAACGGAAAATGATGGATTTGGTACAATTGATGCAGTTGATCCGGACACTTTATGCATTGTAATTGGTGCTGTAAAAATGGTTGGTTTAATTGTTGGTTCATGTGTAACACGTGTTGGTTTTACCAATGTACGTGTTATTGTATCGACAATTGTTGATGTTTTTGTTCGTGTTAATGTTAATAAAATGGTTGATGTAACACCTTGTGAACGAACAGTTGTTTTTGTTGTTGTTACCGTCAATACTTTTGTATCATGAATTGTGTGTCTGGTTGCTTTAACTGTTTCAGGTTTTAATGTAGCTGTTGGCCTTATCTGTTTCGATATTGTTGATGGTGGTGGTGCTTGTGGCGATGGTGGCGGTGGTGGCGGTGGTGATGGTAATGATGATGGTTCATATGAAGTAGTTATCTCTTCAAAGATATGATGTTGTGATGATTGAAGTAATGAACTTTCATCGAATTGTGGTGATTGTGGCATATGACCATTTGATGTTGGTTTAAATGGTTTTCGTATTAATACTTTTGGCAATTCTGGATTTGTATCAATGCTATATCGAACATAATCATCAAAATCATTAATTATTGTCGTAATTTCTGGCAATTTATTTGGTCGTAATGTTGGCAATTTATTACGAACAATATGTTGATATGGAACATCAATGTCATCAATTTCATCAACATCTAATTGTTCAGTGCTTGTTACAATTTGTGGTTCATTTGATTCAATAATTGCACCAATTTCAGTGCCCGTTTCAATATTATCATCATGATGCGTTGTCACATATGATGTTTCTGGATAATGTGTTGGTGCGGTAATTGCAAACATATTGGAATTTTGCTTATGAATTTGTGATGATAATTCTGGCCGTACAAAACCGCCACCCAACCAAATGTTATTCGATGCGGATGTTGTTGTTGTTGATGATGGTGTTGGTTTTTTCACCGATAATTTTGGTATTGGCGGCGGTGATAAACCCATCACTTGTTCAATTAAAACATTTTGATGATGCAACGATGGTGATATGGCCGGTACATGCTTTTGAATATATGGTTTATATTTTGTTGCATGCGTTGGCGGTGGTTGCATTTCAGTTGCCGGTGTTTTTGGATATTGTTCAACCGAATTGATTGGCATTGAAATTTTTGTCTTTTCACCAAATGGTATAAAAATAGCATTTGTAATGCCGGGCAAATAATCGGTGGTCATCATTTGATTTGGATTTTCTGTAATTGATGACACATAATTATGGGCATTTTCTTTGTTATCAAATTGATCACTTTGTGTATGTTCAATATTTGAATCTGATGTTTCATTTGTATGTTTTGAATTTGAAATTGGACGCGTTTCTTCGCCAATATTTAAATTCGATGATGTTGATTCTTGTGTATTTGGTCTTTGAGGTGCATATACAAATGGTTTGCCACGTGATAAATCATAAATATCAGCATTTTGAATTGAATGCGTTATATTTGTTGATGGATCATTGTATTGTGTAACCTTTGAATCTGGTTCGAGTTTATTATTTGTTTTAACAAATGGCCGTTGTGTACTGTATGCGTTCATTTCACTTGTTTGTGGTGTTTGATCATTTACAGTTGTTGGATGTCTTGTTGTTGTTACCGTTGCATTTGATGATAAAGATGGTGATGGTGATGATGATGATGATGATACATATTGATGATTTTCATTGAAATGATTTGCATCAAATGGTTTGCTCGAATGCCAATTTGGTTTAATTGGTTCAGATTGATGCACTGAATAATTTGTTGGAATTGGTTTATTGTAATGCACCGGATACCGTGAGAATGGTTTTTGATTGATTGATACGGGTCGTCGAGAGTGATGTGGCGAAGATGGTGGCGGCAGTTGTGGTGGTGGTTGTGACAATGGCCGATGTGATTCGGTAAACAATGGTACAGCAAAGTGAGGTGGAACCGGCAAATTTTGATGCGTAATATGATGTGGAATTCCGAATTTTGTTGGCCTTGGATCAACTGGTTGATGACCATAGAATACTTGCTTAGTATTTTGATGTTGATTTGGATTTGGAATTCGATTTAAATTTTTATTTAAATTTGAATTCACATTTGGCGTTTGATTTGGATTCAAATTTAGATTGAAATTTGGAATTTGATTTGGTTTTAAATTGTAATTTAAGTTTGGATTTTGTTTTAAATTATGATGTTGATTTTGATTTCGATTTGGAATTCGATTTATATGACCGGCAATTGGTTTTATCGTATGATTATGATTTAATGCAGGTGGTGCATACATATCATTAACCAATGATGGTGCAACCGATGGAATTTGTATATTCACATGATGTCCACCAAATGGTAAACGATTAACGCTTGTTGTTTGCAATTGTGATGGTGTATGATTGATTGGACGTTCCGTTGTAAATGTCACCGGATACAATTCACTTGTCGATGGATATCTATTCCATAAGCTATTCGCTTCGGTTTGTGTAAATGGTATGCGTTGATCTTTTGATTGATTTTTAGTTGTTGATTTTACATAATCAGAAATTTGATTTAAATTTTCAACAAATGATTGATCACTTGATATAAGTTGTGGTACTGAATTTGATTCTTGAATCACTTCACCATGTTCATTTTCATAATCATCTTCTTTATGCTGATCAATATGTAATTGTTCATTTATATCGATTGGTGATTGTGAATGCAATGGTAAATTATCATCGCTTACTTCGACAGATACATTTGATTCATTATCATCACCATCACCATCACCACCATTATTGCCGCCATCTTCATTGCTCATGCCTAAATTAATACTTTGAATATCAACAACAAATGGCGATCGATTATTGTCACGTATTAAATTGCTCGATTGTGGAATTTGATAATATGGATTTTGCTCATTATAACTATGATTAAATACATTTGAAATATGATGATTGAATTCATTTTTATTTATTATTGTTCCAGATGTAATTGGAATATCATTTGTATCCTGATTTCGGAATATTATTGGCGGTGCATGCATATCAACATCTTGGCTTAGCACATGCGAATCAACATTAACTTTTTGATTTGCAACTGGCGGTACTGAACCAATTTGAACATTATTCACATCTTGTACTTGTGCATTAATATTTTTTGTTCCAACAGCAATTGATGGCTTTGAATGTATACTTATTACATGATCATTTACATTTGGATATGGTGATGGATCATCAAAATATTCACCAGATTTATGCATCTCTTGTACACCACCAAAAATTAATGCACTTGAACTGCCATGTGGTATAACAACTTTTGCAATTTGCGATGGTTGAATATTAACAAATAACGGTTGACCCGTTGCACTTTCAACAACCTCTGGGAATTGATTTATTGATTGAATGTCTTGCTGTGGACGATAAATTGGTTTACTTGGTTCAAGTGTTTCTGCTGTAAATGAAATTATCTCTTGCGGTGCATGATAAATGTGAACGGGCGGTAAATCAGTGCTAAACACTTCTGGAATGCGTTGAATTTCAATAATATCATTCATACCACCGGCTAAATTATTCAATACATATTTGTGCATATCATTGTTTGATTGAATGCCAATATTTGGCGTTGGATGCATATGATTCAATGGAATTAAATTTGGTCGGCCTGGTTGGGGTAATAAACGATTTGGTAACGGTTGTGATGATGGTGGCTCTTTGCTTATATGCGGTGGTAGGGGTCGAATTCGATTCAAATGCGCTTGATTTGAATGAATTTGATTCGAATGCAATTGATTTAAATGCGTTGATTAATTGCTGTTGATTTAAATGCTGTTGATTTGAATGTTGTTGATTTGAATGTTGTTGATTTGAATGCTGTTGATTCAAATGGATTTGATTACCAATTAATTGATGTGGTGGCAATGCCGACAAAATGTGTTGCGGTGGTTTATTTGTTTGAACAAACATTGGTTTATTTCGAAAAACGGGAATCTTATTGAAATGTGGCGTTGCTTTTGCCAAATGTGGGGGTTTTGGTTGTAATGGCGTTAAGGCTTTTTGTGGTAATGGTGGCGGTGGACCAATGTATGTTTCACTATTTACCGTTGAAATTGAATGTGAATCTGAATTAAATGTTTCCGGCGACATATTTCCATTTGCAATTGTTTTCACTGTCGATACTGGTGTATCTGAAACATTTCAATGCAAAAAAAATAAAAGGTCAAAGCAATTAGTTTTTCAAAAATGCCCAAAAATTGAAAAAAAAAAATAAAAAAAATAAAAAAATCTATAAAACTCACCTCTGTTAAGTGGTATTCGTGGTCGATTTCCTGTTGGTCTTCCAAAAATTACATCCGAATTGGCTGTAATAACATCACCAGGTGAAATTGGAATGCCACCATCAAGAATTGGAACTTTATTCTTTTGATTTGGATTTTGATTTGAATTTGAATTTGAATTTGAATTTTGATTTGTAATTGGTTTTGTGTGTAAAATTTCATTGCTACTTTCTGAATGATCAACAATTTCGGGTGGTAAAAAGTTGACGGGTGTTAAATTTTCAATATTTTCATAATTTTGTTTATTATCATTAACCGGTATATAAATTGGATTACGTGCATGTCCTTTGGCTGGTTCAATATTTGCCGGTAATTGTGGTATACCATCAACAGTTTGATTGCCGGCATAATTTTCAATATAATCAGGTATTGGTGGTAAATTAGCATGTGGATGTGCCGGTGTATACAATGGATACGGTGAAGTATGATGCACAGTAATTGTTTGTGTATTACTAGCAACACTATCGTTATTCCAATTGATCATCGGCTTAATAAGACCAGCAACAGCATCAATCATCGGTCGTAATACTTTCAAACCATTGAAATTAATCGAACCGATTAAATTGCTAACTGGCGATTGAGTTTGAATTTGAGTTTGCGTTTGAGTTTTAATTTTTGTTGAATTTTTTACTATTGATTGTGAATCTTTAATTTTATTATGAATTGAATTTATTTCCAATGGTTCATTTTCACTTCCAGCCGCATCTTGATCATTTTCCAATTCATTTTTTGTATTATCAATTTCAATAAATTGCTCTTCGCTATTTTCATCGCTATTATTTATTATCGGTGAATTTGAATAAACATTTGCCGTTTGCTGTTCATTTTTTATCATTGATGATGGATTAATTGTATTTTTTATTGCTGTAATTTCAATTGATTGGCCATCAATTAATGTTGCCAATGTTGTATATTTATTATTATTATTTATTTGGGCTGAATTTTGTTGATCACCAAAGAATAATAATTTTAATTTATGCACAGCCGATGATGGTAAAAAATTCATTGGAATTGATTCGGTGACAATATTTTCAACAACACGTGTATGCGAATTTGTAATTGTTGTTAAATGTTCAGCATCATAATTGTCATGTGATAAAGATGAATCAGCATTTGTATCGGTTGGTCCTTGTAATAATGTTGTATAATAAGTGAATGTTGTTGCAAATGTTTTTGTTGCATATAAATTAATCGTTTGCATGAGTTCATCATTCATTAATTCATTTGAATTTGATTTGTAATCATCATCATTACCATCAATATCAGTTGCAATATTATTTTCAATTGATTCAATACGAATGGGCAATGCATTTCGTGTTGTTGTTTGCGGTGCTGGCATACGTTTTGTTGTTGGATAAATATAAAGTTTTTCTGTTGCTACAACTGATGATGTTGACATATTTGTTCGAACTATTGTACTGCCATTTATTAAATATGTATTAAAATATGTATATGTGACATAAAATGTTTTTACAACATCTGTTGCAGATAATAATGGTGATGATAATATATCAGCTTTATCAGCTGGACTTTCATTACCTTCTGCATCGATTGCAATGTATGATGTCATTACTGACATACTTTTTGATGGTAATAATTCTGTTATTACCACTTGCTTTACAATATCTGTTGTACTAATCACCTTTGATACATCATTATCGGTTAATGTTTTTGTTAAAATCATTGTATTATAATATGTATTTGTTTCAAAAAGTGTTGCGCTCGGTTCAGATGGTTGTAAAATTGATAAATAATCTTCGGGCGCTGTTATTGTATTTGTTACAGTATGTTGTGATGTTAATACTACTGGTTGATCGCCATCTATTACTGTGTTCAAATATGTGTATGTCGTCTTAAAGACACCAGTAGCAAGTTGTGGAGTCTGAAATTTCATGATTAAATCGAAATGATTATATATATATATATATATTTTTTTTTTTTTTTTTTTTTTTTTTTTTTTTTTATTTTTTTTTTTTTTTTTTTTTTTATTTTTTTTTTTTTTTTTTTTTTTTTTTATTTTTTTTTTTCTTTTTTTTTTTTTAATTTTTTTTTTTTTTTTTTTTTTTTTTTTTTTTTTTTTTTTTTTTTTTTTTTTTTTTTTTTTTAAATAAAAATTTAATTTAAATAAAATTTTTTTTTTTAAATTTAAAAAAAAAAAATTAAATTTTTATTTTTTTTTTAAAAAAAAAAAAATTTATATAAAAAAAATGTTTTTTTTTAATCTTTTCACCACTTTTTTGAATGGAGGAAATAGAAATAATTGAATGAAATTTAATTTTGAAAAACGAACAAAAGCAAAATTGTTAACAAATGTAGAGAAAAAAAAAGAAAGAATCGACAAAAATTGAAAGGAAAATTAACTAAAATTGAAAAATAACTTTCAAAACATTTAAAAACCAATTCTAAAATTTGAAAAAAAAAAAATAAATAAATAAATCATATGTGAGAGTCAAAATAGTAGCAAAAAAACTGCGATGATTATGATTAAGAATAATGTGATTGCTTGAAGCAAACAAACCTGTGTCAATGTAATTCCCGATGTGGTTGTTGGCCGAATATTATAAGCGTTCCGTTCCTCGGTGGCCGTATTTGTGATGACTTTTTCGCGGCTTTCAATTTTCGTTGTGCCATCCAATACATATGTCGTTGAATATGTGAATGTTGTAAGACATGTTTTTGTTACAAATTGATTTTCATTATAAAATGATTGCAATTCGTTTAAAACTTGTGTCGTTTTTTCTGTATCCATATTTGTTGCTGTTGTTGTTGATGATGTCGTTGCTGCTGCGGCTGCTGCTGCTGCTGCTGCTGTTGTTGTTGTTGTTTGTGGTAGCATCAATAGCATATGATCTTTTAGTGTGCTTGGTGCCAATGTTAATGGCATTTTAAATGCATCTGTTGTGGTTAAAATTCGTAAATGTGTATTTGGATGGCCACCGGGCAATGTTGTTTTATCGCCAGCAACAATAACACCAACACCATTCGACATAATGCGCGTTGCTAAATTATAACGCGCTTCATCTGTCTGCTTATCTGCACTAACACCTAAATTATTTTGTATACGACGCCGATCATGATGATTCTGACTAGATCGATCTTTTCTTTGGCGACTTTGGTAGTTTTCTTGCTTATTGTGCAGATAATGACTTAAATTATTCGATTGATTATGGCTATTTGTTGCTTTTATTGATAACGACTGTATGAATGACGCTGGATTTGCGGCTCTGATACCTCTCCAATCATTTCGCATAAAACTCGATGTTGGACTTGATGATGCTGTTGTTGTTGTTGTTGTTTTTTTTTTCGTTTTCCATTCGATTTCAAGAAGAAAGGGAAAGAGAGAGAGAGAGAGAGAGGAGAGGAAAAGTCAATTAATTCATATCAAAGCAATTGATTTTTGTTTTTCAAATTTGTGTTGGTGGTGTGTGCGTCATGTTTTTCCATGTTTCTGTTGAATTAAATTCAGTTTTCTGTATGTTTTTGTGTGTGTGTGTATGTTTTTTTTATGTTTTATGAATAAAATGTGTGTTAAAACGTTTCTTAATCTAATTAAATTCAAAAAAATTTCCCAACGCCAAAAAGAGTAACCGTAATAAAATGAAACCAATGACTTAAACCGTCTGAATTGAATGAAAAGCTGCCATTGTCGAAAGCACATGACAAAATAAAGCTTGAAATTTTAAAAAAAGTTTAAAGCTTCATTTTAATTTCTTTGAAAAACTGCATACCTTTTAACGTAACTATTATACAAATGATTTCACTGTTAAATGTATGTGCTAAAAGGCTATTAATGTCATTCAATTCAAATTTAAATTTGGAATTTGGAACAATTTCATTTCATGTTTCTAAATTTGTTTGAATTGTGTTTGAAATTTGCTCATAGGCTTAGCTTAAAAAAAAAAACAAAATTGTATTAAGTGTAAAAACGTGTTAAGTGTTAAGTGTGATGAATATTTCGTTTTAAGTGTAAATTAAAAATGTGTGTCATTATGTCATATGTATCTTAAACCGAATAAAAAATTTTCACTTCAATCAAATTAATCAATTTTTCATATGTTAAATTATTTTCATCATGAAATGTTGAGTAAACAGTTGAATTTCCAGGAAAAAAATTGAATTTAACATCATTCGAAAAATGCTAATTATTTTATAAAAACTTTAATTTTGATCAAATCGAATATCAAAATTTAGTTATACAACGAATCGCCAATTGGCAATTTCTTTATAAAATTACAAAAAAGGCAATACACAACGAAATTATTTTTGAATCAAAGCAATTTTTATATAAAAAAAAAAATTTTTTTTTTTTGAATTTTTTTTTTTAAATTTTCGCAAGCAAATTAATTTGAAAACAAAAATAAATAATTCTGTGAAAATACAAGGAAATTGAAAAGAAAATCTAGAAAATAATTGTAAAAAAAAATTTTCATTCAAAATATTTAAATTTTCGCCAAAAAAGCGAAAAAGCGAAAATGATCAAAATATTCGAAAGATCCGTATAAAGGAAAAACGAGCAAAATATTCAACTGTTTACATTTCAATGAATTTTCCCGTAAATTTCGCATTTAATGTAAATTTTGAATTTATTTTAATTAAAATAAATACCGCATTCCAATCATATTCAAATGACAATTTCCCCGATAAAAAAATAAAAGAAAAATAAATAAATAAATGAATAAATAAAGATGTTCCAAAATCAAGTTTGAAAGCAAAATATTGAAATGAAAAGCAACGATATCCATTTAAATTGATTGCAATGATTGAATCAGTGACAAATAAAAATGAGAAAATTTTTTTTTTTTTTTTTTTTCGACTTGATTTGAATTGTAAGTCACATTCTCAAAATGTATATCACTCACCTGTACAGGATAGGTAGATTTATGTACAAAATCAGTATAAAACAAAAAGGAATTGTTCATGCGCGAATATGTTCATCTGGATGATCGTTTTTGTCGATTGTGATTTGTGTTTGTGTGTAGTTTTTTTTTTTTTTTTTGTTTTTTTTTTTTGTTTTATATTTTTTGTTTGTTTTCAAAGAGTTTAGAAAAACAACTGTACAAAAAACGTTATTTGTAGAGTAGGTAGTAGGCGGGTTGATATAAGATTGGTTAAAAAAAAAAAATAAACAATTTGGCGATAAAACCGATCGACCCCAAGGAGGAAATAAACCAGGAAGTATTTGCAGCTGTTTCAATAGTCCGAGTCAATAATATAATACAATGTGTCGCATTGTCATCGTTTCATCTGTGTGTTGTTTTCATGTCAATTTGTTTTCGTTTGCTCAACAAAAAAAAAAAAAAAAGGATTTGTCGGTTTTGTGTGTGTGTGCGTGTTGGTTACATTTTTGTGAAATGGTCAATAATCGTCTGGCGATTTGAATTGTTATTCGTTTTTTCTTTTCTTGTCTTTCTTCATTATTATTATTTGTTTTTCGTTTAAATTTTCCTGTTTTTTTTTTCAGGCTAAATTTAGACATTTGAAGTGTGTGTGATTTTGAGTGTTTCGGTTGGTTGAATATCATTATTTGCATGAATTGTATGTGTTATGGTATTTGTAAGCGTTTTAATTTGATCGCGTACAAGTGTCGATGAAATGGTTTCAGATAATTGATCATGTACGCGTGTTACAACGTATGTAAATGTTCGTTGTACGGTGCTCAATTGAGTTTGAATTTCGAGCGATAGAATTGGTGTGGCCGCCATTGGTTCGGTCAATGATTGTTTATTCATAGATGATAATGTGGATGATTGTTCTTGTATGGAAGATTCAAGTGCGATAAATGGCTTTGGTGTGATGCGTCTACGTTTTACAAATAATTTCTTCTTTTGTTCGGTTGATATTGTATGATTGGATATTGATTCATTGCTTGAATCATTTGATTGAGTCGATGATTCCGTTTGCTGTTGCTGTTGTTGTTGTTGTTGTTGTTGATGTTCGGATTGTTGTTTTGGTGGTGGTGATGATGTTGATGATGGATAATTCACCCGAGTTCGTCGAATTGGCACTACAATTCGTCGCTTATTTGGCTTTGCCAAATTTGTTGCAGCCACATTCTGTTGTTGGCTCATTTCATGTATAATTTCTTCTTGAGTATTTTCGTTATTACTACGTTTTATGTTTATTTTATCATTTGTTTCGCTCATATTTCTAAGAGTATTATTTGGATTGTTACCTATTTTTCTAATGAATTTTTTAATTTTCCATTGTCGTTGTGCCATTGAACTCGATTGATTTACTGGCAATTCATCATTTTTATCATATTGTGCTGCACGTTTTGTTCGTTTAAATAATGAAATGTCCCGTGTTGATTCTTCAACTGTATTACTAACGACCGTTGTTGTGATGATTGGGACTGTATTATCATCACGGTCGCTTACAATAAAAAAGACTTTGTTACATAATTGCTAACATCACCAAGAATACTTTCAAGGCTTTGAGTTTCAGCAATTCCACCATATTCAACACCATTTTGACTAGACTCAATCAAATTTAATTCATTTGATGATGATGCATCATCGGCTGGCATATAAATTTCATCAATATTACTACCTTCAGCATTGTAAACATCAATAAAATCAGTTAATTTGGATGCTTTTACAATGATTTGATCATCAATGGCCCGTTTTTGTAACAATGCATCGGGTGTTATAATCATTGTTGATAAAACTGTACTAAATTCACCCGGTTTTCGCCCACTTACATATAATGTAATAATGCTTGTTTCAAGTGGTGTTGGTTTGGCCAATTTTTTCGGTTTTGGTTGAATAAATGATGGTGGTGGACGTTTTTCAGTTTTTTGTTCATTTTCATGTGTATCCAAATCGGGATAATCATTTTCATCAATTGGTTCATCGGCATCAAGCTTTTTATTTGATTGTTTATCATTGAAAATGTCTTGTGGCTTTTGTTTGCCAAGTGTTAATAATGAATCTTGCAATAAACCTTGTGATTTATCCGAATCACTTGTACCAAGATTCATTAGAAGATTCAATGGAATTTGCGGTTGAGATTGTTGCAATTGTTGTTGTTGCTGCTGTTGTTGTTGTTGTTGGGCCAACAATTGTTGCAATAAAATATTATTAATATTTTGTGTTGGTTGCAATAGCTGTTGCTGTGTGGGTGTTGTTACAATTGTATCCGTAATAAATTCAGTTGCTGTAATTACATTTACATTATCATCATAAATTGTGGTTAAAATCTCTTTACCACGGAATGTCACTGATAAAATGGTTGGTTCAGCATTTGATAATGTTGTTACATATGTTGTTGTTCTGGTTTTATATTCTGTAATTGGTGCCGCATTGGTCATTTGAAGTGGATTAAATGGTAATTGACCACCAATTGGTAATGCACCACCTAAATTGCCCAATAATAATTGTGATAATAAAATATTTGCAAGCGGTGCATCGGCTGATATTTGTGGTGTTATTGTTGATACAATTGGTTCAACATTATAAATTGTACTTGGAATAATATGCGAATATGATGTTTTTCGACGATTTATTTGTGTTGGTGTAAATGTTACCGATGTTGTTGGTGTTTCTTTTAAAAAGAATTGTGTAACTTCCGTTGCGCCCTTAACAACATTCGTTACTTCACTAGTTAAAACCAATGTTAAACCATTTTGTGCACGTGATGTTGTACTATATTGATCTGGTCCAAGTATTTCGGTACTTACTTTATCGGTGAGCACATTTTTATAATCAGTTTTTTTACCATTTACAATTGAAATTGTCACTTCCATTGGAATGTGATGTGTTACAGTAATTGTTCCATCAAAATTTGGTGTATATTCATAATCGATGGCATCATTTGTAATACGACCTCGAGCACGTGTATTTCCTCGTGGTGTGGCTCGTGTATTTGCGGCACTATTTGATCGACCACGTCCATTTCGTGCATCATTTTGATGATTATTTCCATAATTTCTTGGCCGTGGTGCTTTTGGCCGGGCCGGTGATGTTGGCAATGGCTTTCGACGGGCCGATGTTTGTGGTACATAACCATTTGTATTTGGGCTTGAATTTTGTGTTCGTCGGAAATTTGATGTACGGCTATTTGTTGTTTCTTTTTCACCGCCACTGCGCAATGTAAATTGTGGACGACTTGCTTTTGCTACCGTTTTTGTTGGACGAATACGATTATTTGCATTGCTTGGTTGACTGTTTACAGCTTGCTGCTGCTGCTGCTGCTGTTGTTGTTGCTGTTGTTGATGTTCATAATTTTCATTTGTTGTTGGACGATACCGTGATGTGTATCGTGTATTTTGTGTTTTTGGCCGTTGTGGTGGCACATCAATATCTTCATAATAAACATCATCATATGTGCTGCGTGGTGCAACTTGTGGTGTTGAACTTTGAGTTGGCCGTTGTCGATAACGTGACAATGTTCGTGCACCATAATCAACTTGTCGTTTTGTTCGAATACGGCTTCGTAATGCCGATTGCGGTGTAAATGCAATTTTATTTTCACGTCTATTTCGATTATCATATTCTTGATCAGCTGAATATTCGGCACCATCATCAATTTCCTCATTATCATCATCATTAATTTGTCCATCACCGGTTTGTTCATTGGCAACATCATTAATTTCCTCATGATTTGCTTCTGTTGTTGATTTAAATAATGCTCGCGGTGGGAATAGTGCATTTGATTGTGCACGTGGCCGATTTGTAAGCGCTGCCAAGCTAGCCGGTTTTTGGAATGATCTTGGTTTTGGTTTTGGTGTTGTAGTTGTTGTTGTTGTTGCTTGTGTAGCACGTGCACGCAATAATGGTGATTTTCGTGTTGAAATTGTTACTGGATTTGATCGTGGGGCGCTTGTTGGTTGAAAACGATTTGCACCCGATGTTAATTTTGATGGTCGACGAACTTTAAGCAATGGATTTTGACTGCGACGTGCATTTTCTGTTGTTGTAACAACAACATCATCTTCATCACCTGTTTCAGCTCCTGTTTCACCTGTTGCCGCACCATCAACTTTTGATTCATTTGTATCGGCTTCATCAGGATTCGTTTCAATTGGTTCGGTAACATTTTCATCTTCTGGTTTTATTGTTGTGGCTGCATCACGCAAAGATGGCGCTATTGTTGGATTTGAACGGAAACGTACCGAACTTGGTAAAATACTTAAGCGATTTGGATGCAATGAACTTGAACGGAATAAATTGCCAACACGTCTTGAACTACCAAGTAAACCAGATGATTGCGTTGGTCGCACAGATGATGGTCGAATAATGCGCGGTGTACCACTGGCAAATGTTTGTGTTTGTGATGTTCCGCTTGGATTTACCGAACTAGTTCGTAATCGTGAAAATCGTTTTGAACCGCTTGCAATGGCTGGCGTTGCAATTGATGGTGTATTTACTTGATGTGGTGCATTACTTGAACGTCTTGCACCGCCATTAAATCGTCGTGTACTTGTTTCGGCTTTACCAATGGCCGGTGTTGCTCGAATTGTTGGCGTAAAATCACTTTGTGTAATAATTGTTGCACTGCTGGCAAGTAAATTTTTTCGCTTTGGTGCAAATGTTGGACGATTTCGTAATGATTGTGCCCGTAATATTGGTGAGAATTTTGGTTTTTTACTTTGGAATGTTAAACGTGATTTTTTCCGACCATTTGCATTAATTTCATCATCATGTTTATCATCATTATTATCATCATCATCATCATGATGATGATGATTTTCGCCTTCATTTTGATGCGATTCACTCAATGAACTCTCAACAACTGCCGATGTTGGGCTAATTATTGCTTGAGTTGGATTAATCGCTGCATTTGTTGCTGTTGGTGCAATTATTGCTTCTTGAGTTTTATCAATAATATAACTTGATGTACTTTCAATAATTTGCGCATAACGATTATCAATGATTGTTCCAATTACTTTTGATTGATACAATGTTGTTGTATGATTTGCAATAATTTTACCATCAATTAATCGTACCAAACCAGTTTTATGTTTATTATCTGAATAATTTGGTGTTGCCGCTAAAACGGAACTCTTTTTTAATTCATCAACCCGAACTGATGATGTTTTTTCGGTTGTTTGCGTATAAATGCCATCAACATAATCACCAATTGCTTTTGTTGTATAAAATAATGTTGAAACACCTTCAGCATCAATAATTTTACCAGCATTTATTGATACAATGCCAGTTTCTTTTGGTTTTTCAATAATTTTCTCCTTTGTTAATTTCTTTTCAATTTTTCCATCATTGATTTGATTTAAATTCACATTATCCAAATTAATGGCACGTCCAGCTGGTGTTATTGTGGCCGCTGTTTCTAATGTTGGTGTTACAATATTTGTAACAGTTTCTAAACGACTATTTAAAATGGTTTCATCACCAACATATGATGTCGTATAATATGTATAAGTGGTAAAATGTGTCGTTGGTTCAATTGGTAATGATGGTGTTACAATGCTTGCTTCGATTACATTTTCTGATGGTATTTTTTCGGTTTCATTTTTAATTTCCATTTCTTTCTCACCGGTTGATGCTTCAATAATTGTTGGTGTTGGCGGTGATGATGATGGTGATGATGATGCAATAACAATGCTAGCTGGACTTTCATTAATTGATTTAACGTGTGCCGTTGGGAAAATTTCTTCAATTGCCAATGTTGATGCAGTTGGTGAAACAATACTTGAAATTACTTTTGTACTTGACGTTGTAATCACTTCACCATCTTTAAATAATGTTGTCCATAATGTGAATGTTGTAAAATATGTGGTTGGTAATATTGGTTCATCGGCAAGTGCAGCCGGTGGTATAACAATTGTTTGTGTTGGTTGTAATGTTTCTGTAACAACATTTGTTATTGTTTCTAAACGGGATAACACTTGACTTGTATCACCAATATATTGCGTTGTAAAATATGTAAATGTTGTATAACTTGTTTGTAATAAAAGTGTTGATGATGGTAAAATCTCTTCATTTTGACTTTCTGAACTAATTTGATCTTCAAGAATATTGTCCAATTGCTTGCGAATATTTTCAACTACACGTTTTGTATCTGGTAATTTAATTTTTTTGTATGTTGCATTAAATTTATTCACAGAAATTGTTGTTTCTGCAGCTTGTTCATCTTTTTCAATTTTTTCAACTTTTTCATCACTTTGAATTTTACCAGTTCGTTGAATTTTTGCCATTTTTTCCGTTGATGATTCAGTTGTAGTCGTCGTAATAAATTCATCATCATTTGATTTCATAGTTATTGATTCAGATTTTATTGAATTTTCACCACGAACCATTGTACTATAACTTGGTTGTATTACATGATTATCCAAATCATTTTCTGACAATTCGGTATTTTGTTCAATTTTTTGTTCATCAATTTCATTTAATTTTTCATTAATCATTTCAATGGATTTTGATGCAAATACTTTATCCTCTTCAAGCAATTGTGTTGGTTTCACCGATTGTCCAACAAAATTCGTATAAACTTCAGTTCGTGATGCAATTTCAGTTTCACCATCGGCAAAAATTGTCGTATAATATGTGTATGTTGTATAAAATGTCTTAAGTGATCCTTCAACTTTGGATGCATCAATTGCTGAATCGCTAAGACTTGGTGTTGCTTGTTGATTTAAATTACTTTCAACGATACCATCATCGAAAATATCTTCAATGCTTATCGCTTGCTCTTTACGTTCACTATTGTTTTGTGTTGATTTTACATTTGAAATTGTTTTTGTTGGTTCAATTCGATCCGTTTTATCAGACATGCTGGCCACTAAATTGGCCAAAGCCGCATCCGATTTTATTAATGACATATCCAATGTTGATGTTACAATATTTGTAACAACTTCTTTCCGACTTGATACGCTACTTGTGTATCCATGGAAAAATGTGGTCAAATATGTGTATGTGGTGAAAAGTGTTTTATAAATTAATTCAATTTCATCATCATCTTCTTCTGAATCATTTGATTCATTTGATTTTTCAGTTGTGGTTGATGATGAAAATGATGATGTAACTGCTTCAATGGTATTTCCTTCAGTATTTTCCGTTGTTGTTGTTTGTGGTGGTGATGATGATGATGGTGGTGGTGGTGCTGCTGCTGCTTGATTTGAACCATTTTCAAAGATCGCATCTGATTCGGTTACACTTTCTGTGCTTGGTTCTTCGGTTGTTGTTGGTGGTTGTGTTGTATCTTTAAAACGATTAAATAACTTATTACGATCTTTTAAACTTATCTTTACCGGAAGTATTGATGTTGTTTTCTCAACATGTTGCACAGATGTCGGTGCAATTTGTACAATTTTTGAACATTCAAATACAACATCAGTTTCAATGACATCATTTGATTGTATTGATGTTGTGCTTGCATCTTCATCATTTTCATCGGGAATAAAGAATGTTGTTAAATAGGTTAATGTTTTATAAACTGTTGATGGTTTCAATTCAAAACCAATGCCACATTCTGGTTTTTCATCGGTTTGTTCATCGGAATGCATTGTTGTTGTTTGCTTTTCATCATCATCATCATCATCATCACTCTCAGTTGTGGTTTGAATTGGTGTTGGTGTAGTCGCTTCTGAGATATCTTCTGTTGTAGTAAGCAAATTTGGTTCCGTTTCAGTAATTACTTCGATTGCTTCCGTAGAAACTGATGGAATGGCTGCAATTGTAATAAGCGTTGAGCTTGGTTCTATGTTTTCCTTTTCACTTGATGGAATCAATAAGAATGGATCATCTTCAAAGAAAATTGTTGTGGCACCAGTTAATGTTTCAGCAGTTTGTTCGCGAATAGTTTCTTTAACTTCAGTTTCTGCGGATTTATCTTTAGCAGCCAATGATGCGAATATTTTTGCAATATCTTCATCAGATGGAATCGATAGCATAACTGGAGCTTTGTTAGTTGTTGTTGTTGTTGCGGCAACAATTTGAATATCTGGCGTTTTAGCCAATTCTTCAGTTGTAGTTTGTACTTCGCTTGCTTCAATTACACTTGGTGACAATTTAAATGTTTGTTCATTTGCCAAAATCGATGATTTTTGTTCTAATTCTTCGGCGCTTTGCTCTTCAGCCGTTTCTTTGCTATTATCGGCTGGTACGCGTTGGGTTAAAATTTCTTCCGGTTCTTGGGATTCAGTTGTTGTTGATGTTGTAGTTGTGGTGGTAGTTGTTGTTGTTGTTGTTGTTTTTGGTGACGTTGCTGGCTCTTGTTCCGTTGATATCGTTTCATCAGCTTTGCTTTTACGATTATTCTCTTCGATAGCATTCAATGTGATTAGTTTTGTTTGTGCAATCACTTGATTTTGATTAACAATCTTTGATGGTTCCAAACGTAATGTTGCTTCACCTTTGATTGATGTTACTTTGCCAGTATTTGGCGGTGCGGTATTTGGTGAGAAAATAATAACCGTATTACCAACGATCGTTGTAAAATCGGCAAAACCATAATATGTAACCGATTGCAATTGTTTTTCTTCCTCTTGAAAACCAGCAATTGGAATATTAATTGGTGTCAATTGTTTTCCAATGCGATTTTGTTGGATTTCAGCATCAGTTTGTTCATCGCTGGTTTCACCTGAATTTTCGGCGCTACCATAAATTCCAGAATCGATACCATCAAATGTGTATCCACTTGGAATTGTATATGTTGGCAATTGATATGATGTTT
Source organism: Resseliella maxima (assembly GCA_029041755.1). NCBI lineage: Eukaryota > Metazoa > Arthropoda > Insecta > Diptera > Cecidomyiidae > Resseliella > Resseliella maxima. The sequence continues at coordinate 742,540 of JAQOWM010000048.1, read as the reverse complement.
TCACCTTTTCTGGATTCACTTCTTGAATTTTAATCTCAGCATTTTTTTTTGCATTATCAACAATGCCATCGCTACCGCCATTGCTACCAATGTTACCATTGCTATTATCGCTACTGCTGCTACTCTCTGAAACACTAAATGTTTGCCGAATTTGGGCTTTTTCTTCAATTGGTCGCACTTGTGCCAAACTTTGCGGTAACAATTCAAATTCAATCTCTTCACCTGACCCAAAATTCACGGAATTTACTGAATTCACTGTAACCGTACGCACATTGTATGCTTTGCTTGGATTATTTGGCGATATATAATCGGTATTTTTAATAAATGTCACCACATTGTCAGCGTCATTTTTTATAATTGTCGTTTCATTTTGTTTGTCATATCCATTATTAGTTATTGTATTGTCAGCATATTTAATTGAACCAACAATTTGTGTTGGAATAATTTGATTAAATGCATTTGTCATTGTGGCTGTTGCATCAATATCATTTACATTATTATTATTGTTACTGTTACTGTATACAACGCGTGAGCTTTTTGTCAATAATTGTGCGTATAATCGTCCATTGTCAATCGTTTTACCAAGTACTTGGGTCGCATATTCAGTAGTCACGCCGTCCTGGATGAACGTGCGTGCAGTTGATGTGAGCAGACCAACAGCCGGTTTTACGTTGAGAAAGCGTCCATGTGCCGCCCGATTATTATTATCCACTAACAATATTGTTGTTATATCTAAATAATGTTTTTTATATGTATAAATATGTACAAAATGTGCAAGAGTTTGTTTGTTTTTTTTTTTTTAAATTTCAAATTATGTCATTTTTTGGATTTTTTTTTTTTTGTTGATTTTGTAGCGTGTTTGTGTGAAAAAGAGGAGGAAAAGAAAGAAAGAGAAATACAGATAATATATAAAGAATCAGTTAAATGCAAACGATACACTTAAAGCTAAAAAAAAAAACACTAAAAAGAACAAAAAAGAGCATTTTCTGCGAATTGGTAAAGTTTAAAATAGTAGATAGAACAAAAAGAAATATTAACAAAAATAGCGTCGAAAATTAACAAGAAGATGTCACAATTCATTTTTTTTTCTACTTTTCAACGGAGACTGAGAGAGAAAAATCAAAAAAACAGAGATAAATAACAAGGAAAGGCAAAAAAATTATTTTACAATAAAATTGGTAATTTTTGAAATAACAGATTAGATAAATTGAACATTTTGTTTAAAAAAAGAAGAAATTCTGTACAATTTGGACAAGATTTTTGTTTGAAGAAGAGAAATACAAAAGTCGCGAATAATTTACAAAAAGTCTCTCATCTACATTGCGCCAAAAGAAATATTCATTTTAATTGGATACAATTCACGAAACACATACCTGCTTTACTTGATTCAAGTGACGGCGTTGGTTGAAGTTCTTTGTTTTGTTCTGGAAGAAGAAAAAAAAAAATTAGGAAAAAAAAAGAGAATTAGTCACAAAATTTTGTGTAAAACTAGTTTTCTAATCAAAATATGTAATCAAATCTGCCAAAATGTGACCTAAGTGTGCTTGGAATGTGGTAACGGAACAAGTTTTGATTAAAACAGAAAATGAAGAGGGAAAGAGAGAGAAAGAGAGAGAGAGCGAAAAAGAGAAATAGAAAGAGAAAGAGAAAAAAACTACAACGAAATGTATTATTTAGTCGATTGTTTGCCTATGTAATAATAAAAATACACAAATTTCACTGACATAATTCCGAGGCGCGAGAATGAATACATTGTGTACAATTCCGTGGGTGTTCTTTTTTTTCGATTTCCGAAAAAGGGAACTTGAACAACGGTGTACGCATTGGCACACAATTTTTGGGTCATATGCTGAAATGGAAACGAATAGAAAGAAAGAGCGAAAAAACTACTGAGAAAAAGAGAGAGATAGAGAGAGAGAGAGAGAGAGAGAGAGAGAGAGAGAGAGAAAGATTAGAGAAAAGAAATAGAAACAGAGAAAACGAATTATGATTCACGTATTGTCTTTACATATATTTTGCGTATAATTGAAATCTTGATGAAAACTGTAAAAATCTTGCAAAATATAGAAAAGAACATCTGTCTAATTGCTTGCCAATTGTGACACTGAAACCATCGTATTTTTCTACTAAATTGAGTTATTATGTCGATGTTTAGAGATCATGTTTCATAATTTGGATATTGTTTCGGATTTTCGGTTCGCCTGCTTTGTTTTTTTTTTTTTTTTTTTTTTTTATCAAACTGAATCTTTCGGAAATGAAATAATGAAGCAGCAAGATAGAAACAATGTTATAAAAACAATTTAACCAAGAAATAGAAATGATTCACATAAAAGATAGATCAAAAATTAGTGGAAAGAAACAATGCAATATTGAATAATGAAAGAAAAATTCACGCAATTTAAAAACCAGACCACACACACACACACAACAAATCAAAGAAACTGAGTAAATATGAGTAAGATAAATTCCACATCGTATTTTCCGTTTCATTACTCGGCCAGAATTCAGGCGTACATTTTTACGCAAATTAGAATTATTCAATTTGAAGTAAAAAAACCGGAAACCAAACGATTTGAAAATACTTTAGAAAAACGTACGCATTTTTTTCGTCGTTTTTTTTGTCGCTTCCAATTTTTTATTGGTTCAAGCATTACATCCATTGATTAAAAAAGAAAAAAAAAAATGTTACGATCGTGGGCTCACGTGCACAATTCAGTTGTTCTTGCGCCAGACCAAACAGTCACACATTGTTTTCGTTGTTGTTTTATTTTTTTGTTTTCTTTTTGTGGTTTGTGAAAAACGATTTTGTTTTGTTAGCAAGATTAAGCGATTGCGAATGTTTGTTGTATATTTTAAGTACTTAATTCATTAAGCGGTCGACTTCATTGAAACAATGCAATTTTAATGCATAATTGAGCAGTTATTATGCGATCCTTTCAAATGTATTACACATTTCTTACACAATTTGTAAATGTTATTTTAAGGAATTAAATCACGTGTTTATGGCCAAATCAAATGATCAAATGAGCGCAAATTGTGAGGAAGGTAGAGAGAGAAAGAGAGCGAAAGAGAGAGAGAGAGAGAGAGAGAGAGCGCTCGCGAAAGGGAGAGATAGAGCGAAAGAGAGAGAGAGAGCACTCGTGAAAGGGAGAGATAGAGCGAAAGAGAGAGACAAAGAGAGAGAGAGAGAAAGAGAGAGAGAGATGGAGCAAGAAAGAGAGAGAGAGATGGAGCAAGAAAGAGAGAGAGAGAGAGAGAGAGTGATGAAAGAAAAAGAGATCGCAAAAGGGTCAGAGATATGAACAAACAAAAAGTTGCCTACAAAAGGAAGATAAATGTTTGTTTTTTTTTTTTCAACGCTTTGTACAAGATCGTGATTTGTGATGTTTTGATTTAACAAATTGAGGTTGTTTACAAAACAACCATTAAGAGAAGGTGTTTTATTTCTATTTTCCTAAATCAGACGCAACAAAAACTGCATAACAAACATTAACGGTAAATAGATTTATTAAATAATCCGTCGAGAGACATTTGTGTCATTTAAATGGCCATGTGTCAATGAACGGTCTGTCGGCGAATGACAAATGAAATAAGTCTCCATATGACATTGGCGATAAATAGTTTTTTTTTCTTTTTTTTTTTGTCATCTTATTTTCAGTGTCTTGCACAATCTCATTGTCGCCCTTTATATGTATATTCCAGCTGTCTCAACCACTTTCCACTTATTATTTCATATACAATTTTGACATGTTTTTGAATCATTTTGACATATTTCAAACACTGAGCGGTGAGTGGAGGCAGTTGAACAAAAAAAAAAAAAAAAAAAATCATGAGTAAATTGCACGGCGATCATTTCATATATTTTGCACTTTCGCCATTTCGATTGACTCGGTAATTATATGATTTATTGAGAAAATTATACTTGCAATATCGGATTCTTCATAGCGACACCGGCTTTGAACAAACGTCATAGAAATCATAATTGTTTAGGAATTTGTGCCGCGATTTTTTGTTTTTTTTTTGCGGCAAAATTCGAAAATCATATGATGTGATATGTTTTATTATCAGAAAGGCTATGCAATGAATAACAATGCGAAAAGCGTTTGTTTTTGTTTGTATGTTCGAGTTTACAATTTCCATTGTTATTGGCAATGAGATAAGCGCTGACTTTCGCTTAAATCATCGAACTCTCGAAACATTGTGTCGCTGGTGTTGCTTTTTTTTCTCCTTCTTTCTCCTTCTTTCTCTCTCGCTCTCTCTCTCTCTATTTGTTTCATTCTTTATATTCGAATACGGCTTATTTTAACGTTCAAAGGCTTTTAGCTCTCTTTCTTTTTCACTCTCTTTGTTTCTTTCTCATTCTCTCTCTCTCTCTCTCTCTCTCTCTCTCTTTCTTTCTCTCTTTATGTGTGTGTGTGTGTGTGTGTGTGTATGTAGCATCGACATTTGGCCACCACAGACAGACACACTTTTTCGCATATAGGTTATAATCAATTCACTTTTTCTTTCATTAGAAAAATTCATTAAATATATATTATAATTTCGTTAGAGCAATTAGACCTTTCAATCTTTTTCGTTTTGCTAATACAAAACATGTAACTCGTTCGTTTTTTCCCTTTTAGTCACCGTCTAATTCTTCTTCTTCTTCTTCTTTTTCTTCTTCTTCTTTTCATCATCATCGACGTCTTCATTGGTTCGAATCTCGTAATCTTGAAAAAAAAAATTTACTTGCAAAATACATTCAACGTGATTGAAAACAAAACGATGATTTAAATGGCGTCGAATAGGTGAGACAAGCGCTAAAATAGTGAACAAAAAAAAAGCTATCGACTTTAAATTGATTCTTCGACATTTGAACTTTGAAAAGTATGCACACACGATCAACCAAACCAGATTAATCATTGTTCACACAAGCGATTGTTCTTTCTTTGGCTATATACGCCAAAAGAGAGTGAAACTTTTTTTTGAATAACTCGATTTAAGCTTCAAAACACTTTCATTCAAATAAAATCGAATATTGGGAAAAAAAAAGTAAATTCGTTTGTAAGCAATTTATTTTCATTTATAAAAAAGAAGCATCACCCAAAATTTACTTGTCTTTTGGGACATTTTATGAAACAAAAATGAGATTTTTCAACGATTTTGTCTAAAAAAGAGAGTTTCCATAAGTGACAAGGCTTTTATTTTCCTTTTTACTGAACTTTTCAATTGAATTCAATAAAACTAGAGAAAAAATTCAAATGGCACAAGCAATTTCATGCTCATCAATAGAATGGAATAATTTGATTGCGGAAAAACAACGAAAAACCACAACGGCACGGCAAACCATCAATTATTGCGAGCATTGTGATTCTGATTAGAAGGAGATCGGCGGAAACAATATGCGCCACAAATTAAATCATATTCACATTCGCATTCGAAAACAATTTGAAAATTGCGTTGTTATTTGCTATTTCTTTTTCATTGTTTCTTTTTTCTTTTCTTTTTTTTTTTTGTTATGTGTTCATTTCAAGAGATATTGTGCAAGAGAATAAATAAAGCGCTAATAAGTCTAGTAAATAAAAATAAAAAAAAAAAATTGAAAGTAGAATGTATTGTATGTGAACAGTTATGAATTCATTTTTAATCCCTACATTACTGCTGAATAGATAGGCGGAAAATGTATAAGGTATACGCAACAAATGAATAAAAGCCCCAAATAATACAAACAACAAACAAAAAATCGAGTAAAAATTTATTAAAAATGTAAAATAAGAGCGAAAAATTGAACGGAAGAGAGAGAAAGAGAAAGAAAAAGAGAGAGAAAGAGAGAGAGTGAGAGAAATAGCACGGGGAAGAAAGAGAGTGAGAGAGAGAGAGAGAGCGAAAGAATAAAAAATACAAAAGGGCGAAAGGAAAAGATTGAATGAATGAGAAGGGGCGAAATAACGCGAAAAAAAAAGAAAGAATTCAAAACAAAATTCATAATTCAAATTATAGATCGCAAGAAAGTTTTTGACTGATTCACATTAAATTTTCACAAAGAAATTGTAATACGAATAATTTGGAACCCAAAAAGTACGCTCACAACAAATTTTTATTATAAAACCGGATATAAACCGATAATAAAAATATCAGTACGGCTTTCGCAATTGTTTAAATATGTGCTCGTCGTACACCCAGTTATCCCGTTAGCGAGGGAGAGTGCGTGAGAGACAGTGACAGAGAGAGAGAGAGAGCGAGAGAGAGAGAGAGCGAGAGAGAGAGAGAGAGAGAGTGTGTGTGTGTCGGTAGAAATATTTTTGTACGTATCACACATTCATAATTTGCTTCATAAATGTGTGTGTTTTTTTTTAATTTTTATTTTTGGACGACATCGAGAATTAATTGTGCCCAAAAGACAGGTTGAGAGAAAGAGAGAACGAGTCAACACACAATATTCACAATTCAAATCGAATTACTTTCATACAATTTACTGTTAACTTCGTCAAAACAATGAATTGTTTCATGTCTATATTCATTTATTATGTGCATATGGAGAAGCAAGCATTGACAATTATTGAACAACACCAAACCAAATGAAATGGTGCACAATGAAATTTCGGCTTCATTTGATCGCAATTTCTTTGCATTTCATTGTTTTTTGTTGTTGGTTTTTTTCATTTGCCATCTTCATTTGCATATGTTTATTTGTATGATTTAATGCATATCCATCAAAATGCAAATATCCCAGTAGATTTTAATTTCAATATATGGTTTTCGTTTGTTTTCTTCGATTTGTGAATTCACCTTTTTAAATAGTCATTTAAAATATTTCCATAAATAAAATTTAATTTCCATTTAGCTTGGATAGTAAATGTGCCAACATTGATGGAAAATATAAGAGAAAATTTGTGAAATTGTGCGTGGCAAGATCAAAGCCAATGGTCGAGAAACAAATGATGCATAATTGCACATGGATTGAATAATGAGATCGTGCGGCAAATAGGCGACACAATGAGAATGCATTTCAACCGTATAAAAAGCCGACAATTTGACGATAAACGTTTTATCGCTTGTAAATGCAATATTTATCGAGACTGGACCGATTTGTTTTGTTTTCGTCGTCGTCGTCGTCATCGTCATCATTATCATCACCATCCTTGGAATATTGTTAATCGATTATTATCGGCCACTCAAATGCATTGTTCTCATAACATGAGCGAAAATGTAAGAAAAACAAAAACAAAATACATCCATATCAAAACAAAGTCAATTACTCTGGCATCTTTCACTATCGTTAGATAGTTTTTCATGTGCGGCGATGCAATGTAATTTCATTTTCATTTCCACAAATCCATATCAGCCGCAATATAATTTGAAATGGTTTTTCAGTCAAAATCATATTTATCGTCTATTTATTCATCCATTTAATTCGCATTTCTTGTAGTTTTTTTTTTTGCTTCATCTTTTCATTCTCTCTCTCTCTCTCTCTCTCTCTCTCTCCCTCTCTTTCTCCATTGTGGATTGTTTTGATGCCATTTTTCACTTTATCTTTGTGTCTATGAGCATATTTCTGCTCATCGGCCTCATCGTTTTGTGTTTACTTTATTATTTGCGCTCAGATCTTATATAATTGGGTAATGTTTATTTCAGTATGATGGTTCAATTGTACCGTAAACACTCAATAAAAATGATGCAAAGAGATCAGCACACACACACACACACACAGTGAGATAGATGACAGAGAGAATGAATGAAAAAGAAAAAAAAAAATTAACCATGATGAATGTGATTCGCTTATTTCGACGGTTGTTCAAAACGCTTAGTTACTTAATAGAGTTGATTTGTTATTTTCTTCATTTTATTTCACTTTAGTTTTTCTCCTTCTTCTTCTTCTTCTTCTTCTTCTTTGCCTTCTTCTATTTTATTCCGCTTTAGTTGTAATGATGAGAGTTAAACTGTGCACGGAAAGCGACCAGGCGACAAACGACGAATGATTTTTCAATTAAACTAGATGTGACGAAATCAAATTATTTATTTGTTTTGCTTTGCTTTACTTTACTTTGTTTTGCTTTGCATCAAGTTTTTACTTTCTTTGTTGTATTTCTTTTCAACTGTCTCCGTGCATTTCGTAATTATTATTCGGTTCAATGTTTGTTATTTGAGTTGAAAATTGATCGTTTTGGGATATGGTTAAAGAAATGAGATGGTTTTTGATTGATCTCGTGTTTTGGGTCAAATGAATCTCCGGACGACTGTTCACGATTTTTGTTTTTATTTTTTCAACTGTAACACGGTTCAAAGGTGGACATTGAATAATCAGGCGCATTGTTTAGAAAGTACAACCGAACGCATTTTGTTCGGTTTTGCCATTGTTTTTTTTTTTTTTTTTTTTTTTTTCATTTTTCAGATAGAGAAAGATGAAGCAAGAACGGAAAGGTCGGGTGAGATAAAAAGAGCGATAAATTGTAAAAAATGACGAATAGATTTTCAAATAAATATTATTATCACATTTTATTATTCAATTTCGTGCGCAAAATTTCTATGACAGGAATCATGAAATTCGCACAATTTCAATCGGATTATAAAAAAAAAAAAATAAGAAACACAGCAACTGTGTGTCGAATATGAAAACGAAAATAAATTCATTGTGTTACTGGTTGATTTAGTTTTTTTTTTTTTTGTTTTTGGCAATATGACGAAAACATTCCAATCTAAACAACGCGCGCACATCCCATTTGACTCCAGTGACCTCGTTAAAAGTTAGCCGCCAAAAATTTGTATGATGGACTCACTTTTTGTTTCATTTTGCCTTCATTCATTCATTTATGCTAAAGATTAATATTTTTTACCGCATGCCGCATACCGATCAAAATGTCTATTTATGATTTTCATGATAAATATGGTAGATCATCATCATAATCATCACCATCATTCGCAAATGAAATGAGAAACAAAAAGCGAACCGAAAAAACAAAATCACAACACAAGAGAGAACGAGAGAGGAACGAAATAAATTGGCCCGGATTTTAGGATGCAAACCGGTTCGATTACGCTTCTATGTGTCATGAACCGTCTATTTTAATTTAGAAAAAAAAAAAAAATATTAAACAGTGAAATTATACAGAAGATGAATATATAAAATTTGAAAATGAAAATGAAAAAGACTTTCGGCCAAAATTGATAGCCCATATCTGTAGCTTCGATTATTTTGCAGTACATTTATGGACGATGAATAAATCCCACATTAAAAATTAATAAGCATTCAATGGATTCTATTTATGGTGATGTTAGATTTGTCCTTAGATATTCGCCCGTTCAAAAACAATTGGACTTTACAATCCAAGCATGAAATCCAAACAGAAAGAGGAAAAGGGAGAAAGAGATAGAGATAAAGAGAGAGATAAGAGAGAGAGAGAGAGAGAGAGAGAGAGAGAGAGAAAACGATGAAAACGTGTTCAACAAATTTCAGGCCATCACACACATTCAGATGGCACTTTGACATTTTCAAAGATTCACGTAATATTTCGATTTTTATAAATAGCAGAAAATGGTAAAACCACTTATTTCATCGAACAATCATACTTTACTTCGTCTAAGCGGATCAATTTCATAGTTAGTTACTAAAAAGGCGCACAAATTAGGCGCTTGATCACGTCGCAATTCGGAATTTGTGTATTTTGCTTTTATTTATTTTTTTTTTTCACCAGCTCGTATTCATTTTTTTTAGAACCAATTACGCGATGCTGAATGAGCGTATTTATTTTTGTCGTTTCGTTTAAAAGAGGAACAACTGATTTTTGCTCTTTTTCTGCATCGAGCTTATTCTCTTTCTCTCTCTCTCTCTCTCTCTCTCTCTCTCTCTCTCTCTCTCTCTCTCTCTCTCTCTCTCTCTCTCTCTCTCTCTCTCTCCTCTCTCTCTCTCTCTCTCCCTCTGTCTGTATGTCTATCTCTCTCTTTTTTTTTCAGATCTAGCGCTTTTGCGTGAACATTATTTTAATTGACTGAAAAGCTTTGATTTAAATGGCATAAAAAATTGGTTTCATTGAACTTGGACAACATTTTTTATGAATCAAGAGAACGGGGTAATATCATCCACTTCGATTGCCGTTACAACACAATCAAATTTTATTGTTGAAGATTTTTTTTTTCTGGAGCTCATTTCAATGAAATTTCATAAATAATATGCTTTGTTTTTTCCATTTGCTACAATGTTTTGATGTGCGAATCTTTTTTTTTTTTTTTTTGTTTCTACTTCTTCGTCTTCAGTACTTCGATCAAACGAATTTGATTGTCTCCCATCTGAATACTTGTGATCGATTCAATCAGTTTGAGTGTACTACAAGATTTGATCGAGTATTTGAGATCTCATTGTATCGAACTCTACTAGCCCGTTGGCCAAATTTGTTCCAAAAAAAAAAAAAACTAAAACAAGAAGAAGAAGAAAAAAAACCACGTAAAATGATACCATTCGATCGATCAATAATCAACCGTTCAACATGCCATCGAAATTTTTTGTTTCTCATTCATATGCGATGATTTTCCCATGTTACAAATCAAACTCATCATATTGCTATTGCTTGTATTTTCTTTCATATTTACAAATAAGCGATTTCATTCATTCGATTTTAAAGTGAGTCGATTAGAAAACGTTTGCATTTTCTCGCTCCTCCCTTTCTCCCGCATTAAAGTCACTTGAATATTCATTCATTCCGTCGATCCATTATTATTATTATATCCCGCTTGTGGTGGATCGCCATGCATCCGCTCATAAATTTTTTAATGAATTCCACTAAGTTATAATATTTCACCGATAATGACAATAATTTATTTAGATTGTTGTTGTTGTTGTTTTTTTTTTCGCTCAATTCTTTGACATGGCGAAGCGCGTTTATGGCTTTCTCTTTTGATCACTGGTTCTATCTATTGGTTTTAAATGTGTGCGTCATAAAATGGTGATAAACGCAGATTATTTTTTTTTTCTCTATTTGATTTCTTCCTATTATGCTGCTTCTTCTTCTTCTTCCACTTCTACAACTTTATCATATTTTTCACTCGTTTTATCGAGTCCGTTTTTGGTTTTTGGCTGACATCACTTGTGTAAAATGTGAAACGTAAACCTTCGATACATTGAATCGCGGTTTGACAATAAGCCAAAGACAAAAACAGGTTGAAAACCAAAAAATAAAAATAAATAAAACGAAAAACTTATAATACGAATCGATTTCGATTGACCTCGCAAATTTGGCAAACGACTAAAAAGAACAAAAAAAAAAACGTGATTGATTGAAGGAGGCATTTGTTCTAATAGGGCCTGAATCTACTTCACGATTTTTTTTTTCTCCATTGTTTTTTTTTCGCAATTCAGCAAGAATCGAAGTATGAATTTCAACTAATGGACCTAACTGTCTGACATCAAATCGACGATTTTTCGATGTGGTTGTGCTTGGATGTTTTTTTTTCTCCTCAATGGTGTCGTAATGCATTTGCGGGTTTTTTGTTTTTTTGCTGTCATCATTTTGTATGAAAATAACTGAAATAGTGCTAATGATTACCGATAGTTGTAAATGTTAATCCAATCGATGTCGATTATTTGCTAATTTTGGAATAAAATATAATGATTGGTCCTCATGTATGTTGTTGACTTGATTTAATCATTTTTGTGCATGGAATGAATGTGCGCACATTCACCACATCAACAGATGTAATGCAAGTTTTCTTATTTGTCATGAGTTGTGTTTGCGTTGCGTTTTTTCATTTTCTTTTAAATGTTTTGATGTTTAGAAAATGTTTTTTATCTTTCTTTCGTATTAGAGCTGCTCACGAACCGAACATTCAGGTTCGAGAATGGTTTCACTTTTATGTTCATGTTCGTTTGGGTTCAGTTCGAGTTGTTCGAAAGAGAAAAAAGGGTTTTTATGTTCGTTCGAGTTCAAAGTTCAGTTTGTTCAAGATGTTCAAGTTCGGTTCATGTTCGTTCGAATATTGTTCAATTAACTGAACCAAATTGAACTGTTCAATACAACACAATTAAGTAAGCAACAATATTTCGAATAGGTTTTGTTTATATCGAAAATTCCTATTTTTCAAATACAACCGAACTATTGTTCAGTTGTTTTCCTCAGAAAATGAAGCAGTGCGGAAGTCGCTTCAGCAAAGAATTTCATTGTCTCTTACGCCATCTCTAGTCGAGTATGGTGCGAATTTAAATTAATATCAAACAAAATTTAGAAAGTGGACTTCTATGACGTGGACAAATACATCAACGATCGATTAATGGACTACGGCATAAGTCGTGCGACGTTACGTTGAAAGTGATCTCTGTCATTTATACACTGAATAGCACATACACCATTACGGAATGCAAACGACAAAACGTATCTTTTTGCCGTTTCCGTTGATATAGACAATGTACATTGATAAATCGTATAGATGGCGTCAAGTGTGTAGAATTTGAACGAACAGGAACAGATCGCATTTATGAACCAGTTGAATTAATTGAACAACGTTCGGAAACATTTTGTGTGTTCATGTTCGTTCGAGTTCGGTTCAAGTTGTTCAGAATTGAAAATGACCTGTTCATGTTCGGTTAAAATTCGAACGAACTCGAACAAACATGAACAGTTCGGTTCAGTGGACAGATCTAAAGCCGATACCCGTTACTCTGACGCGACAAGAAGTAGATAGGTTCTTGCAAAATTCGGATAATAAAAATCAATTAGAAAACATTTGTGGAAGAGATGATTTTTTTTTCTTTCTTTAATTTGAATAGTAATGAGAGACAGAGAGAGAGAGAGAGAGAGAGAGAGAGAGAGAGAGAGAGAGAGAGAGAGAGAGAGAGAGAGGAGATGTGGTCTAGTTTCAAGGTCAATCGAAATATTTTCACGGTCAATCAAAATGTTTTACAAATAATTGATCCGGGATTAAACCGCTAGTTCTATACTACTCAATTTGACTTGAATTTGTGATGTTTGTTGTTTTTTTTTTTCTTCTATCTACTTCGTAATTTCTCTGTCGCTCTTTTCTGCCGAACTTGTTCACTGTTCGTTCTTGTTCACGACTCGAGCAATGCAATAAAATGCGATAAAAACACCGAAAATGTCGTAAATTGTAATTTAAGAATAAACTGAATACTACAAAATTGAAAATAGCAACATGTATCTCATTCATAGCGACACACAACCATTTAAAGAAAACAGAGAAAAAAACGAGAAAAAAAAATGTATACTGTTTAAGCTGCTGTTGTTGAAGAATTTTTATGGATTGCAAGCGAAAATTGTTTTTCGCTCTGCATTTAATGCGAGAAATAAATATTTGATGTGTTGTCAGATCGAGAGAAAAATTGGATTAAAAATACACAAACCGAACACAATAGACGGATCGTTTCGGTATGATGTGGAATTGAATTTAAAATGCCTATCATCGCTGTATGCCGTTAGATATTTGTGTAATGCATTCTATTTTAAGTGTTTTTCATTAGGGTGAATACTTCACGTCTCCCCCCCCCCCTCTCCATCATCTCACATTTCGAAAATGATGATCTATACTAATTTTTTTTTTTTATTGCATTTTCTCTCTTTTGCTTTCATTCTTTCTCATTTGTTCTCGCTCTCATTCTTATTCTCTAGATCATTCACTTTGTGTGCATTTTGTATTCATCAACTGAACGGAATACAATAGCTTTTAATTAATTTTTCTTCATATTTTCTTGATGTTTTTCCCTTGTCGTGTATTCGATTCCATTCTTTTATAAATTGAGAAGAGTCGTACGTCATAATAATGAAAATTCGCACAATCGTAACCTACAACAGCTAGAACATTTTAAAAAGATTTAGAGAAGAGAAAAATTCCAGCTGATTGTTTGCGATCATTCTGCTTCGTTCAGTTATTATTTTTATTTAATTCCCAAATCGGTGATACTCGCATACCACATTGGTTTGGTTGAAAAAGAAAAGAAATGAAAAGAAAAGAAATGAAAAAAAAAAAAAAAAAATTAAGAAATAATTTGGGTCTGTGCACACCGATCCATTTGGTAACTATGGCTATGGCGCGAGCGTAGAATGATTAAGCGATAGTAATTTGGTCAGACACAGTGACACAGTTCTTATACACCAAAAACAACAACATGTAACAAAGGTGAGCAGTGTGCTTTAATACGATATTATCATCGGCACATTATTCAAATCATGTTTGGTGCCCATTTCCATTTGGACGATTCTAAATCAGTTGTTCTGCTTGATTTTTTTTCTTTTTCTCTCTATTTTTTCGTTTGTTTTATAGTCGTCGTCGTCGTCGTTTTATTATTATTTTGTATGATTTGCACAGTCATAATCACAATGAATGATGACGATCAATGAAGACAAGCAAATGAAATCGATTCTCAACGAAATGATATGCCAAAACAAATCATCAAATAGCCCAATTGGCATTATTTTTGTTTTTTTTCTTTTCATTTCATTTTATTACATTCTTTCATATCATGTGGTGCTTTCAATCAAATGAAATGTGAATGAATGTATAGCAAATGATATTGAATGTGATCAAGTTGATTATGTTGCGTACGCGCACCGTTTTATGCAAATTGGTAGGCAAATTAATGAATAGCAAGAACTCGCAGCTAATTCAGTTATTATGCGCGTTAAACACACTAAAATTGATATCAAATTGCCAGCTCGTTACATATGGCACACTTGGCATTAACACAAACCATGCCATGCCATGCCATGCCATGAACGAACAAAACGTATGACTTGGTAACCAAATGGTAAAATCCCATTGCACGCACACACAACCATTGTTTTTGTTTCAACGCAACCAACAATTTTATATGAGAGCGAAGTATGGAATAAATTAATTTGATATTCGGTGTGGCGGTTTTAAGTTTTTACCGTGACTTAACTGTATTCGATCATTGTTGTTGTTTTTGTTATTTATTCATATTCAAAGTATGGTTCTCGTATTTTTATGGCACTGAATAATCTCTCCGCTGATTCGGATGCATCGATTCACACATTTATGAACAATCCCATACTATTTAAATACATTAATTTTTATCATCATCTGTCTTACTGCATGCAAGAAATTCGTAAATTTCATTATTGACAAAACAATTAATAATTTTTTCTTCTTTTCCATTGACAACCCAATTAACAATAACTTTATTGACGATTGGCAAAATAATTTACATAAATTTAAACCGGCTGAAAGTTTCGTCGAGCAAAAAGAATGAAAAACCAGCAATGCAATGAAATGGAAATGCCCTTGTCAAAGGCAACAAAAAAAAAAAAAAAAAAATAGAAGAAACACCAACGGTTTATGAAAAAAAATTTACATTGATGGTCGTTTTCATTTTTGCATAAGGGAAATTGGATAATCAACAGTCGCTTTAAATAGAAGAAAACTATTTAACGAAATGAGTATGTCTCAGCCGTGATCCGATGCTGTGCGCAAGTGTGAACAAAAACTGGCTTTGTGGCCAGGCAAAAGTGAAATAAATTCATATGAAAATAACAACATATAAGCGCGGCATACTACGACATTCTCGATAAACTACCAATTTTTCAATTAAATATTTATGAAGAGAAAGGCTCTTGGGTTGGAAACTGTCCTTCATTCCATCACATACAAATCGCTGTTTAACAGATCTCTCTCATTTATTCTATCTCAGTTTTAAGCTCTCACTTGTTTAGTTTTCTTTCTCTCTCTCTCTCTCTCTCTACTCTCTTTGTCTCTCTCTGTCTCGCTCTCTCTCTCTCTCTCTCTCTCTCTCTCTCTTTCTCTTTCTCTTTCTCTTTCTCTCTCTCTCACTCTCTCGCTCTCTCTCACTCTCCCTCGCTCTCTCTCTTTCTCGCTCTTTCTCTCGCTCTCTCTCTCTCTCTCTCTCTCTCTCTCTTTCTTTTCAATTCGGTCTTTTTTCCCATTCTCTCTCGCTCTATCCCTTCTTCTTTGCATCTTTTTCTAACTTGTGCCCAAATTATCTGTTTCGCTTTGGCCACATTCTATCATTCTCTCTTCCTTTCCCATTTTCCCTATCTCAAAATCATGTGAACTAAAATAAAAGTTCGCATCACCAATGGGCCCTATCACAATTGTCACATTCTAAATGATAAAACTTGTATACCGAAAGTAAAACGAAAGCGAAACGAATTGACAACAATAAAAGAAAAAAAAAGTGTGTTTTTAAAGAAACCAAAGAGCAATAAGAAAGATGCCATCTGATATGAGTTTCTATCTTTAGCATTCGTTAAGCTCATGAGGTGCACATGACTCATGATATTCTTGTAAATGATATGGCAACACCTTTTTTAAGCAAAAAAAGCACGTAGGTGAATGCACAATAATGTGCGCACAAATGAAAATTTGCAAATAATACGATTATTTTTCTTCGTTCGATTGCTTCCCATGCACGACGGTGTGTAACATTGAACATTTGAATGCATCGAGAGTATGAAAGAAATAAAAAAAAAAAAAAAAAAGAATCAACAAATGTATCACGATCATTGAACTCACAACTGTGACAAATTACAAGCACAACGAACGAAAATGATAAATGGCCAAATGTCCATGATAACGAAGTAATCTTAAGTCAGTCATTGAACAAGCACACAAATCAATTGCGTCAAATTATGTCTGATGTACAAGAGCAGTGGGTGTTTGACAACGAAAGTATGATCAATTTCATAAAATAAAATCAAATCCATTTGGAAAAAATGGAAGAAAATGAAAACTTAAAAAGAAATATGGCTTCACAGTACACGATTTCACCAAACATTTGAAATCTTTGACACTAGTTTTTATCGTTTGGCAACTCTCGCATTGAAAGAAAAATGATAAAATGAGCAAAAAGTTTTCGATTTAAAATATTGTATTATGTTAAAATTGCGCGTAAAATGTAACATTATTTCATTTGCAAGGCAGCTTGTCAGCGCATTGCCATCACATCGTAACCGTACTCGGACAATAATAAAATATTATAAAACCAGTGAGAAACATATCAAAGCAAATGGAATTCGGAACATAAGTTGCCATTTTTCGTGCGATTAAAGCACCTTTTTTCTTCTTCTTCTTTTTGTTTCCTTCTTCATTAAGCTGCGCACAGACAGATCGCATGTGCACTTACAAGGGGGCAACGGTTTAGTTTAAATGCAACAACAACGAAACAAAAAAAAAAAAATTGATTGCATCCAAAACTGAATATGCAGGTGAAAGTAGACACTGTTCCCGGTGCAAGTACTCGAGCATCGACTCTTCGATGGTGTTACAATTTTGTCTTTCTTGTTTTATTTCTTTCTTTCCAGATCGCTAAACGTGCGTTTTAAACGAAACGAAGTTGTAGATTGAGACGATGAAACAACCATGTTCATGATGATGATGATGATGATGTTGAAAAAAGCAGCAATCACTACTGCGAATTACATTATGATCGCATTATTCCCATCATATTCTCAGTGTGATGTGAAATCCTGTTCGAAACACATTATAAGTATTGTTTTGCATCAATCAAATGTAAAGCCATATATATATATATATATATTCTTGTTGGTTTGCTCTTTATACGATAAATTCTCATTTGCAACAACAATTTACAAAGAAAGATAACTTGGGATTGGAAATACCTTTGCGTGTATGTCTTTTATTTTTTTTATTCGTATGTGACATTTATCGTGTTCGAAATTCCATTTGCATACATGAAATCGTTCAATGCTCCTTTCCAATGGTTTATTAAAGCGCAACAACAAATCGATTGAAAGAGAGAGAGAGAGAGGGGGGGGGGGGGAGAGAAACATACTCGAACAAAAATGAATCAAAAACCACACCATTTGGCTGCATCTAGTTTTAGACTAGATTTCGAAGAAGTCAATGAAGAAGAAAACCGTAAATGTCGTTGTCAACGACAATATTTTCCTCTATTCAAATTAGCCGATGGATCGAATAACGACAGATATCTATCGCAGGTGAGAAGTGAAAATGTAATTGGCTTTCATTGGTTTATTATTTTAAGCAAAGGTTTCTCATGAATGCGCAGTGTGCGCACTCGATCACTTACAATAAAATGCAAAATAACAACAAATGACAAAAAAAAAAAAAAAAAAAAAAAAAACGAGCAGACATTATTTGTATGCAATCGATTAGAAATCGAAATGATCTGATGTGGAAACGAGGCAAATACGCTGCATCGTAATCGAATTACCTGAATTTGATAAATATCTCTATGTGCTTTTTCTTCTCTCCCTCGCTCTTTCTCTCTCTCTCACTCTCACTCTCACTCTCTCTTTCTGTCACTCTCTCACTCACTCACTCATTCTCCACTGAAATTGGCACAATCCATTTGGCTAGAAAACACATTTCTTTCAAATGATGGAATTTATTCGCAATTTGAAATATCGAATTACATTCTCTTTGCACAAATACGTTTCCTCTTTCTTTTAAATTCCCAGCGTAAAAGTAACACAGTGGACGAGAGCAAAAAAAAAGGAAAATAAATTGCAACGATCGATGGTTTAAAAATTTTTTTTTTTTTTTCAAATAAATATGTGGGGAAAAAAAAGCAAACTCCAGATAGCTTACAGCGTAAATCAATTGAATTTCGAATGAGAATCCTTTCGGGCTGTTTGCTATTTTAGTTCCGTATTTAGAGTTAGATTACACAAGAATTGAATCGATTTGCATTTAAACAATGGTAACCGACTTTCGTTGTTTAAAATTTGAATATACATCGAAAATGGGATTCGTTGAATGAAAACGAAAGCAAATATGCGCAAAATCGAATTTGAATTGCGAAGAAAAAAAAAATGGCGAAATAACCGTTTGATGTTTTATACTAAATTTGGTGGTAGACAATGAGTCACAGCAACTTTGTAATCGATTAACAATAAACGATGATGGTTTGCTTGTGACAAGTCATTGTGTGTGTGTGTGTGTGTGTTTATTGTAATTTCGTTTACATTTTGGACGAGTTTAAAATGAATAACCTGCTAATGGCGGCTACTGGAGCACTGGGTTTTATTTTATAGCGAAAAAAAAAAAAAAAAAAAATTTCTCTTCATCATCATCATCGTCACATGGCACACAGCGATCAAGCTTGCATTTGCGCTCGTGCACCTCGTCAACTCAATGGGTTCATGGAATATATATATATATATATGAGAAAACAATATTTGTTGTTGCTTCAGATGTCTTCTTTTTCATTTTAACACCGACACCGAACAACACACAGTACACATGGAAAAATGACATGGAAAAAAGGTTTTAAATCTAGGTTTCTGTTCTGATTTCCATCATGTAATCTAGCTTTTGCACCGAACTTGTTGTGTCTCTTCGGTGCGAACAGTAAGTGTGTACTTACTCACTCAACGTGTATTTTATACGTGCGTGTACATTCGACACAAGCTTAAGCAACTCTGCACACTGTGTGTCTTAGAAATATTGCAAACGCATATGGCAACCATAAAATCATATTTGTCAACGTCACACACTTTATATATGTAAGTCAAATGAATGCATAATTACACAAAGCCAACATCAACCGTGTTCGCATTCAAATCAAAAATGATGCCACTGCATCTTTGTTTCAATTTGTCGAGCAATATTCCGGAACGATGCGCACGCGCCCTCATCATCGTAGACACAACACAGATATTATTGATGTGCGCACATTTTCAAATTAATTTTTTTTTTCTAATTAAAATTGAAGTGATGTGATGTTGATGATGATGAATAGAGTACATGGAGAGACAGAGAGAGAGAGAGAGAGAGAGAGAGAGAGAGAGAGAGAGAGAGAGATAGAGAGAGAGAGAGAGAGAGAGAGAGAGGGAGTGAGAAAAATGAGAGAAAATTAAACCAATTATTAAACAAGTGATTTGAACCGAAACAGTGAAAAAAAAAATAACATTGCGCTAAAATAGAAAACACAAACTGAATACAGAAAACAACAAAAATCAAGCAAAATTGGTTGAAAACCAATACATCGTGCGAAAAATTCGATCCGTAATGAGCATGAACCATATCATAGCCGGAACAATTACCATCAAATATCAATGCTCACAAGAATTCTAAACTATAACTATAAATAATAAACAATGAACTCTAACTGTGTGCCCATAACATCATTTGCATATCATTGTTTATTCAATGAATTTTCACAACAATTCACTTATCGAAAGTTAATGCTATTCTGTAATGCTTTTCGTCGTAGGGCATTCGATGCGAAAATTTTCACAATTATTAAGATCACATTATTCAGCAAATCAGTCAATTTAATGGTAAATTGTGGTAAAAAATCTTATTTGAATGTCTTTTTTTCCAATTTTTTTTTTTTTTTGGTCAGGAAACGTTAAGAAAAATTGGGAAAAATCAATGAAGTAGATTTTTCTGAAATTTCATTGACATTTTAAGGGAAACATAAATTGTTTAATGAAAATCATCAATTTTCTGTGGGAAAAAAACTCTTGAGAATTCAAAGAAAAAAAAAATAAAAATTCTATTTTGTGCCAAATATGGAAAATTGATTCAATTGCAAAATGTGCAATGCAGTCAACGATCATTTGGTATTTGAGATCGTTGAACTAGTAAAAATGAATCATCAGAATGGTTCACCTTGTTCGATTGAGGGCGATCATTGATGGGTGGATGACGATCATATAAATGACACATATTTCTGAATTGTGTGTGTGTGTGTGTTTCTGTGTTTCATTTGCTCTAAAAATGTATGCGAAGTTAGTATGTGCAATTTTGCACTCATTGAATGGCACTCCTAGTTATTTTGTAAGATATATACAGGAGTAATGATGGTTGATTTGTGAGGCACGGCATTCCAACATGAAAGCGATCTCAAAATATCAAAATTTGTTCGTTTTGAATTTAATGAAAAAAGAGTATGCGAACACACACAGGCTACGCAATATCGATGAAAAAGCAAGCCATTCATGCGCGGCACACAGCGCAGCAATTTCGATTGAAACGTTGAAGAAATATTTTGTTTTTTTTTTCTTTTTTTTTTTTTTAATTAAACCATAATTGGTTTGAAATATAAATTCCGATATCGACTATTGCAAATGATTAATCTAATTAATTCTAATTATAAATGTTGTTATTGCCGTTGTTTTTCGTTCACCAAACTATTTGATATGGGCTTGTCTAAGACAGGCTGTCTGTGTGAATGTCGAAAATCGATTTAGGATTCAATTTTGTAAAAGCCGAAAGAAAAAACAAAAAAAAAAAAAAAATGCTTTTACTCGCATTACACAAATTATAATTTAAAAAAAAAAAATTGCAATCCCGTAAGGTCCAATAACCGTAAACAGTGTGTGCGCCACACTAATTTCATCGTGTTAAATAAAAAAAAAAAAACAAAAACAAAAAATGAACACACACAAAAACCATTGAATACATAATGCACACACAGACAAAATGTGTGCTGTGTTCCTCCTCTGTGTGCATTTTGCAGCTGGGCTGCAAAAAAGAAAATTTCATATTATTGTATTACATTTTATGGAGACACACAATTTCAACCAGATAAGCAATTTCTGCGCACATTGTCATTCAAAACATAGAGAAACAGAAATGCCAATGCACTATGAATGAGTAATAAATGCAACAATGTTGAGTGCATAATCTCACCGAAATGGTAATAATGGTTTGTTGATACGTACACAAACACGAATAAACACACACACACACATCGTCATCGTCATCATCACGGAAAGCAAAGAAAGAAATTAAAAAAAAAAAAAAAGGAAAATTGTGCGAAGGCTGTTTTGTGTATCGATCAATATAAATGAAAATCGACGCTTGGTACGTTCGTTCGTTCATTCGCTTTGTTTGTTTGCTGAACTGGTGCGCACTGCATTACATGGTTGAAATGAAAAAAAAAAAAAAGAGCCAAAACTTGCCACTCGATTTTTCGAGTGAAAAATTGCGCACACGTTTAGTCTAGTGTTGATGTAATGGCGCAAAAATTGTCTCGACTCTCTCATGACAACACATCGAATCGAGTGTTTTAGTTTTGCTTGCACAACTTGTAACCAGTTTGCATCTCTTTCGCCAATAAATTTCTTTGTGAGATCATTTCAGCCAACTGCAAAAATACATTCCATTCTTGTCTTGTCACACAAAGCAACGGCTGCTGGGGAACAAAGTATATGCCGAAATCAATTGAGAAAATAACAACAACAACAACAACAACAACAACAACCACAACAACGTGAAAATGTTAAATTGGAAAAATGTGCATGAGCAAACACGACACATTGAGACCGAAGCCGATTGCATTTTCTGATTGACAAAACTACATACAAATTGATAAGTATGGGTTCATTTCGTGTTTATTATGTAAATCAATCACACCAAAAATGTGTGTGCGCACATAAAATTGCATCGCATTTTCATATCACAGTTATAACAGAAATGTTTACGCGATTTACGGTACAGCCATGTGATCAATATTTTCACGTTTTGATTCAAATTGGCACATTTTTGGTGTTTATTTGTGTTTGAGAGTTTTTCGGCGTGTGTGTTTGCGTGTGTGTGCGCGCGTGTGTGTGCGCGCGTGTGTGTAAGTGATTGAAATGACATTCGTGACGCTAACGACAATTAATGAAAATTAAAATTGAAATCGAAATCGAAAGTGAAGCACGAAAATCAATTTACAGTTCCTTGAAATAAATTGTCAAATTGAATTAATGCAATAAACGATCTTTATTCCCATCCAAATATTCAAATAACAAAAGACAAAAGCAACAGAATGAAACATCAATAAATAATTGGCAAATCGATCTAATTGTAATTAAATGAATCATGAAACTGTTTATTGATGGCGCAACATCGTTTAATTCGATAACCGCACATCGGTCAAGGCAAGCACGAACCAAATCCCTCCAATCTAATCGAAGCAATGTTTTGCTGCGCAATGCAAGTGCTTGGGTTCTCTCTCTCTCTCTCTCTCTCTCTCGACTTCTTTTTCCTCTTCAATTGATGCATAACATTTGGCTATGACTCCGACTCTGACTATGGCAATTGTTTCTTTGAAACCAATATCATAATATCAGACGAGAAGAAAACCGTAACCCAGCTTTTATTTCATTTTTCTGCTTCTTCTTCTTCTTGCTGAAGAGAATAAAAAGCAAAATCAAAATAATATCGTGTGACTGTGAACAACTATTCTAGTGTTTGTTTGTTTGTGCCTGATAGTTGATCGTGCAAATTTGCCTATGGAAAACCAGATTTTTTGTCTGTTGACTTTGCAAAATGTTCGTCATTTTGGATTCTCTTCTATTTAACATTCTATTTTCCACACATGCTGCTGTCTATTTACTTTATTCATTTTGCACGTTGCCACAATGTTTTCTACTTTTTTTCGCTCGCTCTCTTTCTCTCTTTCTCTCTCTCTCCTTCTGTCTCCCTCT
Organism: Resseliella maxima; assembly: GCA_029041755.1. Classification (NCBI taxonomy): domain Eukaryota; kingdom Metazoa; phylum Arthropoda; class Insecta; order Diptera; family Cecidomyiidae; genus Resseliella; species Resseliella maxima. Next base: position 719,177 of record JAQOWM010000048.1, on the reverse strand, counting down.
CCCTCGCCTTCTCCTTCTCCTTCTCTCTCCCTCTCTCTCTCTCTCTCTCTCTCTCTCTCTCTCTCTCTCTCTCTCTCTCTCTTTGTCTCTCTTTGTCTTATTGCTATGTTAAATTCTGTATCTAACCCTAGTTTTCATATAAATTCATCGACTAACAAATGACTGACTTTATTTTACACTCTGTCTCTGTTTCACCGCCATAATCTTTATGTGTGTCTTTAGCTCGTTTTGTATTGTATCTTATTGTCGTAATTGACCTGATTCTTTCGCAGCTCTTCAGCTGGTGTGTTGCGCTTGTGTGATACTTAGATTGTTGTTTGTTCCATTCGCTATTTCGCATCCGCATTTCGCTATGTTTTTCGCCCAAGAAAATGAAAAAAAAGCAACAGCAACAGCAGCAACAACAGAAACATATTGTAATTTAAATGCTCTTATTTATAAACACAACAATAAGAAATGAACCATTTGGAATAACCGACCCATTCAGAATAGACACTCTTTCTCATAACAATGAACATTGACTATTTCATACATATAGACACACAAACACAGTGCACCGGCTAAAAGTAGAATGTGTTCATGACCATTTTACATTTGAAACGATAATATTGGCTTGAGTTTTAATTATTTGTTTGTGTTTTTTCCGTTTTTGATCGAATTTTTTCTCTTCTTCATTCTAGTTTTTTTTTTTTTTTTGTTTTGTTTTATTCTTTAAAACTGCCGCCGACAAACAATATTTTTGCTACATGCACCATGCTGACTTATTTCAAACAGTATACATAATCACGATTCTGATTATCGATTGACTGTTCACGATCGATTGATTGAAATGGGAAGAAAGTCAAGCGAAAATGATTAAGAAGAAAGTCAAACGAAAAACAGTTTGTGTGATTGAAGGCAATCGAAGATGAATTTTAATGGCAATTTGCCACTTGAGCAAATGTATGACCCAAACAACAAACATTTTCTCTATTTTTCCTCTTCTCGCTCGCTCTTTCAAACTAAAACAGGTGCAAATAACATGCCAAATTCAATTTAACCTATCGATCAGATAATGAAGTCGCAAGCCAATCAATTTCTCTTCTCATTTTCCTTTCGATCTTCCAATTTTGTAGATATTATAATTGTTCAAGCAAATGAATCGGTTACGATTTGCATGTCATTCGATTTTATTTCAAAGTCAAATTGATATTGAGCCCGCGAATGAAAAAAGAAGAAATAATGATGATTAATCTGATTGAAATTGATGAATTTTAAATTATCGTCAAGATAAGGTCAGCATGTCAAAATGTTTTCAATTCAAATCTTTTTTTTTTTTTTTTTTTTTTTTGAATTTGGGATTTGGATATTTGCATGATAAATCTATATCTCTCACTCTCTTCATTCTTCATTGGCATATATTTCAGGTAGAAATATGTGATCGTTTCGCTTTCACATTCATTTAACTGAAAGCATTTAATTGCTCCTGATTGCAAATTGATGTAAAGCCGAGTTCGATTCTATTCTGGAAATAAGCATTTTATTCATATCATCATGACATGTTATCGATAGCATTCAAACATTTTTTTTTTTTTTTATTTTTTTTTTTACATTCAAAACATTTTTATTTGCTTATAGCCAGTGACTGTGCGCGAGTTTAAAAAAAAACAGTTAATTATTTAGTTTGTATTATGCGCGCGCAACCTATTTTCGGACCGTGGGTCTTTCTCTTCTTTCTCCATATATAAAGATTTCTGTGATATTTTTACATTTCGTCTAAATGCTCGAATCTCTCAGTCTATCTCTCTCTCTCTCTCTCTCTCTCTCTCTCTCTCTCTCTCTCTCTCCTTCACTCTCTTTCATTTGATTTTTATTCCAATATTCTTTGGCTGTGATCGGCCAGCGAATCAAGTTGCATGCAATTGAACGGGAACGCGTCGACCAAATGAAAAAAAAAAAAAAAAACTACAACAACGACATAGGTGAACAACAAATCGAATCGACAAATAAGCAACAAGAATAAAAACGTTAATCCACCGAATAAATACAATAAGAAGAATGTGCTCGAACACACGCAGTGAAATGGACAAACAAACATCTTACACAGAATGAATGAATATAAAATGAAATGCCAAACAAATAGCAATACACACAAAAAAATACGATACGCAGCAGTAAACTGTTTGAATGAATAGAAATTTTTTTTTTTTTTTTTTTTTTTCGTATACAGAAGAATGGAGACCGATGGAGAAATTAAAATGAAAATCATGCGGTGGATTTTATAATTCTAGTTTGCGTGAGAGAATAAGAAAGCGTGTGAGCGAGCAAATGAGCGAATTGGGAAAAGAACAAGAAGGTGATATGAGCACCGATGGTCTAAGACACATTGCGTACAAATCGACGTATTAATTTCAATATGAGAAATAAATTGAGTTGCTAACACACAACGATGATTGAAGGCACCGAAAATTATAAACAAACTACATGAAAAATGAGTGATTTTAAATTGGGTACATTGAATGAAAATGTAGCAAAACAAAAAAAAAAAAAAACGAATGAAACAAATAAAATTGACTGTGTAAATGGAGACTAAAAGAGATGGCGAAACGATTTCAGAGGAAAAAAAAAAAATCAGACAAGACAAACAAAGACAGTCGACGGTTGTTATTTGTCGAAAATGATGTTCTGCTGATCAAGAATGTGCGTTATTTTTTTTTCGGAAGAGAATGAACATGTGAACATATACAGAATAATTGTACTGTGATTTCCTGTTTTCTGCTTCTTTTTTTGCGCAAGTTATTTTTGTTTTACTTTTTTTTTCACTTGAAATCTCAAGTACTTTCGCCGCTATTTTCATCTTCACCTTCTTTTACCTAACCAAAATTTACTCAGAACTCTGAATTGTTTTGTTTTGTTTGCGAACACAAACGCGTGCACAGTTTTACTATCGAAATTAAGTCGTGTGCATTTGGTAGTCGGAAAATAAGTCTCACGCTTCGCTTGTGCGAATCATTTCATTTCACTCGAAAGAGAATTCAATGCAAACGAAATTATTGTGATTTGGATGACGTTGAATTATATACTTAACAAATGCTCGATGCATTGCGCCCTTTTGCTTCGTTTGTTTTCTCTGTTTCTACTTTTTTTTTTTTTTTGGTTTTCTTGTTCTCTTTTTCTATTTCATTATCTTGCGTCTTTTCTTCCCTTAGTCCATCTCTCTTTCTCTTCTCTCAGCTCTTTATCTCTTCTCTCCGCTCTTTATCTCGTCTCTCAGCTCTTCATCTCTCTCTCTCTCTCTCTCTGTCTCTCTCTCTTCTCTGTCTTCTCTCTCTCTCTGTCTGTCTCTCTCTCATTCTCTTTCAGCTCCTTCTATCTCTCTTTCTCACTTCATACATTCTTAATTCTCAATCTCTCATTTCGTCGCTCTTTTCGATTATTTTCCATATTCTTGCTAATTCCCTCTCTCCCACATTGCACAAATATTAAATAAAGAGTGCATGCTTATTTTGTATGGAAAAATGGAAAACAATCGACTCTATAAATGGTTGTGTTCTAATTTTTTTTTTTCTCTCTCTCGCTCTCTCTCTCTCTCTCTCTCTATTTTTCATAGATGTGTTTGAGATCATGTGCTGCCATCATGAAACTAGTTCAAAATGATCCACTCACGACGATTCTATGCTCGCGGTTCCTCGAATGCGAATGGCAGAATTGTCACAAATTACATAAATAAGAAAAGCTGTACGATGAACTGAAGAAGATGTTGAAGAAGAATGCAGTACAACAAATGGATTGGAATAAGCAAAAGATGCGACAATCCGCAAGCGAAACTGTGTTTCACTTGATTTGTGCGCATTCGTTTTTTTTTTTTGCTTCTTCTTCTTCATCTTCTTCATCTTCTTTTTCATGTTTTCATTGTTGCATTTAGCGCAAGGTGTCTGTAGACTGATTCCAAAGTTCTCTTGAAATGAAATGTTTGCCGCAAATATAATAAATTGCAACGAAGCGATGGTATGACAAAAATCTAACACACAAGACGGAAGAAACATTGTATATTCGATGCCGTTCTTCTTTTTTTTTTTGTCTTCTTCATTTTATGTGTATATTTCTCGAACGATTTGATATTTACATGTCTTGTGGCATGGCCCATTGCCAAATGACAAGTAACATTTACATTAATGCGCAATCATAGGTCGCGGACGGCATCAAACATTTTTAAATGATATTGCAAACTGTTTAAATTGCCCTCAAAACTGGTAAAACTCATATTTAGACGATTGATTTGTTTTTTTTTTTTGTTTCGGTTTCAATAGATTGACAGAGGCAATCAGATAGTCAGGTAGTCATCGATAAACAGTCAAAATATACAGAGCAACATAAGATAAATATGTCAAATTGTGGTGTCTGACATTCGACACAATGATTGTTGGTTGTTATTTTGTATTTTGTTTAACGGTTTATTACAATTTTGCACCCGCTGAAATGATAACGGGCCCTATTTTACATGAAATTATTAGCCATTTACATACCACATAACATAGAAAACCATTAAATGATTTATCAATGAGCTTAAAATGAGTGCGCCCAGTTTTTAAAATTTGCTAACAGAAAAATGTGTGCTCGCGTAGTTTTAAACATTTCATCAGCCACACATGTAAAAATCGCTTTTAACCAAATCGTAAAATTCAAACTGGTTATTTTGTTGTGTTGTATGTTTGCGTTCGAAATATAAATATTTTTTTTTCTTTTCTTTTCAACTTTTCATATGCCATATGCACAATTATAACAAATCCATAAAATATTCAATAAAATTCACCATTAGTTGGTAATAATTTTTGATCGTATGCAATTTGCAAAAAATGTTAGATTCTTTTGGTTTTCGATCGTTGAACAGGTTCAATTAAAATAGCATTCGCTCCAAGGTCTACAATAATCATTTTTTTTTTTTTTTTTTTTAGTTAAAATGTGTAATAATCACGATTGAAAATGCCAAATTGAAGAAAAAAAATGAAGAAAATTTCTTAATGCTGGCAATCATGGATAAAAATACTTGGCTAGTTTTCAGCTTGTTTTACTAGGCGAATAAAACAACAACAATTTCAATAAATGAATCGCAACGAATTGATTTTGAATTTCTCAAACAATACGACTTTGGCTCACCAATGCACCAAATTCAATTAAAAAAAAAAAAAAAAAAAAAATGGGTCTGGTTTATGCGTGTGCGCCTTCTTTTCTCTCATTCTTTTCCAATGCTCCAAACATATTGATGAGCGTTAGTCATGAAATCAATGCAAAAGCATGCAGAGAAATTAGGTACCTGTTTTCTAAGTGTGCTAGTGCCAGTTCAGATTCTTCTTCTTCTTCTTCTTCTTCTTCTTTTTCTTGAAAAAAGTATACACATAAAACGACTCTAGAATGAAAGATATGTGTGGCGAACACGAATCAAGTTATATGTGCATGTGAAAGATGCCCACAGCCACAGTCGATTGATTTTGATTCGTAAATACCAAAAGAATCAAAAGCACATTGCATCTCATGGGCCCTGCCAACCTGGATGCACTCTTCATATAATGCGAGCATCGCACACATCGCAACACACATACACACATCATAGTGAAAATACACGATCCGAATGAGATACGGACACTTTTCATGCCCGACAACAAATAAATAATAACATTATGGATGGAAAAAGAGAACAATTATGACATACTTTCGATTTGCGAAATAAGTTCTTTGCATGTGTGTGTATCTGTGCTTTTGTGCGATTGGTGCGGTTCGGTGCAGTGCAGCAAAGTACCACAATCGGCAGGTTTCTATGGATTGTCGACTTTGGAGTAAGTGCATAATTTTTCAAAGGTGCACACACACCACAACACTCTACACTATTTCTCAATTAAAATCCCATTGTTGATCTTAACTGTGCGCACTCTTTTATTTCTGTATTTCACCTCAATTGTGACTATTTCTCTTTCGTACTTTGTCTTTGCCTGTTTCATTTCGAACTTTTTCTCTTTCTCTCTCTTTCTCTCTTTCCCTCTCCCTCTCTCTATCTCTCTCTCTCTCTCTCTCTCTCTCTCTCTCTCTCTCTCTCTTTCTCTCTCTTTCTATCTCTTTCTATCTCTTTCTATCTCTTTCTCTCTCTGTCTTGCTCGCTTAATTAATCATTCTCATTCCCCGTCTCTTTTACTCATTCATTCAAATTCTCTCTCGTGTTCACCCACTCACTCGGTTGTACACTTTACCTTTCACACCATCTCACATTATCTTATATTTCTTTCTGTTCTCACTTAACATGATGTGGAATGAATTTTGTCGATATTTATTCGGTCGATGGTTTACATTAACTCATTCATTTCGTTAATAATAATTTTTCAATTTAGAAATGTTCGCATGGTTTTTACCCACTTACAGCAGCAGGTACTTAATAGTGATTATTTCTTGAAGAAAAACGATGTATGAAGAGAAGCGAGAACAAAAAAAAGGTTCATTTTGTAGCAAACAAAGATGTTGAACCCGCACAATGAAATAATATAAAATGCTGGTAATAACCAGCAAAGCAACCGGTGTTGCGGTTGGAATACAATTGTAAAATGCTATAAATGTAATATATAGGCGACTAAATTGATGCTTCTTATTGTACACTGCACACTGCGCACCGTTCATTGCATACACACAAATATCGAATAAAAAAAAAAGAAAAATGCAAGTTTGCACAATCGGTCACTCCCTCCCACCTGACACCATTTCTTTGAAAAAGCATACCATTTCGCATTTACTTAAAGCGCAACACAATAAACGTGCAGATCATTTAATTAGTAAATTTTTTGTCCGGGTCAAAATCCAAATATTTCGCGTACTCTAACTAACACACATTTGTGGCTTATCGCGGAGCACAAAAATTCGCAATAAAAGTTCATAACGGGAGGTCAATAGTTGAATGGGAATGGGTGTTGAAATTCGATTTCATCGAGCATATTAAATGAAATTGAAATTCCCCATGGCAATGAGTCGCAACCAATTTTGTGTTGATCGGTATGTTATTTTTTTTTTTCTCTTTTTTTTTCTTGTTGCTCTGATACAGTGCATAAAATCCCCGTAATTGGGGCCCCATTATGAATACGAAGCATTGATTCATTGTTCACAGCAAAAGCAAATAGCAACAACAAGTGTGTGAGCATTGAAACAAAAAAATTCCATCGAGAGTAGATTACCTTTAATCGATTGGAATGGGCCTTTGAGGCCGCTGGCACTTCGCTCATTCATCTTTCATTTATCTATGGGAGGATGATATCAAAATTAACGGCTGCCGGATAAAAGCGAATGACGAAAGTGTGCCTTATAATGATCACCATTTGATGCACTCACTGTAGGAACATGACAACCTTTCATATTTTTTTTTTTTTTTTTTTTTTTTGTTTTTGTTTTTGCTTTGCCATCTTCGATGAACAAAATGCTTCTTTCTTCATCCACAAAGTATGTAAAGTTTAAATTGACTTTAATAAGTTCATGTGTCCTCATTCAATAATGAAGATTTCAATAATAATTATGAAAATTTCATCGAATGATTCAGCGATGAATGATGCGAATGTGGAAAAAAAAACGCGTACAATTTTTTTTTTTTTCGAATGAGGTTTAATGGGTTCGGTAAATTGGTCCGAAAAAACAAACCAACAGATTCGTCACAATGTGTGTTGCATCAGTGACCAAGACCATGAAATTCGTTTTAAACAGGCCATTTCTCATGCTTTTTTTTTCTTTTAATATGGCGCATGTGAATTTTTATGTTGAAACAAAACATCAATTTGTTTTGTCCATCAAACGATATATTAAATGTAACAACACGATTGTTGTCGATACTTTGTTTATTATTGATAAATCAATGTCTGTGGCAGTATTGTTTTTTCCTCTTCTTCTTCTTCTTCCTCTTCTTTGTCCATGCATGTTTATTCCATTTTTCTCTTCTTTTGATACTTCAGCTTTGTAATGCCTCCAAAGTAAACGGTTGAAGGAAAAAAAAATGCAAATATTCAAGATTGTGTGCCCAAAACTAACGGCATATGAAGAATAAAAACATTCATTTGGTGAACAATCAAAATGAAATACAAGATTTGTGAGGCATTGGTCCACGACACTCACACACACATATATATTCACATAGTGCATTAATTTCCATATATCACCGTAACCAATTGAGAGCCCATCGGCAAAGAAAAATCCCCACAGAATCAATAGCGCTTCACATTGCCTGGCATTGTCTTTAGAATTCCCGTAACAGCAATAAACATAAACGACCAACTGACATTTAACGAATTTTCTTTGTTTTCAGTTAATTCTTCTTTTTTTTTTTATTCGCTCATCGAAAAGTTATTTTGCATGCAATCAACAAGCAATAATTGAAGCAAAACACGATGAATTATTTAAGACAACAAAAAAAAAAATCGAATCAAGAAAATGAAGAAGAATAAAAAGAAGAAGAAGAAGAAAATATTGCGCCGACAGTAAAGTTGAAAATGCAAATCGAGTTTTTTGTAAATAAATATATTACTAATCGCTGTTTAATTTTTTTTTTTCGCTAACAAATAGGAGCCATAGCATCAGCTTCACCAGACTTTCTTTCATTTCATTTTATAAAATCTTAAATGTTTGGCCCGGTCAAATGTCAGTCATGAATGGGTGGCGCAATTAATTTTAATTGCACGAAAGAAGAATGCGATTGGCGCGACGTTTTTCGGTGATTTATGAATTTTTCTTTGCTTGTTTGATGGAAATTAGATGACGAGAATGAAAGATCGACTGATATTGTGGGGGCGAGATCGAATGATATCGAAACGAAGAGAGAAAGTGATACAGAGAGTTAGAGAGAGATAGAGAAAGAGAGAGAGAGAGAGAGAGATAGAGAAAGAGAGAGAGAGAGAGAGATAGATAGAGAGAAAGAGAGAGAGAGAGAATCGAAACAAAACACTTTGTTCGAGTGCATTGTACCTTAAGATCTATATAGGTACATTTACCATAACCGCCTCTGCGGTAGCCTACCGCATATGGAAAAACTAATGTTGATTTAGATGCTGGCGTTTATTTTATCAGTATGTAATATTATTCAAGTTCCTCTCTAAATTCAGTCCATCGGAATCGCAATAGCATGATGTTATTGTTGTTTCTTTGTTTATATTTATTTTGCTTTGGCCACAACTGATTTGGATGAATGAACACCCTTGAAATTGTGTACATAATCACATTCGTAATGTCTATTGTTTTTGGCATTTCTGTTGGAAAAACCTTCAAGATTTTTTACACAGTAGAAAAAGTGACAACGGCCACAGTGAAACATTGAAACATTTATTAAAATCACATTCACAACTCAATCGATTGCAATTAATGCATTCACTTCCATTAAAACATATTTATACATTATTTCATTTATACGCGATGTAAAAAGAAACCGAAATCCAAACCATATGGAATGCACAAAACCATTTGAATATCATAGGTCATGTTATTTTTTTTTTTTCTTTTTTTTTTCTTTATGTCAGCTCTATCGATATATTTCCATCTGCATTTTTCCATTATTTATGTGTCGGTGTAATAGTAAATACAATAAATTATCAAGAATCTCTATCATTTGTGTTGTGCAAATGGGTGAAAGTATGACGAAGACATCGTGATCGATAATTCTGTTCTTGGAATTGATCATTGCGCGACCGTCAATTGAATCGTTCAAAGAAACTAGTCATTCGGAAATAAAGGGAAAGAGAATGATAGAGCAAGAAAGATTGAGCAGTCTTTTTCTCTTTTTTTTTCAAATCAGAAAATGGGACATAGACAGAGATGGAGAATATTTCTTCACAACGTTTGACTTTCGATCTTTATCTTGATCAAAAAAGTTATGCGCATGGGTTAAAAAAACTCAACTTCAGTGAGATCAATTGTTTGATTTTTTTTTTTTTAAACGGAAAAAGTGAATGATTTTAAACACTTTTCATTATTAAAGACAGACTTTATCTTGGAAGAAAAAAAAAAATTATTTTGAATGAGATATTTCAGCAAGTCAAGTGGTCCAAATTTCGATAAACTCAAGAAAATTCTATTGTATTTCAAGAAAGCCCTTTTCCCTATTGAAATAAATTCCAATTTTTTTTTTCCATTGAATTGAGAACTTTTTTTTCGTTAATGCAACTTTTTTTTTTTCTTTTTTCAAGAAAAAAAAAATCTACTTTTTTCATTGAAAATCAAATGAACGAAAGTTTATTCAAATGAATTAAAAATGACTAAAGAGAATTATTACTTTTTATTTTGGTGAAAAAAAAAAAAAATTCTTCGCTTATACGTTTCATTGAAATACAAAAGTAAAATAGGTTTTTTTTTTTTCATTCAGTTTTTCCTTCCATCATTTCACCTAATAATCGTTTGAATGGCAAATCATCAACGATACATATTTATCGACAGCATTTAATTGGACAATTTAGATTCCTTTTCACTTCTTTCACTTTCTATTTGCGATTCGTGTGGAATGCGTTTTATATGCGCATCGATTGGCCCATTGATATGCAGATATGTGTTATGTTTTCCCTTCAGTAAAGTCTATTTGTCATTAATCATTTGGCGAGTTTGTTGTTTTTTTTTTTTTCATCTCATTTTGCTATTGTGTATATGGTTTTTGTTCATTTAATTCAGCTCAGCGGGCCATTGGTACTCATCAAATAATGAGGCGGAAGACATTTCTTCTTTTAAACAATAAATTTCAAAGTAAACGATCTTATTTTGTCTCTTGCTCTCTCTCTCTCTCTCTCTCTCTCTCTCTCTCTCTTTCTCTTTCTCTCTCTCTCTCTCTCTCTCTCTCTCTCTCTCTCTCTCTCTCTCTCTCTCTCTCTCTCTCTCTCTCTCGAGATCTCTCCCGATGAATTTTCTTTGTGGTTGATTTCAAGGAGCACATTCGATCGATAGAGAGCCATGAAATGAGAGCAACATTTAATGAAAAACGCGTACTCTGTGGGATAATTTGTGCGGTCAATGAGCATGGTATGTGCAACATAAACCTTCATGAACATTGATCAATAAATACCATCTAAAAATTGTGCCAAATACAAGACGATATTAAGAGCAAAAACCATTAGAACTCATAAGTTAATTGAAACTCATCATGTAACTTACCGATTTAGTTTGTTTACTGATTCATAAACCGGCGGGAGAATTGAAACATTTATCATTATTTGAATGATGAAACAGAGTATGAGAAGACGAACAGAGATAGAGAGAGAGTAAGAGAGTGAGAGAGAGAGAGAGAGAGAGAGAGAAAGAGAGAAAGGAGAGTGAGAGAGTGATCTGGACAGAGACTCTCTGTCAGAGAGAAGTGAAGTCAGAGCGTTGGTCGCACGGAAAGTGAAACAAAGAGAGATGGCGAAAAAAAAACACAGAAAACAACAGACAAACCCAGTGAAAGAGAGAGAGAGAGAGAGGAGAAAGAAGCAAATAATCTCTTCAAAAAAGTCGTTCACTAAGTAAAAGTCTGCACTTGATAGTACGCATTGGAATTTTTTGTTGTTCAACAATTTTTTGGTGAACATTTCAAAAGCATTTAATTGCCATCAACGATCAGAAGGTGGCAATCATACTTACAAGAAAAATCGAAAATTGCTTTTGGCATATCTTGAAATTGTCGAATGTGAAACATTTCGAAATAAACTTGAAGCCGAAAAAAAAATGAGTTAGTGTGTGTATGTGTGTTTCATTTTTTGGATAAATTTTTATTCGACCATTCGAAAAGAATGCCGTATTCGTTTAATTGGTAGTATGGAATACGCATTGTGCTCGCGGCAAACTGAACACAGAAAAAAAGAAAAATAGCGGCAACCGCAAAAAATTGCCAGTTTTGCTTGTAACACACATTTATTCACATCAATTTCATTTTTTTCCCTTTCGTTTACATTACCATTTAGCGTGAATTCCATGAACTTCGTTGGCTGTAAAATTGATTGCAGTTGTGATAATGATTCATTATAGGCGAAGCTGTAAATATGCTCCATTTATGGTGTTTGCCAGTGCAATGAATTAAGCCGGATGTTAAAAGTGCATGCGCATGATGATGATGAGGTATCGTCGTCGCGTCGATTTTGTGTTTATCGAATATTCTCTAGCCATTAATCGAAAGTTGGTTAGCTCCTAAGAAAGCATACCATTAGATTGACTAAGATTCAGTACACATTCTCAGTGAATTCAAAAAAAAAAAAAAAAAAATGCATGTTCAGGATGGTGAACATGCATTGGAATTTGCACACACAAAACATTTAAACACATAATTATATAGACGATTGAGTGAAATTAGTTTTGCGTATCACTTTGTGATAATTACAGATATAAAATGGCGATTTGTTCGAGAGAAGCGGATAAACACATGATTTTGTGTGCATGATGCATAATTTTTCAAAATATTCAGTTTGTCCACGAGATGTGCGTACTATGAATTTCCTTTTGCATATTATATTCAGGTTATTTGCTTGGATCGACAACGATGCGTGTTTGAAACTGCATGTCATCTTGAGTTATAAGCGAAAGCGAATAAAATGAAAAATAAAATCCGTGCTCGCTCTCTGTCTCTCTCTCTCTCGCTTTCTCTCTTTCTCTCTTTTCTCTCTCTCTCTCTCTCTCTGTCTTTCTCTCACTCTCTCTCTCTCACTATCTCTCTCTGTGTGTATGTTCACACCGAAATTGGCCAATGCAGTTGGCCAATCATCAAGTCAATGCGTTTTCAGTTTCAGCCACACATTTGCGTGCGTGCGCAATGATTTTCATGTTTTTTCTTTCTGGTTTCATGCTCTCCCTTGCTCACATTCCTTCTTTCTCGCCATCATTCATATTTTCGCTATCTTTCCGTTGCTAAATACAATTTAATTCCAATAAATGCCAAGCTCGTGCATACAATGCTTATTGCATCGGTGTTTTTTTTTTGTTTTTAGATTCTGTTGTTTCTGGTATTTATTCGTTATGCCTTATGATGTACTGATGACTAACTCATTTATCCGTAACATGCAATAAAACGTAATCAAACAAAAGTGCAGTCAAAATAATGCAATTTAACCGCAAATGGTAAATGCCATTGGTCAATTTTCTTTTTCTCTTATTGTTTGCAAGGTCCAATTTATGTCTGTCTTTTTACATTATCGTACATTTCTTTATTTCTTTTTTTGTATATAATAATGAAAGGTGAAATTTAACCGACCTCATCGTACCTTCTTCTTCTTCTTCTTCTTCCTCTTTTTTTGCGACCATTTCAAATGTGCAATGAAGAAATTGACATTGAACCAATTTTATTTCCCTTTCTTTGGCCACAATTGTGATAGTATGCATTGTGACCGCACTTAACCCGCAAATGGAGAATATCAAGTGTTTGTACGTGGATGTTTGTATCGCACAACAATGCAACATGCTTAATTGACTTTGTAATGTAACTTAATCTCATATCATTGTTTGTTGTACATCCATTTATGCATTGATTACAGCGTCAGTTGTTCAGTTGTATACTTATTTAAATTCACATTCGTTGAAATATAATACCAAATGAAAGTACTGATATTCTTACATGATGGTCAAATTTTCATCGTGATCTATTGATGATGAAAACAAATCAATTATTATTCATTTGAATGTACCAATTAACATAAAAACCAACCAATTATAACACCTTATGTATTACCTAAGACAGCTAGTATTTGGCAGTGAATAAAATTGAATTGAATTGAATTGAACCTGGTTGAAAGGTTTTCCATGTTTATTTGATTCATTTCACTTGATTTTGGAACATTTTTTTGGGCCATTTTCAATGGATTCAAGTGTGTTTTGATTATTTTTAAATCATTTTAATTAATCTGAATTGATTTTAGTTCATTACAATTGGTTCCAATTGAATTTAACTCATTTTCAGTATTGTTAAGATTTAATTGTTAACATATCACATGCACAATGGGTGAAAATTACATTTTTTTTTCGAGATTTGCGTTAAACGAAATTCGATTACGATTTGGATTTTTTTTTCTTTATTTTTTTTTTTTTTTTTTTTTTTCTTCTGTTCCACCCGCCATGATAAATGTCGAGATATGTTGGCCTAATGAATGGCATTAATATTATCAGTGAATCAGATTGGATAACATTTTATGGCATCAACTTTTTTTCTTGCATTCAATTTTTCTTCTTTTTTTTCTGTTTGTCACCATCAAGCGGTCATTCAAGTTGATTAATGGTTACAATTCGTTTAAAACAGTTAAAAACTATGTCAGTTCGAAAATGGTCATGTGGGTGCTTTTTTTTTCTGCTTACGCAATAAATTCAATTTTTCTGAGAGTGAGAGATGAAAAAAAAAAAAAAACAGACCAAACGAACTGTATGACTTTTTGGTTGCATTAATATACAACAGAAGAAAAAGCAAAAAAAAAAAAAAAAAAATTGAGAGAGTGAGACAGAAAAAAAAGCCGTTGCGTTGGTCTGTGTCGCAATTAGTAAATGTATATATAGATGTAATGGCCAGATGCATGAAATGGTGTGAGATTCGTGCGCAAAGATGTAGATAACAGTGTCCAAGCAGAGAAGTAAAGAAAAGAAAAATTCAAAAGAAGAAAAAGGCAAGAAATGTTCGAAAGGCACACACTGATTTTACATATGAAATCGAATCTAAATATTCAAATGATTCACTGTGTGTGATTGTAAAATTGGCCTATTTTCTATCAAATAGTCCGTGCTTCTATTCACATTCATACACACAACGAGATAGATAGAAAAAGCATGTTCGATGTTATGACTGATATGGCATTGGATGATAGAAACCGTTTTTTTTTTTTTTTTTGTCTTCTGTTCATTCTTTTAAATGATTCACATTTTATTCCCGCTCTCATTTGGCTGCTATTGAACGAAAGACGCACCTCAACATAAATTCACATTTACGTTAAAAAGAAAAAGAAGAAGAAAACCATTGAAATGAGACGCAAGCAAGCGATGAGCATTTGTCCAATAGTAAAATAAATAGCCCAAGATTTGCATTTAACATGTTGTGATGCTAATCTATGAAATCAAATAATCACCAAACAGCTGGCCAAACAATGGAAATAATAATATGTAATGCAACGACAGGCCAACATTGGCCTATTAGCATAATTGAAATTTAGTCTCTCATACAAACAACAATTCGATGAATAAAACAATGGAGACTTTTTGAGTTATTTAAAGTGAACGAGCAGCATCGTTTAGGCAGCTTTTAAAATCCATTTACGGTGCCGCCCGTTAGATCGCTCGTATCTCTTTTGCATTTGTTTTTTTCTTTTTTTTTTATTTTTTATTTTTTTTTTTTTTTTTTTTTTTGATTTTTAACCGGAAATTTGTATTAGCTAACGGGATACGGGAGCATCAAGTGATGATGATGTCAGCAAAAATTGCATATCAATAAAATGAACAAGAAATATGACAATTTTACAATGAAATCAAAACATTCAACCAGAACATAATCAAAACGCAACACAACAAACATGGATACGGATACAGATAGAGAGAGAGAAGAGAGAGAGAGAGAGAGAGAGAGAGAGAGAAAGATAGAAAGAAATAGATAGAGAAAGAAAGAAAGAAAGAAAGAGGTACAGAAAGAGAATGAATGAAGACGAAACGCGCTTCTGAATAGACAAAGGCGCGCGTCTAAACGGCTCTGTTGTTTTATATCATCAATGAGATTATTACGTGGCTGAAGCCGTTAATTCGTTTCTCATCTCACTTTACCAACGAAACAATCTTCAGCATTTTTGTTCTACCATAATTCCACTCTTACATTTTAATCCATGTTTTTTTTTTTTTTTTTTTTTTTCGTTTCTTGTCGGAATTTTCATGGATTATTAAGAAATTTCAGAAGCGAAAATTGTAGGTCAGCGTAACAATTTCATTATCTCTCATTGAGAGTTTCAGTGTTTGTAAACGAGAAAGGAAACAAACGTTTCTGGACTGTCTACCAGAGCCAGCCTTAACAAAATGAATGTAATATTCATCGCATTTAGAATGGGGTCAACACTTTACCAACTGATTTATATCTAACTGTCCATTTTATGCTTGCTCTTTCATTCTTTCGCTCTTTCTCTGTATTTGTTTGTTTATTTTTTTTTTTTCTTTTTTTTTATCTTTTGTGTGTGTATTTGTGTAGGAGAATTGAATCACTTCGAATGCGTTTATCCCACGACGTACAATAGTAATCACAAACCATTTAAGCCAATTAGCTAAATTTTAAATATAATGAAAGAAGAAAAGAATAACATTTTTCGCTCGCATTGTCACCGTTCTAATTATGAGCATAAACATTTCAATTTTTAACAGCTGTAATCATAATTTTTCTCATTTGTCTGAATATTCTGAATCTATTCAAAAATAATCGAAATAGATTTGGAAATATTCTTTACGTTATTTTTTTTTTTTTTTTTTTTTGTTTTTTTGTTTTTTTTTTTCACGAAAATAAACAGAAATAAAAATAAAAATGTTGAATGGAAATTTTCTTATTCAAAAATGATTGACGGGCCAGTCATTTACAGTGTAAAAATGGAAATGGTTTTTGGTATGTATATGGCTTGTGGGCAGTACCATTTTTGGACAATGAAATTAATTAAAATTAGATCGGATAACAAAACTGGGTTAGAGATATACTATATATATATATATTCAAGCTCATCGTTTGCCTCGAACTACTCTCAATTAATTAGCAAACGGAACTGAGTCAGAGCATTTACAACAGGAATTCTGCTCATTCGGAGAAGAAGAAGAAGAAGAAGAAGAAGAAAAAGAAAAAAAAATGCCATTCTATATTTTAAACAGAGCTGATATTTGTATTGAGCAAAGTTCTCTTTACCGAGAATAGACTTCTTTATTGAGAAAAGTCGCTTTTGTCCAATAAAGTACATCCATTCAACGAATAAATCTGTTTTTTTTTCTTTTGAATAGTGTTCTGTTGTTGGTTTAGTCTTCTTCTTGGACAAGTTTCTTGTTTGTGCCTTCCTATTCAAGTTTTCTTCGTATTTCAAATTCATTATTTAGAGAAAAAATCATTTATTTTATATTTAACAAGAAAATCCAAGCCCTTTTCCTTCTTCTCTCAATCTATCAGCAGACATTTGAACAAAAAAAAAAAGGATAACTTTTAATCTTCATTCTTTTAGAATTGTGCTTGCTTTGGAGGCCATTATGACAATGCACAAAGTCATCGGTCCCCATTTGTGCATTGGTGTGTGTGTGTGTGTGCATCATTCTTCTTCTGTCTCTTTTCTCCTTCTTTTCATTTATCCCTTTTTCTCTTTTTTTTTGTCTACTTTGCTCTTCTTTTTTTCTGTATGTCTCATTCTCTGTGTAACTTTTTCTCAATGTAAGCTCGTGTCATACTTTTTGCGTTATCAATGCATCTCGACATGAAGTGACAGCAAACATTAATCAATGAGTACACACGCACCCGAGACACAACAACAGAGATGAGTGCTTGTTCTAATGCACAGCAAGAGAGATGAGCAAAATATGTATAGAGAGAGAGAAAAAAAAAAGCACCGAATAAAAGTAAAATGTGGCACGCCACAAGATAGCACAGCCAGATAAATGCGCTTGTAATTGGAATTCTTGAAATTAATCAATTAGATGGTTTTGAATTTTTTTTTTTTTTTTTTTTTCTTTTTTCAGAATGCATCCAACAAGAAGTTGGTGTTGGAAACAAAACAACGAAAGGCACAGAAAAAAATTGTAATGGAATAAAGCACAATAAAAATGAGTACAAACATTTAAAACGAAGCCATCATTCGATGCGGGAAAAAAATGGCAAGCGTGCACACATAAAACAAACACAAAAAACTGTGTGCATCATTTTAACATTTTGCTTTCTTTCACTGCTTGCGCTCTGTTTTCATTCCACAATTTCAATGCCGGTGAGATAGAGAGAAAAAGAGAGAGAGTGAGAGAGAGAGAGAGATGCAAAAAACCCTTATTGTACAATACCTTGTTATGAAGAGACGCTTCTTTTATTGCATTATCAGTTTGTGCACTTTAAAATCGCATTAGATCGATTTGATGCTCCTTGCTTTGCGCAGAAAATCCAATTTGCCAAACTGTTACAATGACACGATCCAATATTTATCATCGCATTCCAAATCAAATGAGCGTAGGCACAGATGAAATGAGAACATTCCATGCAGAAAAAAAAAGAAAAAAAAAAACCAACAAGAGTTCATGTGTGCCAGTGATCTTTGACAATAATCACCGGATAGAAAATACATAAAAGTAAATCTCATTTCATTTGTACGGCGTGCAGTAAATGTGTAAACGTTCACGTGTGTGCATAATAGAATCGACAAAAGAATACCAAAGTCGGAATAATTAAATCGTCGAAAAACGAATCCCATCAAAACTTGCAATTTGAAGGCGACCAAGATTGAGTCGAGTTGAAATTGTGTTGAGTTGATTTGGATCGAGTTTAGTCGAGTCAAGAATCAACAATTTATTTTTTGCATTCATTTTCGTGGCATTGGTGATAAATCTGGTTCGATTGTCATAAATCGCCTTCGGCTTCGAATGTTTTGATCACTTTCTCGTGCAATTCATTTAGCTGCAAGAGATATATTTTATTTTCGGCAACTATGAAACCATTCCGACAACATAGACATAGGCACAAATAGCATTGATCTTAATTGGTTTTGCATTGTCACCGATCTCTATCTCTCTCTCTCTCGCTCCCGCTCTCTTTCTCTCTCGCTCCCGCTCTCTTTCTCTCTCGCTCCCGCTCTCTTTCTCTCTCGCTCCCGCTCTCTTTCTCTCTCTCTCTCTCTCCCGCTCTCTTTCTCTCTTTCTCTCTCCCTCTCGTTCTCGTTTTTGCTCTCGTTCTAGCTCTCTGTCTTTTCTGTCTGTTTGGCTGTCTCTCTGTGTATATACAATTCAATTGATTGTAATTTTGGTTTCGGTTTCATTTTTCCTTCGTCAATTCAACACATCATGTGAATTATTTTAATTAGCGTATAAATGTAAGCATAGACTTGAGATGGTATTCGATTTATGTTGGCATTTCAATTGGATTTTATTTTCGTCGACACGATTCAATTTTCTGTGCAGATCTAACGATACTAAGTAAGCGCCCTATGAAAATGATGTACCAAATAAAAACTCAACCAGGCCCAAGTGTAATTTATATAGAAAGAGAAAACTGATTTGTTGCCATACAAATGCGGACGCGATCGTGGTTTCGTGTAGTGCACCAAAACAACAGTATAATACAATAAACAACATAAAGATGACAACAAGCAGAGACAAAATCGAGTAAAAAGTAAATGAAAAACATATCGTCTTTGCCGACTAATCGAATAAACATCATAGCGAAGCTAGACTAGCTGGTTTTTCTTGTGTATGGTTTTGGATTTAGGTTTAGGTCTATTTGCCATTTGGTAAGATTGAATTTCGCTTCTTTTTCTCTCTGTCTCTGGTTATTGGCAAAACTTTTCACTACATGCACCAAATGCCACTGCTCCTTTCTTTCGCGTTTTGGCTTTTATTTTACTTTTCCTCTTGTTAATTTCTGTGTCACGTAAAAACACATCGAATTACAACGTTGGTCTGGCCGATCGAAAACAATGACTCTGGCAACCTTTTAAAATGAACTGACAGAGCAGAAAGAAAACGAAGAGACGCGCATTTGTTTGTTCTCAATATATTCGGACACCTTTTCATTCTGTTCATTCCTTTCGTTCTCTTTATTTTACATTTTTCTCACTCTCTATCCGTTTGTCGCACTCTCTTGCTTTGTCCCATCCGTTTTTTTTTTTCTGTTTGCATAAGAACAATTAATGCGATTTTCTATGACATTTGACATTTCGCTTTTTACCATTGATGCCAAAACAAAAGCTTCGCTTTTCAACATGACACACCGTAATCGTGTGCATGCACATTGGAATCAAATACAACACAATACAATGTATTGATCATAGTCATTGCCGCATCACTTTCGATCGAATTGACGATTTTCTGCTTTCTTATTTTTCTTTTTCTCTTTTTTTTTACACATTTCCGAAAATGCCCACGACAATAAGTAAACATAATAATCGACGAACAAACGAAACCAATAAAACGATACACGAAAAAAAAAAAAAAATAACGATTCTCTTCATTGTTTGTTTTACACGAAATTCATCTTCTTTTAAATACATCAAAATGAATAAGACGAGTGACGTTTCATCTTTCATAATGGAAAAACGTTAAGTTTCATTTACTTATTGTTGTTACGAATTATGAGCAATTTTTGCATAGTCGTCATTGTATTTTTTTTTATTTCAAGTGGTTCCACCGATGGATCCGTATGAGCTGATGAATTTCGATAAGCACACTTTGTTTAATTATGAATTTTTTTTTTTTTTTTTTTCTTTTATTAAGATGTTGTGTGACGAGTGATGGAACGGATAGTGAATAAAAATGATGAAGAGGTAGAAAGAGGCCGAATGACGGAACAATTAAGTGAGGAAATATACAAGTGAGTGTATCATAATAAATGAAAATGAACGATGAGCTGATCTATTTGCACACTCTCCACTTAATTTTATAGCAAATTGAAAGTGTATAAAGTGGTCAAGTGGTTCAGGTTCGTGGCTGATATTCAAGTCTTTTTCCGTATGTCATTTTAACTAAACAAAAGGTCTATTTCAATATTTGCCATGAACTTTGTGCGTGATGCACATGAAATGTAGAATAAATTAAGCCCTCAAAAGCATTTTTGTTTTTTTTTTTTTTCTTTTTTTTTTCATCTTTTCTTTTTCTTCTTCGTTTGTTGAATGTAAAAGGCAAAAAAAAAAGCAAAAAAAAAAAACAAAATGCCAAAAATGAAAGTTATTCTAAAAGTTTTTACTTTCGTCCATTTTCAATATAAGCCGAGAGACAGAAAAATGCAAATACGAAAAAAAAAGAAAAAAAAACAAAATGGTCGGTGCCTGTAATAAACATGAAATTTCAATTTAAGATACATGACAGGCCAAGGAACGTGTGTGTGCTTAGTGCTAATTTTTATTCTCGGCCCGTTGATTTCAGTTGCCGTTTGTTGTCATTTCTTTTTCCCCCTTGTGTTGTTGTCGATTATTGTTTGCAATAGTTTCACGTCGTGTCAACAATCCAAATTCCATGTGAAATCTCAACGAAAAAACTACAACAACAACGAACAGTGGCAACAGAAACAGAAGTGAACAAATTTGAATACGCGATCTCGGGCAAACGAAAAATGAGAGAAAGAAAAAAAGAAAGAAAGAAAAGAAAAGAAAAAAACGAAAGAGAAAAAAAAAACGAGAAAAAGATCTCGCGAACGAAAAATCGAAACAATGAAACTACAAAAGTGCGCTGACTTTAAAAATATACAATGGAACAACGCAATATCAATAGAAGTGAATTGAACGGTAGTGTGCACACGTAGTTAGTAGCTGTTTGATATGAAACATATGTTTGTTGCGACCTCAACTGATCTGAGGTGGTGCTGTCGAGCTGATGTGGAGCGAGCGTGTTGTTTGTACGCAAAATATTATCATTTCATTTCGGTCGGTTGGTCGGTCGGTCGCTTCTATTCACGTAAACTCGGCTTTTATTTGTTCTAAACACACACCAGAAATAGGCAAGAAACGTTTCTATTTTTCGTTTTTCTTCTGCTGTTCGTTTTTCTATCTTAATTTGGCCAGGCGGTATCTTGAAATGCGTTAATGGGGAGATTCATATGCGCTCCGGTTCACATACGCATATATTTCACTGCCAGAAAATACCATTGACATGATCACAACAATATGCACGTTTATTGAGACGTGTGCGTTGTTTGCCTGCTTTTTTTTTTTCTTTTCTTTTTTTTTCATTTTAATGAGCGGGAAACGTCGAAATTAAATTTAATTAAAAACTGCAATCTCATAATGAAAATGCAAACACTGTTTGCCATTTGCAACATTCCATCGTTCATTTTGGTGGTGCAGCGGAATAAAAATTTCGAACTCGAAAAGAGAACAATTCGCTACGTGCAAAATGAGAACCTTTGACCATACCACCCAATCTAGCCAAGTCCATTTTGAAAAAAATCGGCCACAATTGCCGTAAAACAATTTTGTGTTTCATTTGTGTTCATTCTTTCAAACTTTTTCTCTGTGTGTCTTTTTCTGTCTCAAACAAATCACTTAAATATCAGCTACACACACAATGCGTTGTATTCAATTTGCACCATAATAAGAAGAAAGATTTTATAAGAAAACAATTCTACAAGATTTTTTTTTTTTTTTTGCTGTTGACCTCCTTTGATATGTTGTGCGGTTACCCTTTTGAGTTTGTGTCGAAGTTTTTTTTTTTTTTTTTTCTTTTTCTTCCATTTTGAACTTATTGTGGCCAAATTCAATGCGAAAAACATTGACGAAATTTATGAGCATTTGTGTAGCATTGTCTCAAAGCAACCGACCACTAAATATCATTCAGTTCCCAATGTTTTGATAATTGAATCATTTATTTGATGAATTGCAATTCTTTATTTATTCATTTATTTGGATCGAAAGAGTCGCACGTGTTTCCATTCGAATTATCGAAAACCATAAACAATATTTGTAACAATGTTTGTATGCGAGGAAATTGAATGCCAAAACAATAGCATCAGTCATTTGTAGTCTCAATTGAAATTGAACAGACAGACAGACACTTGAATTTATAACCATATAATCATGATGCCAAGACTCACACTTGATTTTGATCATTTATTATGTGTTCATTAAATATCAGTGGGAAAAACATTCACACCAAATATATATATTCCGTGCACAATCGTCCAAATGATGACGGAGCGCCAGCGTCTAGAATACGGGTCACATCGATTTGACTAATGATGTGAAAATACTACGGCGTCAGAGTGCTATTCAATCGCATTCTGTTTGAGATTTTTTTTTTTGTTCTTTTTTTTTAATTCCTTTTATTTTGTCTGTTGTTGTTCTGTTTTATGCTTTATTTTAATGTCTTTTCCGCTGTTCCATGCACTCCATACATACACACAGTGACGTTTTCGTGACATGCGAACTTGTCAATCTTACTGAATCTCTGCCACACGCAGAATCTTTATGTCACACACACACACACACACACACACACACACACACCACATCATACAAAAATCCATTGCTCCAACAGGAACTGACATGATCATAAAATAATGGCAAATTACTTGTAAAATATAATTGTTTATTCTTTTGTTTCCAGTTTTGTTATACCGATTATACTACTATTTATGATTCATCGTTAATGTCATCCGTCACACAAATAAACATCAAGCAGCATATGAAAATAGAACATCAACATATCTAAACTAATTCACAACGACCTACTTCATTTAGGATTCGAAAATAGGCCATAAATTTCATTTTACTACTTTGAAAAGCAAATGTTCCGAGCAAAAAAACTTTGAAGAAAATTCGCAAAAATCCATAAATTTTATCGAAAAATTCATAAAACTCGGAAATGTTTGAAATTATTTCTAAAATCACAAAATTTTGATATGTTTTTCTCTTTTCGAGTAAAGCGAAGAACAAGAAAGTTGAGAAAAGATAAAAAAAAAGAAGGAAAAAACGTTTGTGAAAATAAGGAAAATTTTGGTAAAAATTATGTAAAAAAAATGATTGCCATAAGCTTACCGTATCGAAATTCAGGGTGAAAATTGTCGGAATGAGAAAGGTGAAAAAAAAAAAATTTGTTCCAAAAATTGAATAGCGATTACTTAAGAAGTGAAAATTATGCGGAACTCAATTGAAAAGTTTGGGAATTTTTTTTTGAACTTTTGAAGCATATGAAATGAAAGAATATTTCGTGCGATCTTTCCTGATGCGTCAGAAATGCAAAGTAAAAAAAAAAAAAAAAAAAAAAAAAAACTGAAAAAGAAAACACAGGTGAGCAATCATCGAATTACATCACATCATCACCGGTTACAATATTGTTAATGGATGTTTTCGTGTGCTTTTCATCAGCTCTAAATTACCGCTATTATTATTTATAAAATGAAACAAAAATGTTATCGAAGATACGTAAAAGAAAAAAATTAGCGGCAACAAAGAGCAGCAAACTGTCTAAAATAAGTTTAAGCGCACTAACAGATAGATCTCTTTTCACATATTCCATTGCATACGGCTATAAATTATTACAACTTTATTTATATGCGAATTGTATGCAATTAGATTATTAAAGGTGGTTTTTTGTTTTTTTTTTTTTTTTTCGAATGTGTGGATCCATGATGTGATAGTGATTGCAAGACACCTCATTTCATACCTCATATGCTTAAGATCTTAATGAATACATAATATACATCGAATGGTATTTCTCTCGCTCTCTTTCTCTCTCTCTCTCTCTCTCTCTCTCTCTCTTCTCGCTCTCGCTCTCTATCTCTCTCGCTCTCTATCTCTCGCTCTCTATCTCTCGCTCTCTCTCTCGCTGAGTTTCTTTTTACTTATGCTGCTGATGCATAAACACAAAACACATTATATGCGAATGCACAGTACTATTGCTTCTTCTTCAAAACGAATATATATTGGAATATGAGAATTACGAATGTTTTGAATGCGATGAATTCACAAATAAAGCTCCACTTGAAATTCGTTTTGCTGTGATGTGAATTGCTACCGTTCAATTGCATGGAAGACGAAAAAAAGATAAAAAAAAAAAAAATAACGAAAAAATATAGCAGCAATTTACATTCGGTGATCTCTCTCTCTCTCTCGCTCCCTCTATCTCTTTCTCTTACTTGAATTTGCTCTCTTTCCTGCTGGAGCAATAATTTTTTTTTTCTTCTTGCAATTTACACATTTTGTTTTTAAAGCAAATATATGTATATCGCGTTGAAATATCCCGTACGAAAACATGCATTCACTAGCTGCATATTCGCGTTGTTATAAAATTTATGAATAAATAAATTAGCATGTTATATGCCATTACGACATGTTTGGTTTCAGTGAGTGTGTGTGTGCGTGTGTGTGTGTGGGCAATATTTAGGCAAGATTAAGTATGCATGTGAGTGAGTGAATTCGCAAATTACATGCATGAAATGAAAATAGTTATCTTAGAGGCGAAAAACGATTTAATTGAAGCGACCTCGTGCAGTGTTAGCAGGCTTTGATGGTGGCTTCAAGTTAATTGTGGCATTAAAAATAGAAAAAAAAGCGCATAATGATTGTAACGTTATTAATACGCACTAATCAGCATATTCGCTTCAATATTCTCTACACACATTGATTTTTTCTTTTCTTCTATTTTTCTCAATTCGATTAAATTCGCACGGAAAGTAAATGCGCGCACGGAAGCAAACTTTATTCAAAATATTAGTAAAACGAACTTCATTCAATAAAAGTAATGGCAATTTTTTTTTTTTTTTTTTTTTTTCTTTTCATCTCTTTTACGGAAAATCTTCTGAATCACAAAAATAACAAATAGATAGAGAGATTAGAAACTCTTGTTGTTCAAAATGACGTAATCTTGCTTTTGTTTGCACAATATAAATCGATGCATTAAGTTAAATGGTAGAAAGTAATGCATGCAATCCAATGTCAAATTCGATTTCAACGTAAACAATTTTACACAATTTGTCTTGCATTGCATACGATACAAATATGTATTGCACTCAATTTAATACTTATTTTATATCCGTAATTCCCCGGAAACATGATTTCAATTCGAATTTATGGACAATATAACTTTTACAATTTAAAAAGATAACTTCGAAATTTATCACGAATTTACTATATTTTGGGTTGATAAATCAACTAATTTTTTTTTTTCATGAATAATATTTCCGCCTAAAGACCAAACGACCAAAAAAAAAAAAAAAAAAAAAAATCAACGACAATCAACAGATCTAACGGAATCAACAATACATGTTAAGCAATTAGTTGCCAAATGTAATATACTTTGATCGTAAATTCTTTAGGTAAAATTCATTTTTCCACTCTTTGGAATAGAGAATAAATCTATTTGGTCTGAATTTTTGTTCAATTCGCCATTTTTGTTTGTTTGAACATTCATTATGGAACTTTGAATTGATCATTATGGTTTCTAATTAATCATAAAATTATATTTTTACTTGAAATATTTATTAAATATTATGAAAAGTAAAAATTTTATAAAAAAAAAAAGTCTAATTTTGTAATTTAATAGTCAATGGGATTGAATAGTGAGAGAGGTGTGAGGAAGAACTTAAATACAACAAATTTATGAAAATATTAATAAATTGTATGAAAAATGTATGTACAATTGAATGAAAATAAAAAGAATAAAAAGAAATTTGTGCTGACCAACGACTCAATGCTGTAACGATTGTGCTCGTGGTATCCAACAGTCATTACCAACGTAAAATATCTTATGATGAAATTATTAAAAATTCAATCGAGCAAAAGACCGTAGAAGGTGACAGCACAATATATTTGAATAAATATAACAATAACGAAAAAAAAAACCAAATAATTCATATACACTGTGAATTCAGTGACAGAACGATCGGGAATAGGAATGGGTGCGGGAAAGGAGAGATAGGTTAAGTGGTACAAATTGATTACAATTTTGCCACAAGGAAAACTAAATACCAAAAAAAGAAAAAAAGAAAAAAAAAACTAGAAAAAAAAACTCGTTTTTCAGTGCAATACTCACCGGATAATTGGGCCATACATAATGTAGTTGTGCTGTATAATGTAATTGCTAATATTAGAAATGTGGCTAAGTTGTGTAGTGACGACGAGATATTTAATGCGGATGGTGACATGTGTCGTGTCGATTTGTTGTACATCGTTGCTGTTGTTTGCCTTCGTTTAATATTGATGCGTTCACATTTATCCGAATTTACTGCAATTGATTGTTTTGTTAAATGTTCATTTTGTGCGCACATTTTTGAATTTGTTTTTCTATATTGACGATTAATTGCCAAAAATGAATTAAATTTTTTTGTCGTCTGTTGTTTGGTTCGATGACTGTCAACCAATATTCTTGGTTGCAGCATTATTGTCTTAATTTTGTTTTATATCGGCGTACCGAACGAATTGACAGCTTTGATTTTGCTCCAGTCTGTCTGATTTGTAATATGATATACTGTTGATTTGAATGTTCGTCTTTGTCTCTTCCCCCAAATTCTTCTCAATGTCTTTTTCTTTTTCTATTTTTTATTTTTGCAAATTTGTTTGCCACTTTTTATGTTTTTTTTTTAGTGCGTTGTTTTTCCCGTCAAATATAATCGAATCAATGAAGATAAGCTGCAAAGAAGAACCAATTTGTATTTGCTTCCATCGGATAGAATGAAATGATTTGACCTTATAACTAATTTGAATTTTTTGTTTTCCTTTCTCTCTCTCTCTCTCTCTCTCTCTCTCTCTCTCTCTCTCTCTCTCTCTCTCTCTCTCTCTCTCTCTCTCTCTCTCTCTCTCTCTCTCTCTCTCTTTCTCTCTCTTTCTCTCTCTCTTTCTCTCGATTTATTGGATTTTCTTATTTCTGTTTTTTGTTTTGATTATTCAAGCAAATAATTTTGCTGGCATGAATGTTAAGTGATTTAAGTATGTGAAATGCATGTGGCCGGAAATGTCGACAATTTTTTTTTTTTTTTTATTTCTTTCTTTCTTGGTGAGACATATTTATAACCGTTTTGAGAAACAATTTTTCGATCGATTTTTTCGAGTCTGGAAAAATAGTTTTACATTTTGGTTTTTCTTCTCTTCACATATTTCGTTAGCTTTTTTTTTTAGTCTCTTTCTCTCTTGCTTTCGCCTTTTTCTTTCGAATTTTTTTTTTCTCTCTATCTGTCTTTTTTAGCTTGGCATTAACAATTTAAATCGCATGATTTAGCATATAATTACATTGTAGAAAAGTGAGCATCATTTTATATGGTTGATTTTGTGGTTTTTCTATGCCAAATCAACTTGAGAAAAATTATTGTGGTAGCACAAAAACTTGAGCCGCCTTTATCGATTGATTTAATCGATTTTTTCCAGAAAATTTAACGAAATAAATCAATTTAGATGAAAAGAATGAATCAAAATGATGGACACGCACAACGCGACCTACCAAAACTAAAAATGCGATCGAAATCGATGAGTGAAAAACGAGGGAATAAAATTCCGTTGGAATTTCTTTTCTTTTTTTCTTTTTTTTTTTCTTTCTTTCTCTCGATATTTTCACTCTACCGGTTCACATAAATATTTATTAATGTTAATGTTTTCTTTCATCAACATCAAATGTTTGGCTAATCGGTCGGTGTGTGAATGTGTGTTTTGAGTGCGTAAATGACTGATATTCAACAATTCGAATATTTTCTGTCTGATGAATGATGATGGATTCGAATTTGTATGTGATTTGTTGTTTTTTTTGTTTTTTTTTTTCCAAATTTATTTTTGGTTCCAAAATTATCGCTATCTTTGATCGGGTGTGATATAAGTCACTTGGCCTTTTCGCATTGCCTAATTGGATATTCAAAACTAGTATACAGAGATGAGATAAAAAAAAAAAACAAAATATTTTAGAGCAACATCAGTGTGGAGGGCAATTTAAATTCAAATCGATGTTGTCTTTTCATTTTATAAGCCAACATACAGTTATTAAAATACACAATCACATGCCGTGTGATACACGGAATGGCAAACATTCAGAAGAGATATCATATGTCTAGCGCGGAAAAACAAAAAATGTTTTGAGAGATTTTTCCCGCTGTCTCTCTCTCTTTCTCTCTCTCTTTCTCTCTCTCTTCTCTCTCTCTCTCTCTCTCTCTCTCTCTCTCTCTCTCTCTCTCTGTCTCTCTCTCCCTTTCTCCATCTGTAGCTATCTTCTATTTTTCTCTATTTACTATAGCAAACATATGACGACTGCGACGACAACACTTTTTATTAAATGGTATACAGTGTACGTCATAGAATTGGTTTTGCATTTCGGAGCAATTGCATCAAAGTGAGAGTAGTAAACAAATAAAAATTCAAATGGTTTGTCGATAATATCAAGAGAAGTAGTAAAGAGAAGCGATAGACAAAAAAAAAAAAAAAAAAAAAACGACAACACAGAATGAGAATGCCACGATACAAAGTGTAAGTCATTCAATTGATGCCATCGTGCATGTGTTGCTCAGATAAATTACTCTTTTTTGCATATGTATTTTAATATGATAAAAAAAAAAAGAGAAATAAAAGAGAAGAAACATTCTCGCATCTTGAATGCAATAACATAACTGAAAATCTTGTTCTACTTTCTTTCTTGTGCGAGCTCGCCTCCTGCGAATACATACATACACAAACACACAAATGCGAAGCAAACAACCTTTCCATTGACTCTGCAATCTTCGTTTCATTTTTCTCGTCGTCATTGCGGTCGTCGTCGCCAATGCTGTTGTAATTGCGAGTTGCTCATGTGTTTTGTGTTGTCATAGATTTTCGTGCAATAACTGCATGGAATGGAGCGTTTGTTGCTATTTCTTTATGTGTTACAAAAGGTTGATGCATTTGCCCATTTGAAATTGGCAGCCAGTATTTTCTGTGGCACTAGAGTTTACGCGCCGCTCAACTAATCCATCTGTGCAAGGTGAAAGAAATAATGTGCAATGCAATTGCATTGAAGCAAAGTGTCGTAGCATTGCACCCGGAATCAAATTCAATGCAACTTTGTGCACAATGTTTAATTACGTTTGTATTCGATTAACTGCAGTGCAATGTTTTCTTTTTTTTTTACGCAAATCACTGCTAAATGGCGACTCTTTCTTCTTTTTTTTTTCTTCTATTATTTCAATCGATTTAATGAGTTTGACTTTTGACACCGAGAATAAGACGATTCATCTTCAACGAAAAAAAAAAAAAAAAAAAATCATATTTTCTCTCGATGATCATAATTTAATTCTGAGTGTTCAAGCGATCTTTTTCATAAAAGATTACCAAAGAAGAGCGACATCGGTATTTGGGGCATCACAGGTGCATTTTTTTCATTTCATTTTGACCATTTTATGTTGAAAATACTTGATTTGCTATGCAAAATAACCAATTATTCGACCAATAAGTATCTCAAGCAACTAGTGATTTCATATTTGGAAATCATTTAAATTCAATGGGTTTGTTTTTATCACAATGAATGTGTGTTTTTTATTTGGGGATTTGTGCTTTTTTTTTCTGCTAAGGCTGTTTTCTCTCTCTCTCTCTCTCTCTCTCTCTCTCTCTCTCTCTTACTCTCTCTCTCACTTCGATAAAATGTTAACCGAAATAGATTTAACCGCAAAGGAGAAACAACAATTGACTTCAATTCAATTGACCAGAATATGGTCTAATCAAGTTGTTTTACTCTCTTATATTTTGTTGATCGTATTCAAAACAACTTGACGCCACAATCGAATGGTAAACAAACAATTGAAAAAAGAAAAAGAAAATATGACATAAAAGGCACTTGCGGCAAAACCAAAAAAAAAAACACACACAACCAACCAAAATTAATTTTATCGCGTTGTATGCAAAGTGATATGAAAATAATTTTTATTATGTCTCTTACTTCGTCGAAGCCAAATGATGTGAGCTTTGGGTGCAGATTATTTGTGAGTGCATACACATTGCGCGCCCAAACAATCTTTACTACATACATATTAATTTAATACTTTCATTTCGATTTTTGAAAGCGGAAATCATGAGCAGCTATTGGCGTTTATCTATTCCTGGACGGAACGAAAGTTGTAATTAATACAAATAAACATACACCATTTAGTGATCTGCGGCTAGCGATATTGATATTGGGAAGCAAAACTCCACCAAAAGCTTATGCTGCAAAACTCTTAATTCATGTGTATCTTTTGTATTCTCTGTTTCTTTTGCTTTCGTTCTCTATCTCTGTTTCAGCCTCTTTCTCTCTCTCTCTCTCTCTCTCTCTCTCTCTCTCTCTCTCTCTCTCTCTCTCTTCTCTCTTTTTCTCTTTCTCTCTCTCTCTCTCTCTCTCTCTCTCTCTCTCTCTCTCTCTCTCTCTCTCTCTCTCTCTCTCTCTCTCTTTCTCTCTGTTTCACTGTTTGTTACTTTGTCATACATTCTCGTTTTACATTGAATGTGTGCGCACATTCAACGATTATATTATTTCTGTTTGTGTTTTCCAATTTTGTTGTGACAACGATTCCCGATTCACGCAGCCCCAGCCAAAGTGACTGGTGCACGCTTTCGATATGGAAATCAATGAGTAATGTAAATTTACACAACTCTTTAAACTATAAACTGGCTAAGTAAAATCACAACAACAAACATCCGTCACGATGATGTTGTTATTGGCGGTATGTCCATTGACCAGATTGAGTGCGGAAAGAAATTGTTTTTTTTTTTCCTCTCTTATTTCATGATTGTTAAAACTTTTTATTTGCTTAGTGTCAAATCAATAAAAATGGTTTTGTTTGCTGGCAAGTGATATCGACTTGTCCTCATAATTATATTCAGTATGAATGTTTTCATGCGTTGAATTTCTTTTCATTTCTTTCTTTCTTTTCTTTCTTTCTTTCGAGAAGAAAAAAAAATGTTTTTAAATATTCAAAATTGCAAATCAACACACTCGAGTAAAATACGAAAGAAAGACTGACAAACCGACAGAAGAAAATAAAACTGTATTGATTTATGAATAAATAAAGATATTTATTTATAAAAACATGAGAAAAAAAAAAAAAGAATATGTATGACAATTGAGGCTTTTCTTTTGTCTTTTCTTCATATCGAGAGTGTTCGAGCGTTTTTTTCGAATTCTTTCAAACAACAGAGACGAATTAATAAAATATCTCACTGAATATGTTACATTGTCAACACCACGGTATATACTCTCGATCACCGCATGCACAATGACAATTTTTACATATCAATAAGTTCAATATGAAATGTTTGCATATTTTTTCGATATGGTTGATCGTCGTGCATATCGTGACAACGGAACGGAAAGCGATTTTGTGCGCGCTATGAGTAATTTACGAATATTTGTGCCACATTCTTTCTCACTAACCAATAACATATATAAAAAAAAAAAAAAAAGTTGCCATTCTACTTATTAGCCGAATGAAAAAGTCTCTATCCAACATACACACACTCACGCGCATGTATTTATATCGATATGTATAAGCTTCTTTACATTCTTCCATGGGAATATCCGCACTAAAAGCATGATGCTGTTTACTTGGTCGTTTTTTGATGTGTGTCATTGTATGATGCGATTTTGTATTGACTCCAAATGCGACATTAGATACGACACGACAAATAAAATTCGAAGAAAAAATCCAAAAAAAAAAAAAAAAAACAACAACACATTATGCCCCGTTAATCGAAACCTAACAAACAAGAAACTCTAATCTTTTGGTCAATTGTGGCCGGATTCCGATTCTTCTTCACTAGCACGCGTGCGATCACCACTTACCATTGATTGGTAAAATAAACAAATTAGTGAGAGGATGGAGAGAGATTGATATAGAGCCAGAGAGGGCCAGAATGTCTGTGTGTATGTAAGAAAGATAAAGTTCGATATTTGACTAATATTTTACACGCAATGAAAGATTGATTAGATTGTCGAACAAAAAATGTCTTTTTTTTTTTCAAAAAACTAAACCGAAAAGAAAATCATAAAAAGCTGCCATTAGAGATGATTGGCGAATGGCTTAAATGAAAATGGCTTTCAACGTGAACTCGATTATGTTGATGATTTCTGAATGAAATTATTTGGAAGTTTTTCCCAGGGCGAAACAAGTTCGATCATCACTATTTATGGTTGACACTTTTCTTTCGTTTTTTTGATCATTTGATCGGTCGACCGATTGATTCTTTTGTTTCTGCCTTTGGAGAATTAATACCCAGTTCACTAACTCACTCTCTCTCTCTCTCTCTCTCTACTGCTCTCCAAAGCCCATGCAATGTATAATGTACATTTAATCGTGATACGATTACAATGTATGAATGCTATCAAATCAGTGCAATCGTTTGTTCCATTCTGTTCATTCTTAAAATGAATATTAACTTGAATGTCGGTCAAATTTACCATTTCGGATTAATTACATATGCATTGAGAAATTCTGTCGAACTGAAATTTCTCTGTCTATGGTGTGTGTGTGTGTGTGTGTGTGTGTGTTTTGTGTGTGTGTGTGATTCTTTCGATTGCACTGTATACATCTACATACATTGAATTGAAATCAAAAAAACACGTTTTAATCATAATCGTAAAAATTCGAACGCAATGCAATGTTTTTTTTTTCATCTCTTTCACTCTTTGTCGAGTGATGTGCATTGATTTTCTTTCCTTCTGGTTTGCAGAGTAAATTCGATTTCTGGTTTTTTGTTTTTTCATATGTTTGTTTCGTTGTTTCGTCGTCGTCGTCGTTTGGAGTGGTTTTTTTCTCTTTTCTCTGCACGAAATTCATTTGCGCATGTGAATAACATATTTTCTATATGTATATCGATGGTCGGCAATTATGGCAACGGGTATCGAATTCGGTTGTATATTCATAAGGAATGAAGGTGTGCTAGCAAAAAGGCCAACGCTTTATCAGTACAAGTAGAATTCGCTTTTCTCTCTTTCTCAATCATTTTCAACTTTTTTTTCTCTCTCTCTCTCTCTCTCTCTCTCTCTCTCTCTTTCTCTCTGTTGCTGTTTGTGTGTGTGTGTGTGTTTATTTTTTCGGCAAAAATGTATAAGCTGATGCTTTTGTTGCATTTTTAATACGCATGTCTGCATCAAGTTGTCGAACGACATGGAGAAAAATGCAGCAGTTGTATACACATATATTTTTTTGTTTTTTTTTTTTTTTTTTGGATTTATATATCTCTCTTTTCGGTCTTGAGTGCATTTTATATCAATTTGTTTCTTTTTCAGATCGATTGAATCATTTAGGTTGGGTACGACGATCGCATTGCATTCGGTCATTTTACCATTTCGAATTCCAAAACGTAATGCCCAAAAACGAGATACACCAAAAGCAAAATGACAGTTTTCGTTTTATTTAATAAAAGAAACACACATGCATTTCTGTTTCTGTTTCTGTTTCTGTTTTTTTTTTTCGTGCGCTCTCTGAGCCGGACAGCCGATTACTACACTCATTTTTCTGCTTCTTCTTCGTGTACAACTTTTATTTCAGCCTGTCTTTGTTTTTAATTCGACTATCGTTTTACCCGTGAGCAAGGCGTGCGGCTGGCCACATTTTAACTACAACTATATCGTTGTATTCGATGCTTAATGTTTTACATAACGCATTTAACAGCATTACGTGCAATATAAAAATGCTCAAAATCTCTCTCTCTCTCTCTCTCATACACACAAACACACGGCCCAATCCAATTTCTGATGTACATTTTCATTTGTTATTTCGATTAGCATTTTGTTTCATTTTATACATTTCATATCAGTTTTGTAAACAGTAAGTAAGAAATGAAAAAAAAAGGAAAAAAAAAAACATCAACATATTTTATTGCGGTTTATTCAAAACTAGTGGTAATTGATTTCGTTGAACCAATTTAAAAAGAAAAGGAAAAGAAGAGACCATTTGCTTGATATTTCATAAAAGATTCATTGTGGCGGTGGCGGTGGTGATGGCGAGTATTTTGTATGTTTTCAATTGATTGATTTTGAATTTGAATGTTACATGGTTTGAACATTGAAATGAAACATGTTCGAACATTGAAATATCGAAATGATTTGAATATTTTGATATTTTGAATTCGGGTTCGCTGTCCATCATATTGATATTTTTCAGTTATGTTTATCAGTTTTCTTTTTCTTTATTTTTTTTTTTTTTTTGTACTCTTCCTAAATGCCGTTGTCAACTCGGGATTTTTTTTCATCTCATCTCCACTTTGATATTTAAAGATTTGTTGGTTTTTTTTTTTTTCTTTTTTTAAATCGAACAACACCGAAAATATCTAATGCTTTCTGCATTCGTAATTAAGTCAAACTGGAGTATTAATCTATGCGCATAAGCAATGCTCTAAATTTATCGACCACAAATAAATGACATAATATAGTTTGAAATTGCGATAAACCATAATGATAAGAATGTTTTTTCATTTTTTTTTTTCGTCCAATTTTATCGAAAACAAAGTGAGCAACGGTGAATTGCAGAAATCAGGAAAAAGCATCTTCTAAATATTATGTCATTGGCCGATTGAATAATATTGTGCCGTTTCTTTTTGTTCATTATTTGAATTGATTTCACAAAAATCACATCACATTTGATTTATTTAACGCTATTAAATTATTTTCTGTATGGTATATGTTGAAACACCGTTAGATCGCTTTTATTTCGATTTAAATGCTCTTAACCTGAATATTTTTTATCATAAATTGTGTGGAGTGAAGTGATTTTTTTTTTTTTTTTTTGTTTTTTTTTTAGCTCAGCATTGGTTCGTTCATTGTTTCGATCAACTTAAACATTCATTTTGTATTCATTTTTAAGTTGAATCAAAAGATGAAAAGAAAAAAGAAATAAAATAGAAAAATAACAACGTATCTTAAGATACAGTGATCTATTCTAAGATCACTACAAATTTAATTGAGATATGGAATTGTGAAAAATTGGCGATTATGAGCATAGAACAAAATAAATGGTTTTTTTTTTAGCTGGAAATAACAATAACAACATCAATAACAAATCACATATGACGAAGCCGTAAAAATATCAATTTTTACTTGAAATGAGCGCCGCGTAACGGATCAACGCCGACAATGAACATGAGAACAAACAGCAGCAGCAATAGCATTCAAATCGGCGGTGGCAGCAAGCCAATTTTCAAAAATGCCAAATCATAATGATATTGAACGACGAACGACCACGAAGACGAACCAGAAGCAAAATCAAAATCATATATTAAATGCGATAATAAATTAACAACACCAACCAGGCACCAAACACACACACACACACACACATTCTGAACCATTCGATCAGGTGGAATTGGGTATTTGTGTCTGTGATCAAATTGTGGATATTATTAAAACAACGGCATTTCATATCATATGTGGCTCGTGTAATAAAAAGTTGAAAATAGGCAAGAGGCCCGATTTCATGTGGCTTGAGCGCGCGCACATCATGAGAGATCGTTTTTGTAATTTAATGGGCAATCTTTGGCGCTGTTTATATTGTGTATTTTGATCTTTCATCGCAAATAATCTCGATATATATTTGCCATGTATGTATCTATTTGTATTCTCTGGCTCACTTGCTCTAAAATTCATGACCGAGATCTAAATTGTTCTCTTTCGTTCATCGAATCTGAGCAATGAATATTATTATTTAGCAATGACGATAACTATCATGATTTCATGTCGAATTGCGGGCGATCGAAAACAAAAAACAAAAAAAAAACACACACACACAAATTGCCAAACAACGAGAGAAAAATGAAAGAAATCAATGATCTCGTATAGCTCCATGGGCACCCATGATATGCTCTTGTTATCGCCATACAAAGGATAAACCAAATATTTCAAACGAATAAGATTTTATGTAAGCCATTGCCGTAATGGCTAATTCGAATTTATTTCTTTTTTTCTCCGGTTTTGTTTCTTATTTCGAAAACGATATCGTGATTATTTCCAATTCGAAATAACTTCGTTTTAATTTTGTTTTCATCATCTCTCATTCAGTCTTCTGTTTCTTTTTCTTTTTCTTCTAAATTTTGTATTTTTTTTTTTTTTTTTCTTTTTGCGATGAGATAAAAACAAAACAAATAAACAATTTGTAACCAGAAGAATCGAAACTATGAATTCGATTCAACTGAAAGAGAAATGCTTCGAATCAGAATAAAACATTTATGATTTGGCTGAAATTGGGAAATATCTTCGTTTTTTTTCGCTTTTCTCATAAAGTTCGTGCCACAAGATTTATGGCGATGCAAGCAATTTCATGTCGCCAATTTTTAAATACCGATCACCAAATTAAAATCAATATGTATTTTTAAACGAATCGCTTTCTTGTTATTTCTGCATTTTTATGATGCTCAATGGTGTTGTTGTTGTTTTTGTTTTTGTTTTTTCTTTTTTTTTGCTCAATTCATTTTCAACATCATCATCATCATCATCGTTGTCGTTGCCGTCAATATGTATTTGGCGACTGCATAATCACCAATTTCATCAAGCACATACCACACATCGCATCGCGAGAGAGAAAAAGTATCGATATTCACAAATCACTTTGCCAATAAGCTTTTTCCATTTTTGGTTGCATTTTTTTTTTTTACTTTTTTTTACTTTTTTCCTGTATGAAGAAACATTTAACTACTTGTTCTTCAAACTTATGTATCGGTTTTCATTTGTCTGTTTCACCATATTTCTGCATTGCGACAGGCCAAGTTTCAAAAAAAAAAAAAAAACAACAAAACATTACAGTCAATAATTAAAACAACAAACAGCACTCGAATGAAATTGAAAATCGCTTAAATTTGCATTTAATCCCAAATTATTAGCCTTTCTCTTCGTTTATTTTTCATTTCTATTTTGAATTTTTTTTTTTATTTTTTTTTTTCTTCTTCTTCTTCTTCTTCTTCAGTCTTTCCGTAGGAAGCAAATACACTTTGAATTGTTAAACACTTGTCACTATTAAATTTATCTTTTCTACCGAGATTAACAATTGTTAGAGAGATTGAAAAAAAAAAAAAAAAAAAAAAAACATTTTGCTTTCGCTGAACGCGCAAGCTAATCCATGCAATTTCCAAATGATCGATAAAAATGTGCCATTATCATCTTCAACACATTTTGCATTTTAGTTTCACATTCAATTGCATTCACAATCATCAAAAATTAAACAGCCAATGATTATCATCATCCATTACGATCACATGTATATTTTATATTCACACAATTTACCGATTTCACTCTCAAAACTCTCATAAAAATACACTTTGATAATACTAATAATAAATGAAAAAAAAAATGTTGAAATTTACAAAGAAATTTTTTATTTTTTTCGGATTTGTTATTGTCGAAAGAATATTACCAATGAAATTTGTTTTGCATAGAGAAAATCTATACCCGTTTATCAAAAAAACGGGGGAATAAAAAAAAAAAAAAATAACTTGCAAACTTTTTTCTTTCGATATCAACGGCAAATTCAAAATTGAAATGTGCGTTTCGAGAAACAAACAAAAACAGTAAACGTTACTGACACACACGCGAATCGTGAATGAAAATCGAATAAATGGTTTTGAATGCGGCTGCCGCAATTCATTCCTGATGATTTACCCACTCCACTTGTAACTCACTCGCTTTGGTTGATGTTTGTCTGCTGCTGCTGCTGCTGTTGTTGTTGTTGTTTTTCTTGTTTTTGTTGTTCCGCTTGCCATTTACTCACGATGGGCCTCTTTCGCTTTGGCTCTCTCAGCTTATGTGCTGCTTTTTTTTTTCGCTTGCTCTCTTTATTCTCACTTTCTGCCCGCTGTCGGTTGCTCTTTCTCTTTCTATTCAGTTTGCACACTTTTTCTCATACACACCAGCACCAAACAGGTTATAAACTTTGCCAACATTTTCAACTCAAACCTGCTGTGTCTTCCAATGCGAAATCAAATATAGAGGGGCATTTGCATCACAATTTATGCACAATATTCAAATGTTGTTAATATTTGTATGTATCTTAAGTTGCGTATAATTTTTTTTTTTTTTTTTTTTTTTTTTTCATTTAAATCGATTGTTCGTCAACAAATCATCTTCTCTTTTCACCAGATTTAACGGAACATCTATTCAAATTTATCGTTTTATTTTATTTTTCAATGGTTCAATTGAATTGCCGTTGTTTGGTGACAAACACGCATCATTTACCATTTTTTTTTTTCTTTCGGAAGCCTATCAAATTGTTATAATTGAATAGAAAAATGAGCAAGTCAATGGTTTCAAGCTAATGCTTAATGTTCAATGTTAAATGTTAAATGTAGAACATTAGAACGTGAAAATTATTTCAATCAAGTGAATTTGGTTTGGTGTAATCGTTTCACGGTTTTCATTTTGCAAATATCATTTACAATTTTTTCAGCCTATTTTAACCGTTTCAATGTTTAGTTAGATTTGAACATTTGGCCCCATTTTAAAGATTCGATGATGTTTCGCCGGTTTTTTTTTTTTCGTATTAATTTGATTAGAATCCAATAAACATTTGCAACATTTGTCAACAATTTCTACAACCTTGACAATTATTCAGTTAAGAAACAGATCTCCAAATGACTTTCGAAGAATTTATAGGTTCAGTTTGTCACACAATTTTACTTTTAATTTTATCATGTCAAATGATTTCAATCTTTTACTTTTCATCATGAATGAATATTTACATTTGTTTTTTTTTTTTTTTTTTGATAAAAAGAAAACAAAAATGCTAAAATGTCTTGTCATTCAATAAGATGGGACTGAAAGATCCGAAAAAATATTTGTGAAATTTTTGAGATAGCATATTTTGGAATGTTGCCAAAGTTTTAATGAAATTAAACATCTGAATATTTAATTGAATCTTAAACATAGTTTTGTGCGTGTGTGCGTTTTGATAAAAATGCAAAATATCGAAAGGTGAAAACGGAATCAATCGTTTTCAGTTCATTCCATCTTTAGTTAATATTTCAATGATTTTTTTTTCGATTTTTTTTTTTCTAAAAAAAAAGAGAAAAAACAATCGAACGCAAAACGTAAAAAATGCAAAACCTACATATTTTGTAGAAAGTTTACAGATTCTGTCTATTTTATTTGCGATAATCATATATTCAAAATACAAGATAGAAATATCTTAATAACATTGACAACGGTATTTTTTGTATTTCTAAATCGCTTAACATTAAATGTGCCTGCTTTAATCTCATTCGTTCCGAGAGTTTTGGAAATGTTAAAGTGTTAACACAAAACAATGTTTTTGTTTCCATTCCGATGATTCATATTTCTTGAATATTAATTTTTTTCTTTTTCTTTTTTTTTTGGGAAAAATGCGATACATTTTTTCTATAGAAATGTGATAATGGTACGCATTTGAATAAAATTCAAACGTAGTTCAATTATTGAACATATCTTTTGAAGTCTCTAACATTTCCAAAAAAATATAAACACTTTGAACAATGAAAATGTTTTGTGTGCAAAAGTTCAAGAAATTCAAAATTGTTTTCAAGAAAAATTCTTCAAAATTTGTTTGGAAATGGTAGAAATTGTCATGCGTAAACAAGTTCTAGTAGAATCAAGAAACATTCGATGCTTTAATGAATTTATCTATTTCAAGAATTTATCAAATCATTTAACTCCAAAAAAAATTGAAAGACAACTCTGTTGGCATGAATAGATCTCGAAGAATAATACAGAAATGTTTTCAAATAAATCTCAAATGGTTTTTGTTTGACATTATTCTTTATATTTTATGACTTTCTATAATCCGATGGCCTAAAATGATTCATTCTAATCAAAGCATAATTGTCACCGAGCTTTTTTATGTTCATTTGTGGTAATTCACCTAGTCGTTTGTCCTTGTAAACTTTAAAAGACAAATTCAAATTTGAATATTCCCTGCGAATGAATCACAATCAGATTTTAATAAGAAAAAGATGAAAAAAAAAGAAAAAAAAAAAAAAGAATTCGACTAGAAATGAGTCAAAGTCCACTAAACATTTTAATCTAGTGAAGAAACCTGTTGCAATAAAAAAAAAAACATTGAAATGATTTTATCTCAGAAGAATCCAGTGCGTAATAGTTTAATATTTTCCTTCGCAAATTATATTCAGAGCGAAATGTTTGCAGCGCATAAAAATGTGCTTATTTGAATGAAACTTTAACATTTAAATGTTAGAAGAAATGTGGAAAGAATTGACATGGTTGCGGTTCAACATTATGGCCAATGTTGCAAATCTGGATCATTTGTCCAAATAATGTTTTATTTTTTCTTTTTTTTTTAGCATTTAGCATTAAAGAGTTTTGACGAAAAGCATTCATTTCCGAGAACGAGAATTTTTCGAAATCATAACCCATGCAGCGAATGAAGTGC
Source organism: Resseliella maxima (assembly GCA_029041755.1). Classification (NCBI taxonomy): domain Eukaryota; kingdom Metazoa; phylum Arthropoda; class Insecta; order Diptera; family Cecidomyiidae; genus Resseliella; species Resseliella maxima. Next base: position 678,250 of record JAQOWM010000048.1, on the reverse strand, counting down.
CTATTATGAGCCCAAAAAAAAAAAGAACCAAATGATACAGTTTATCATCTTGTTTAAAATGGTTAAAAACTGTATAATCATTTCGAGTTTTCCAACAATCGAAAGGAGTTTGTACACGATAAATTACTGAGTGCGCACAAGTAAACACAGATTATATCAATGTTTATTACCGTTTAAGTGAATTTTTTTTTCTTTTTTTTTTTTCGTCCAAGTGCATTTGTGCAATAGCAGTCAGTGTGCAACAACGATTCATATGCTTTGTTTGTGTTATGGGCACATTTGAACGATGACAATTTAAAGAGCGAAGCAGAAAAATCTATTCTACTTAGAAATCCAGGCTAGCAGTGCAATATATGAGCAAATGGTAAAATACCGCATCGAGTATCATTCGCAGTCGCTGTGTGTTTTTTCTTCTTTTTTTTATGTAACAATTTTCCAATAACACACATCGGTGTGTCTTTCTCTCGTGACCATTTATATGATTTATGTTACAATTAATATTATTACTATTGACGCAGACATGTCGTTATTCAGTTGAGAAAAAATAACAACATTTGAATTGACTTCATTTACTTCGGTGCATGAGCCGTTGACCACAACTTCGAGGCTAGAAAAATTGAAATTATCCATCGAAATGCTTGGTTTAGACATTTGCGTGCGTTTTTTTTTTTTTTTTTTTTTTTTTGAAATTTTTCATTCCAATAAATCAATTTTCGTCATCGATTGCATTTGGAGATTTTAACTAAGCTGCTTATCGTGTGTAATCCCATGGAAGGTGGTTTCCATTTTCATCGGTAGATTTTTATTATAAATTGTGCTGCAATCAGCAATATAAGGAATCAAACGATGGACAACGATTAGCGACGACAAGCACCACACAAATATAAAATTCGTTTTAAATCGAAATATGCGATAATAATTTTTCTCATTTGATCTCTTGCTCTTACTTCTCATTCTATGTCCATCTCTCACTCTCTCTCTCTCTCTCGCTCTCGCTCTCGCTTTCTCTCTCTCTCTCTCTCTCTCTCTCTCTCAATCTCTCAATCTCTCTCGTTCTCGCTCTCTCTCTCTCGCTCTCTCTCTCTCTCTCTCGCTCTCTCTCTCTCGCTCTCTCTCTCTCTCTCTCGCTTTCTACAAAAACAGAAACAAAGACGTTCACACTCTTTGCATCTCTTCGTCGTTCCCGTTCAGTTTTATAGATATGAATTAAATCAACTTCGTTTTTCGAATAGAAGCGATATTGCTTGTGGATTTGAGAATTTGTGCCGCGATTGATTCCACTGGCGCAAGCATAATATTGATTTTTTTTATTTTTTCTTCATTTCTTTCCTTCTACCTTTTATTCTTTCTCTCTGTGTCCCGGATGCTTTGTACGCGCTCAATGTAGACTATTTCTATTAGCTCCTATTTGCACAATTCTCTCGTTGTTGTTGTTTGTTTTTTTTTTCCTCTTTTCCATGCACTTGTTGTATATGTGTGTGGACAAGCGTGCACCAAATAATACAATTAAGCACATGGAATGTAAGATCATCATCACTCGATATATCGCTTCTAGTAAAAATATTTATGTTTTACCATTTTGTTTCCCTGTCGACATTATTAAACTCATTTTTATGTTTTATGGACTGGGCTCGGAAAATTCCATTTATAAATGCGGAATTGAAATAGAACGATCGTTAAGCAAAGGAGATAGAGAAAAAATGGCAATTTTTTTTTTTGTTTTTTTTTGTTTTTATACATGATATGGTCTTCACTGCATCAGAAGGCCAGCATATATTGAATAAGTAATTGGAAATAAATGGCCAATCTCTTTACTTTGTGTCATTTTTGCGGTGTACCAAAGTGAAACCATTTTGAAAGTTTCAAATTGAAATCAGCGCAAACTTATCCACATGGAATAATATTGCTTTTATTTTGTATTTTTCTCTCTTTCTCTCTCTCTCTCTCTCTCTCTCTTCTGTCTCTCTCAATCTCTCCTCTTTATTGAATTTCCAAGGAATTTCAAATAACACACATTCCACACACTCGGCCACAAAATCAGAATCATTTCATTTATTATTGATTGCGGATGGTAAAGGAGAACAAAAGGCAAAAATGGTAAAGTAAAACATGATTTGGTTAGAAATTTATTATCTCAATATTGTGTTTTATCTTAGAATTTATGGGTGAAATCTAGATATGGAGTTGTCTTCTGCTCTTTCTTTTCCGCTCGCTATCTCTTTTTCTATCTATTATTATTGAGCATTTTTTTGCATGTAATACAGTAATTAATGATGAGTTGACCATTTGGTGATTTTGACAAATTCAATTTGAAGAACTTATTTTTTGTTTTTGTTTTTGTTTAGTGCGTTTTGAAAGTTAATGTCGTATTGGATTTCAATAATACTGATTCATGAGCCATTCAAATGACTCATTTTGAATATTTTGAGAGAAAACATAGATAAAATGCTTATTTTAGACAAAAAAATCCTTCTTCTTCTTCTTCTTCTTTTCAATCACTTCCATCTTCTTTCAATCAAACATTTTTTTCTTTCTAATTTTATCGAAATTCATTTCAGTTTCTGGTTTCGTCAATATTACATTTGTTTATGTCGTTTCTTTTTCTTTCCAATCATTTTAATTTTATTTTCGATTCAAATATTTACTAATTATCATTTGTTTTTAAAGAGAAAAAAAAACACTAAATTTGTTCATCGTTTGATATTTGGAAAGATACAAATAAGACGTAATACTTCTTGAGGCATTTTCATAATTGGGTATTTATTATCAAGCAAAGTATTATAATAGAGAATTTTTCAATGAGATTCGAAATAAAAATTGCAGTCACTTTAGCAATTCAAGACACCAAATATTTCAAAATAGTCATAAAAACGACGATAATAAAATAATAAATTGTAATTATCGAAATAACATAACAACTTGAATATACAAAAAAAAAAAAAAAAAAAAAATGATCACATCCAAATGTTAAATCAAGAATATTGAAATTTGCACTAAACGCTAGACTAAAGGTGGCATGCATGTTTTGCTTTGCAATGAAATCGCCTACAAGTTGCCTATAGATACAAAGTCAGTTAATCATAATTTCTTATTCAGTGTATGGCAAAGATAAAAATAAGCTTAATCTATAAAGAAAGCAACATCAAAATTCTTAACAATTTCTTTATTCCGTTGATACTTAAAATACAAAACTTTCGTCCAAAAACTTTCGTCATAAAACTATTTGTTAAACTTAATTACATGTATTTAAGCAATGAGTTCGAGGTGATGAATAACGTTAATTTTAATGAAATCCAACTTAAATTATCTTAATTTATAAAGTAGGAGCCTAATAGAGATTTTCTACAAAAAAAAAAAAAAAAAATTAATTGACTAAAAATAATTAGTTTAATTTTGGAATAAAAATATCCTTTTCAAAGAGAGGGAAAGAGAGAGAGATAGTCTATCTCAGATAGAGATAGATAGATAGAGAGAGAGATAGAGAGAGAGAGTGAGAGAGAGAGAAAGGGAGAGATAGAGAGAGAGAGAGAGAGAGAGAGAGAGAGAGAGAGAAAGGGAGAGATAGAGAGAGAGTGAGAGAGAGAGAAAGGGAGAGATAGAGAGTGAGAGAGATATTTGTATTTTGTTGTAAATATCTAAAGAAATTTCAAGTTTTCAAATCCGTAAAAATGCAGAAGTAGTAGATTATCCGTGGGATTGCATAAAATGAGGAGATTGAATATTATACTTGTGTCTTTCATGGAAATCGCCTGAAAGTTGATTACCATCATTCAATCTCAAGAATTTTAATATCGAACATTTTTAATATCCGAGCTTAATTTGCATAGAAGCTTGGATTTGATCTACTTTTTTACCTTTTCTGAAACAAATTTAGATTTTCTTCTCGTTTATTTTTAGATTAATATGTTATTGATTTGACTGCAGAGTAGTGAATCTACAAAATTCACGTTTTTTTTCGAGAAAACCATTCTAAAATATATTTTCGAAAAAAAAAAACATTTTTAAAACAAATTATTGTAAAAAAATTCTCAAAGGAAATTCCATATTGCAATTTTTCAAACGAAGAAAAATGCTCAATGAATTTTTTTTTTTTTTTTTTAAAGAAGAATTCAACATCGAAAAATCAAACGGAAATTATTTTCAAAACGGAATTAAAATCATAACAATTCCGTAAAATGAAAAAAAAAAAAAAAAAAAAAAATAGAAAAGACAAAAAAAAGCAGATCAGAAAAAAGATTGTTTCAATGACAGTTTGTCAAATTAACATTGACTATTTGACATGATTTTATTGAATTTACATTTGATTTCGTCCTTAGAATGAGAAAAAAAAAAATTCAGCTATGCGAAATGAAAATAGTTCAATAGTTATTTTATACACAAAAAATAAAAAATAAAAATGAAGATGATTTCTATAAAATAGCAATAAACTTTTGGATTTGATTTGACATTAACGTACTCAACAATAGTTTTTTCTTTACCTCTTCCTCTTAATTTGTGTTTTACTTAAAACGATGTACCGAATGTACAATTATTTCTTTCTTTTTTTGTTTTTTTTTTTTTTTTTTTTAATTCTTAATCAATTTGTTGTTGTTGTTGTTGTTTTTTTTTGTCTTAATTAAAATCTACATCCTCGTCTATCAAACATAAAAATTCCTAACTAATACAATTGTTTTAGTTGTTTTAGGCTGATTGAGATGTTGCATTGATCACTGCTAAACTGATGATGATTTTGATTCACTGATTACGGTTGTTGTTGGTGTCAGTGTCGGTGTTGTCGATGCATTTGTTATTGTTGGTGCGGCTGGTGCTATTATTGTTGTTGCTGTTGTTGCCGTTGCTACTGCGATTGTGGTGGTTGCTGTTATTGCGGAAGTGCTTGGCGGTGGTTTAAAAGCATTTATTGGTCAGTCAGTCGTACTACTACTTCGTCCCGTTGGTTCGGCGGCTGGATTTAAAATTGTTGCATTTGCTGCATCCTGTTGCGCTTTATCACGTTCTTTATCGCGAACTGGTCGAAATGCTTCAAGTAAAGCTTCTACACGGCTCTCGGTTGGTCCCCATCGTGAAAAACCCTCGTTATTTTGTAGCCACACTACCATCGTACCGTGAATATTTTTCATATATATTTCACTTCTGTGAAAATGAGAAAATTATTTTAAAAATAATATTTTTTACATGGAAATGAATGCAAAAACAAAATCGATTGTAAAATATCAACAAAAAAAAAAAGGGAAAAACAATCGATTTTGACTGGAAACCTACTTTGGTATGACATGTTGATAGCCATGGCGATACTCATGCACCATTCCTGGCACAACGACTAATTTCCGTTTATAATGACTCTCTTCAACTCTTGACATAAATGGCAAATTTGATTCTTTCATTTCCGGAAGAAAAACGATAAAACTGTAATTGAAGTAGGAAAAAGTTAATTGATTGTGTATTCGTTGTTTGGAATTTGATATTGTGATTAATATAAAATAATACCTTAGCGGTTCTTGTGAGTCAGTCAATAGCCGTTCTATGTGCTGCAATGTTGCATCTATGAGCTCTTCGCACATCGGTGGATTGGCTTGAAAAGATCCAGAGAGCGGTTTGAATTCTAAAAATGACCTGAAAACAATCAAACAATTTCACATTAAAAATCGTTGTAAAATGAAACGATAGCAGAACAGTTTATGAAACAAAAAAACAAAAAAAAAAAAAAAACAAAAAAACAAAAACAAATGAAGAAGAAGAAATGTTTACCCTCTCGAGCCAAAATATGAATCAGTATCACTAAATGCTGAGCAATATTGTCTAAAGTAACTATTTAATGGGCTGGCAAAGCATTCAAATGTAACACCAAAATGACGATGCAGACATTCGAATACGCTAACAGGAAGCGCTGATTGTGTGAGTTCAGCTTCATTTGTTGAACCGGTAATATTGGCGAGAAATGTTTGATATCGCCTCAGCAAACACCAAACACGACCGATGAAGAGATCAAATTTCTTATCATCGTAACAATTATACCGGTACAATTGTTCTAATTTTTGTAAGTGCGTCAAATTAATGTACTGTGTATCGGGTTGAGGCATGGAAGCGTGTGAATATTTAATGACCATATGATCACGTTCATGAATATATTCAATAACAGGCATTCTAAGCGGAGGTATCACAAATTGAATGGGATAGCACCAAACTTTACGCAATATTGGAGGCGCTGGCGGTGGTTGTGGCGGCGGTATTCCATTCTCTTTTAACAATTGCATGTGTCTTTCACGAATTTTTCGTGCATGTTCAGCCGATCTATATCAAAATGGAAATATTGTTTTTAGTTTTTTTTTGATATTATTTTAAGAAAAAAATTCATTTTTTTTTTAAATTCAAAAGACATTTCATAGTTTTTTTTTTTGATAAAACGTCTTGTGAGTTCAAAATGTTGTTAAAGATGAGAAACGAAGTATGTCTTCGATAGAAAAAGGAGGAAAAAAAAATCGAATTCATGAGCAAAAATATGTGATAATTTGCACTTACAAATGATAAATTTTCGAACAAAGTTGTTCAACACTGCCTTTAACTGTTGCAACAAGATGTGGTTCGCATTGTCTCTTCAAATGTGCGAGTCTATCTTGAAAATCTTCATAACTAGCACCAACTGTACGTCGAAGCCATTGAAATGTTTCTTCAGCATTCCATTTGACAACTTTTTTACTTTCAGCTGGCGCTGAACGAATTTCAATTAAATTCTTAGCTGCTTCGGCATACTTTGATAATTGTTTACGGGCATCGCCCGTAAATTTCGGTTTAACAATTTTCAATGGGATATCATTCATAATTTCACGATACATTGACGGTGAAATTTCTGGATGACAATGACTTGGCAATAATGGATCAAATCCACGATCAATTACTTTTCGTTCCATAAGCCATCGCATAAATGATTCACGTGGTGCTTTAATATTTTCACGTCGACTACATAAATCTTCATATGTTTTTATTAAACGAATTGTATATGCGGCTCGCATTGCTTCAATTTCTGGATATGGATGTGGAAATAATGTTGGCGGCCGTTCAACAATAATAACATTTGAGCAAACTTCTAAATCCCATGGGCCAGCCAAAATGAAACGTTTCATTGGTGGTCCTTGTATATCTTCGGATGGTCGACGTTTTAATGCAGCATTATGTGGTGCTGAGCATATTCCAAGCGGATCTGTTAATGGATCAAAATGTCTTGGCATTTCCCATAGCGATTCACCAGATGATTTATTCCAAAAATAATGTCGATTTTCACGTTTTGACCAACATTTTCGCCATCCTTGTAACACTAAATCCGGATGCAATTCTTCATTTGCACTGAACATTGGCGCCGGTTCATTTGGTGTTGTTTTTGTTGGTGTTGTTGGTGCCGATGCAGATGCATCATTATTTTGTGAATATGCTGGTGTTGTTAACTGATCCCATGCAGATGTTCCAGGTATATTATTATTACTACCGCCAATGTCATTCATGATTTCGCACAATATTCAGCCATGCAAAATGTTCACCTGTTGATGTAAACGAAAAAAAGGAAAAAAAAAAAAAAAAATCAGTAAAAATTGTCGAAATCTTTAGCAAACAAAAAAAGAAAAGAGGCAAATATTGAAATTTAGTAAAAAAGAGTGATTGGCACAAATAAATGAAGCGATCTAGAGTAATGTAAGAGAGAAAAAGTGGCCAGAAACGTGCTGTGAATATATTGCAATGTAATTTATTTTGGCGCGAAAATATACTTAAAATTGAAAGACACAGAGAGGGAGAGAAAGAAAATGACGTGTGATTATGTAATGAATTTATCACAAATATGCGTCAATATTTAATAAAAGTCAATTTGTTTTGGTAAAAAATTGGCTAAATAAAATGCGGTTGTTATCATATCGATTATTCGATTATAAAATTCAATGAAAAATTAAGCGCGTAAAAATTGTACACATCGTTTGTCATTGTATCGTTAAACGTACACGACTTGAATTCAAATTGGTATTGGTTTGCACATGAATTGAGAATAAAATAAATATATGTAAAATGCATAATAAGAAAAAGTAAAATGGGAAAAGACGGTACAAATTTTAGCCCATTTTTCTTGTTAATTCAATTGTTTCATTTTTATTTATTGGCATTTCATTCGTTTGTATGTTTCGTTCATTCATTCAATTCATTCATTGGTTTATTAGTTGTTTTGATTTTTTTTGTTTTGTTTTTGTCAAAAGGGCGATTGTAAATTTTACATTATTTAAGTTGGAGTGTAACGCAACCAAAACACAAACCGTCCGTCTCACTCTCGATATTGAATGTTTTGGTATTCACTCTACACTATATAGTATGAGAAGTGTTTTTACTCTCTTTATATATATTTTTTTTTTTTTTTTTTTTTTTTTTTTACATCGAGACCGAAACAGCGAATAGCATTGTTCAGTTTTGCTTGAGCCACAGAGTCGATGAGATGATAGAACGCACATATGCTGTGTGAACACAATCAAGAAGAGAGGAAAAAAAAAATTACGCGCGAAACACTAACGTTCAACATTCAACATTCAACATTCAACAAACAACATTTGACAATCCCTTTCTCTCATCATTTTTTTTTTTCTTTCCATTTTCTGATTTCCAGCAATCTCAATTTATTTTCCAAATGAAATTGGAATATTATTTAAGATTTTCTTGAAAATTAAACAGCAAAAAATAATAGATTTTTTTGTTTTGTTTTTTTTTTTTTTGGCAAAATTTTTTTTTTTTTCCAAAAATCATTTTAATAGATATATCCATTTGTAAACAATAAAATAATTGAACATTTGCATATGATTTTTATTTTCCGTTTCATTTATTTTTCTATTTTCTCATATTTCCAATGTGTTTGCCCGTTTTTCGTGCCAAAAAAAAAAAAAAAAAAAAAAACCCAACAAATCCAAATTTTCTTATAAAACACCATTTAATATCGCTTAGAAATCAATAAACACGAAATTTTTTCCATCTACCTCGTTGAAATGGTCAATTTCAAAAACAATTGCACATAAATTTATTTGATAAATACGTATTGTTTATCAAAATACACGATTTATTTTAAATGGAGACAGCAACGAAGAGCCTCTTGTTTAATACGCCATTTGCAATGCAATGTTTTATAGAAATTTTTGTTTGCGCATGATTGTGTCGACTCACTCGAATACGATACGAGAGAAAAGAAAAAAAAAAACACACACACACACACACACACACACACAAGTAAAACATAATATAACGTTGTGTATGAATTGAAGGGGCACACAAATACATACAATATTGACAAAGCACACATACATCGACACCAACAAACCAACTAACCAACAAAACATTCGACGCATTTATTCGATGCGATGACGCTATAGATTATCTGTTGGCATTTTCCTAAAATACTTTCATATGTATGCGTGATATTGTGTTTATGTTCGTTGAGTTTTGACAACTTTCATTTGTCACAATTCAATTTTGACTTTAGTTAACTTTTATGTAAACAACACAACAACAACAACAACAACAAATGAAACGTATACAAAACAACGCAATCCAATTTGATTTCATCGAAATCGTCTTATTCAAGCATAAAAATTTTATTGGTCCAAAAAAGAACGTGACATTTCTCGTTGATAAACGATTTAAACGTCTTATTTGTTAATCTTATAGCCTAAATATAACACATTCACATTTGATTAGAGATTCAATAATAAAAAAAAAAAAAATGCTCTTTTGAGCTAAAACTTTTTTTTTCAAACACAAAGTATGAGTGATACAAAGCTAATTGATAAAAATTTGAAATTTCCATTCAGATTTGAATTAAATTCGGACTTTCAATTTCAGGAAGTATTTCATCATCTGATGATGATATGTCCGATTCATTTATTATTTTTCCATTGTTTTGATCATTTCCATTAAATTCGGATGTTGATGGATTGTTTTCATTTATATTCATAATTTGTCGATTTTGTTCGCTTGATTGTGATGGCATCAAATCATCTGGAATGTTTTGAATTCGTTCCTTTCGCAAGCCCAATAAAAAGATCACAATATAAAAACCAATTGATAAAAATATTGATGATGTTGATGTGGCAAAGAAATCAACCATTGTTGTATTTCGAATGCCACAACCCAATTCGGTTGACCATTGGATTTGCGTTTTGTTCATCTAAAAATTGTATGAAAAAATCAATTAGCAAATTCAAAAATGATAAATTTTATGTTTATTTCTCTCTCTCTCTCTCTCTCTCTCTCTCTCTCTCTCCTCTCTCTCTCACTCACTCACCATATCCTTTATCGCAAAGCAAAATTTGTCTTTTGTTTTTAATCGAATGTTATTGTAAAGTGCATTCAATTCCTTATATTGTTCGGAACAATCCATGCATGCAAATGTTTTATTTATTTGTTCTGCTGTTTCTATACAGTCATTTATGTTCTTGTTTTTTATTTGAAAATCTTTTGTTATATCTGCAACACAATCCTCCTGTGGTGAATTAAAATCACATTTTGGATTAAAGCAATCTGGAAAAAAAACATGCAATATTTATTGCAAATTAAATTTCAATTGTATGACTTTTTTTTTTTAATTTTATTATTTCGAAAATGATCAATTTACCTGAACAGTATCCAATATCCCAAAAACGTTTTGAGTTTTCAAGTAACATTTCGACCAAATGTAGTTGATTGTTTTCAAAGTATTGAGAACGACAAGAGGTAAAATTGTCTTGTTCAGAATCATGTCCTTCCAAAAATGATTGGTAAGCAATAGAAATATTTTTATATTTATCTGCGCATTGCAAACAAAAAGTGCCTTCTTTATTATTATTCATAATGCATTGCACAAAAACATTGTTGTTTTGTGTGAATTCATTTTTTAATTTTTTGCAATTAGTATGGTTTGACTTATGATATTTGTTTTCGAATTCATTTGTAACAAGATTAATTTCTTGACAAAAATATCCGAGCGGTAGTAGCAAGGAAATGAAAACAATTTGCAACATTTTCATTTGCATAAAAAAAAAACACTTTCAATAAATCATTTATGCTTGAAATGAAGCGAAAAAATTACAAATTACGTCAAATTGCTTAAAAAACTGAATTGTTGCACTTGACACAATGCGATCTTTGTCCAACTATTTTGATTTTTGACACATCTTCCGTTGAATTTGAATGAATCATTGCGAAAAAAAAAATAAATCAGAAAATGCAGCTTTCTACAGCATTTGTGGAGACTTCATTTTGTTCGTGAAAAATGTGTAAATTGTTTTGTATGATAACATTTTTTATCTTTTCTCAAAACAATTCAAATAAATTTTGAATTCAATAACGGAAAAGAAAAAAGAAAAAGTAAACATTTTTCGATTGCATTTGTTTGGATCACGTTAACAAACAAAACTCTGTCTCTCCAAAACAATGAATTTGTGACAGTTGACAGTCATCGAATGTCAAAATCAAACTCGCACACAAATACATATAACAAAGTGGACAAGTAATCCATTCATTATCTCTCATCGAACAAAAACATTGAAAAACGGAACTGAAGCAAAGAAAAAAATTTTTGTTGCTGTTGTTGTTGTTGTTGTTTTTTTTTTTTTTTTGAAATTGTTTTTGATAAGAAATGAGCGGCCCAAATTTAAGTGAGTATTTTCGAAATGATGCTCCAAGTATGTTTGATGAAATAGTTTCGGCATCGACCACCTCCGCTACAGAAACAGTGAACACTTCACCATCAAACACGGGTAAATAGTTTCTTATCTCAAGCATACTAATCTTTTTGTAAATAAATTTAAATAAAATTCTTTATTTTCATTGGTGCATTGTAGATAATTCAATGACTGCATTAAATTTAGATATAAATCTTCAAAAGGATTTCCAAACATTATCGGTGCAAGTAAGCTTTTGACATACCATTGAATATTGTTTGATTAACAGACCAGATTGAGTAAATTAATTGAATTAATTGAATACATATTTATATAGGCACCACCAGAAAATGATATTGATGATAGTGTTCGAGATATGTGGAGGGCCGCTCAAACAGACTCCAATCCACCAATAATCACAATGCCTGGTTTACAGAGCTCTAGCGAATTGGTAAATATTATCAATTAAACGCATTTTTTTTTTTTTTTTTTTTTATTCTCGCATCAAACATGAAATATCTATTAATATCGAAATCGCTTTTTGATACCTTTCGATATTCATTTCTATTATTGGAATTGAAGAAAAAAACAATTGTTTTATTCTTCACTTTGAGATTGTCAATTCGAAAATTACCACTTTGGCTTGAGATTACACCTGTATTCAGTCACATTTTGACAACCTGTCTTGAATGATTGAATTAACATACTTGAATTGAATGATTGATACATATAAATTGGAAAAAGCATTTTTTTTTCTTTTTAAATGTTCAATCCAGTGATGAAGAAGGAAAATTTAAATATTATTCCGAATTTCACATAAAAATATCGACAATTCTGTTAAATTCAGAGAAAATATCAAAAACAATAATTTTTCATATGAATTGCAATGTATGAACATAAAACAATTATGTTCACTTTCGGTATTTTTGCAAATGTCTCTAAAGATGACGTTTTTATATAGAAAATAAAGAATTTTTATGTCAAAATTTGAAGAAAAACAAAAGTAATTCAATTAAATTGCAAGGAAAAGGGATCTCTCTCTCTTTTTTTTCAATTTTTCTTTTCGACATTTTTCGTTTTATTTGAGAGAAAATTTATGATTAAAATTTAATAATTTTGAAGTTCCATTTACAAATCGAATTAAAGTGCAAAAATGAATTTCAATTAACTATAAACTTAATCATTGATCAAATTCATAATTTTTATTTTTTTTTTTTTTTTATTCTTCAAATAGAGTGATCCAGTGAGAGCGGCTATAATATACTTGCTTGGTGAAACGGAAGCAAATGAGCGACAATGTCTGGGCATAAATGATGTAACGGAAGATGTAAATGGTATAAAAAAATTAATTGCGGCTGGATCATTTCGAGCAGCTACAAATTTAACGTATCGTTGTATAACAACATATGGCCAAGGTTTTGGCCGATTGAATCAACCAACAAGGCATACTCAACATTCCTTGCAACTCTGGTTCACACGACTTACATTGCTCATTAAACTCGGTGAATATGATTTGTGTAAACAAGAGGCTGAAGCATTTGGTCAGCTCGATAGACCAGACATGTATTATGAGGTTAGTATTTTCTATTTTTTTTTTTTTTTTCCAATTCATAATATGAATTTCATATTACCCAATCATCATTATTAATTTAAATTATTTTGATTTGTCAAAATGCATGCATGAATTTTCCTCAATTGATTTTCTATAATTGAATAAAATTCATTGTTAATTACAGTTTTATCCAGATGCCTACAATAATCGCAAAGGATCAATGGCATCATTTGCATTTCGATTATTAATTGCAAAATTGCCATCATATTTTGGTTCACACAAAGTATCACTTGATCGTCTTACTCAAATGTTATTTATAGCAAATGAAATTCGCGAACAATTTGCTGCCGAATCAAATGAAAAAGCTGAAAAATTTTGGTCAAAACGTGAACAAACCATTTTGCATGCACTTGTTAACTGTGCTTTGGCTGTAAGTTTTATTTTGCATGAGGAAAAAAGCGAAAAACAAAAACAAAAATAAAAAAACCTGTTGATTTCTTCGAATTAAAAATGAATGAGCGTCTAATTAACAGAATTTTACTTTAGCGCCAATTTTAATTGGCGCAATGCGATTTCATCAATTAGGTGATATAATCTAGCTTTTTACGAGCATAAAATCTATTTTAAACGTTATGGGTGGAAATCATTTCATTTACGATTCTTTTAATTTGCTCTTTATTTGAAATGATTGTTTTTATGCGATTCATACTCGCAATATTCATTCATAATATTTACTCGATGAGACTCAATCGGGTTGAGTTCATTCATTTTTTCGACAAATCAGCAAAATTTGTATTTCTGTTTTTTTTTTTCTTTTTTTTTTATTTGTTTAAAAAATGCGAGTTAATGTTAATCCAAAATATCCATTTGATTTATTTTTCAGACAAAAGAATATAGTTTAGCTGATTATTTAATGGAACGTTTAACAAAAATGAATGGAATTGATGCTGATATGATGCGTTCATTGTATTCATCATGGGGACGAATTTATTTACAATGTGGTGATGTATTTGGTGCTGAACGAAAATTTTCTGAATCGCGTCGAATTCGTGTACAAAATACAAATGAATCGGAAATTCGTGATTTCATTGATAAAGGTTTAATAGCTGTTGCCCAAAATGATTTTAAAGAGGCCTATTCATTTTTTCAAAAATCAATAACTATTGATCCAACAAATGCATTGGTGCTAAATAATATGGCTGTATGTTTATTGTATTTAGGTAAACAAAAGGATGCAATTAGCATATTTGAACGTGCTATAACAGCCAATGAACAAAAGGATCTTAGCGAAAGTCTTATTTTAAATTTATGTACATTATATGAATTAGAATCGAGCAATGATGTAAGCAAAAAATTGGCATTATTAAAGCAAATAAATCGACGAAAAACTGAGCTAAATATTAACATTGAATATTGTTTAAAGCTACCAACGGGAAATAAATCATAAAATTATTTATGAAAAAGTTAAAAATAAAATGACAAAGAAATGAGAAAAAACGCAATAAATCCGTATGTTTTTTTTTTTTGGAGTTTTATTTCATTTATTAATATATTTGTATATGGTTTAGAAGATTGGCGTCGATTTGCTTGCTCTTATCCGCATATTCAAAGGCACAATATAAAACCGTAATTCTTATTCTGCGCGTAAAGAATGATGGTAAAAGTGTCGAGAATACTAAATGCCATTCAACGAATGAGTCATCCGGAGGGAGAAAATGTGGTGTGAGTTTTATTATAATCGAAAAAGTTTGTGCACCGAATTCATAGTGAACCGAACATGGTATTATCCACTTTTTTTTTCCTTTTTTCTTTTAGTCGTTTTTCTGTTATTCTGTTGCTTTTTTAGTATTGAATAAAGCAGCTTTTCGACCCCCACAATTTTGTTGTTCACACACCGTCATTTCCATACAGAGAATCGTGCAAACATGCAGCAATAAATGGCAAATGTGGTTATGGTCTGCTCTTGCGCTTTTCAAATGTATGAATCATATACAAAATTCTATTTTGAATGAGTCATTCGGCGTTTTCAACATAAGGCCATTTAAACAACACAACAACAACCTAATTCAATAAAAACAAAATTACAAATATTTATCGAGATGAATAAGTTAAGTGGTTTTGGTTTTCTCTCGAACAAGCACGATGAAGAACACACATTACTTCTGGGGCCCAAATTTTCCATAGGGAAATGTTTTGAAAAGATTGAGGAAGACTTACAAACTCTCCCTCTCACTCTCGCTCTCCTCTTCCCCTATCTCTCACTATCCCTCTCTCTCTCCCTCTCACTCTCCCTCTGTCTCTCTCCCTCTGTCTCTCTCCCTCTGTCTCTATCTCCCACTCTCCCTCTCTCCCTCTCTCTCTCTTTCTCTCTCTCTCCCTCTTCCCCTATCTCCCACTCTCCCTCTCCCTCTCTCTCTCTCCTTCTCTCTCTCCCTCTTTCTCCCTCTCTCTCTCCCTCCCTCTCTCCCTCCCTCTCTCCCTCTCTCTCTCCCTCTCTCCCTCTCTCTCCCTCTCTCTCCCTCTCTCCCTCTGTCTCTCGTTCTCTCTCTCCCACACTCTTTTCCGCACTCTCTCTAAGAAGAAAAGAAAATGAATAAAATAATGAGAAAATGTTAGAGAGAAGGAAATCAAAAGAGACAAAATGGATAAAGAAAGCAAAAGAAAGATTATGAGATCGAATGAAAACAAAAATGTGTTGGAAATGCTCCAAATGCATATTAGAGATGCTCATGAACCGAACATGAATAGTTCATGTTTGTTAAATGGTTTCACTTTTATGTTCAAGATGTTCAAGTTCGGTTCGGATTTGTTCGAATATTGTTCAATTAACTGAACCAAATTCAATACAACAATCAAGTTTGAACATTGTTGATTGCAAAATGCAGTGTATGAAATCGAGCTTAAAGGGAAATACGCTTAACTAGCGAGCGCTGTGGCGTCAATGTCTTGAAATCAAATCTCATCACATGTAAAATGGCACAAAACCAAAGTATCAAATGAGCAAATCGTACATAAATATTGAGTGGCACAAACAAAGCGAGAAAAAAAAACCCACAAAATATCGTCCAAAGACTAGGTCAATATTCATTAATCGCACCTGATACTTCTTTTCTTTAATGCAATTTAATTCTGCCATGGATCCCATTGAAAAATGGATAATCCAATAGAAATGTGAAAAAATTGTCTATTAAACACCAATTTTCCGATGAAAATACAAAGCATTTTCCAAATAATGCCATTTGAATAGAAATCATGGCATTGTCATTGCATAAAGTTCACTTGTTTACAGCGTTGTTGTTTTTTTTTTTTTTTGTGTCATGAAATTGAGAAGAGGTGGGGCTTCAACACAACCGTGTGATTCAACCAAATGAGATCATGAATTTTGTAGTTGTTCACTCGAGATACGCTCTGCAATTTATGTTTTATTCAAAATTCATGTTTTATTTTTTGTCGTTTCGTTCAAAAAAGAAAAAAAAACGTATTTCATTTCATTTTAGCAAGAGAGAAAACAAGCCATTCAAGAAAAGCCTTGAATTTTCCATCGAAAAAAAAGACATTGACCAAAAACTATGAGCATGCGAAAGGATGACATGATAAGAGAAAGAATGAAAAAAAAAAGAAGAAGCATATCCATGAAAAATGATGAGAATAAAAACCATTATACATTTTAAAACAGTTGACATTGTTATTTATTAAGCGACTTGTTCATATTTCATTCAAAATGATTCCTTTACTCTATTAGCTTAATTAATGTCTGCTGTTGGTTAAGATTGAGAACAAAAAAGAAATTACGAAAATTAAATGAAAGAAAAAGTTCATGTGCTAATAAAGAAAAAAAAATTGAGAATTATGCATGCTGTCAATTGTTTTCATTTTTGTTTTAAATCATTCTTTTGTTTTTGTTTTTGTTTTTTTTTTTTGTAGAAAAAAAAGGTAAAATCTTGTCTTTTAAATTGCTTTTGCTGTTAAAATTGCTGCTCGCATGTGTGTGTGTGTGTGTTGGTGTAGATTTCGGCTACCTGGTTCTAAGAATTTGGCCGGGGACAGGCACAGTGAAAATATGAAACAAGATGTGTTTTTTTTTGTTTTTTTTTTTCTTTTGTGTACGGTATCGTTTGTTTTTATTGTTTAAATTTTGATCAGCAATAGTTTGGTTTGAGTAGCAAAAAGGAATTTTTGTTTTTCTTGTTTGTAAATTAATATAAATGTTTTGTTTGATTTTGTTTTGCAATTTTTTCATGCGATGATGAAAAAACTAAAACGAAAACCACCTAATACCGGGCGTTGCATTTGTTTTTTTTTTTTTTTTTTTTTTAATGTTTTAAATATGACGACAACTGTTAATATATTCACACAAAATACATAGAGATTTTTTTTTATGCGGTTTTGCTGCGGTTGTATTGTTGTTGATTTTTTTTTTTTTTCTTGTTTTAGTTGAGTTGATTCAGAGTCGCTTAGTTTTCATCAACTTCGGCTTCTTGTTCTTCGTCGAACTCAGCGTCCTCATCAGCGGTGGCTTCTTGGTATTGTTGGTATTCGGACACGAGATCGTTCACTGTTTGAAAGAAATGAGAAAAAAGAATGAAATTGGTGAGTATGTGAATGAAGAATTTAAGCAATTTCGGATGAATAAAAAATGTTTTAATTCTATGAATAAGTAAAGTAAGAAGGAAACATCTGTTGATAATTGTAATTGAAAAAAACAAAACAAAACTTACTGTTGCTCTCGGCTTCAGTGAATTCCATTTCATCCATACCCTCGCCAGTGTACCAATGCAAGAAAGCTTTACGACGGAACATAGCTGTAAATTGTTCGGAGATACGTTTGAACAATTCTTGAATGGCGGTTGAATTGCCAATGAATGTAGCTGACATTTTCAAGCCACGTGGTGGAATATCACAAACGGCTGTCTTTACATTGTTTGGAATCCATTCAACAAAGTAGCTGCTGTTCTTATTTTGAATGTTCAACATTTGTTCATCGACTTCTTTCATTGACATGCGACCACGGAAAATGGCGGCAACAGTTAAATAACGGCCGTGCCGTGGATCGCAGGCAGCCATCATGTTCTTGGCATCGAACATTTGTTGTGTCAATTCTGGAACGGTGAGGGCACGATATTGTTGTGAGCCACGTGATGTAAGTGGTGCAAAACCAGGCATGAAGAAATGAAGACGTGGGAATGGTACCATATTGACAGCCAATTTACGTAAATCAGCATTCAATTGACCAGGGAAACGGAGGCATGTTGTTACACCAGACATTGTCAATGATACCAAATGATTCAAGTCACCGTATGTTGGTGTTGTTAGCTTAAGTGTTCTAAAGCAAATGTCATACAAGGCTTCATTATCAATACAATAAGTTTCATCAGTATTTTCAACCAATTGATGAACGGACAATGTGGCATTGTATGGTTCAACAACGGTATCTGATACTTTTGGTGATGGTACAACTGAGTATGTGTTCATAATTCTGTCTGGATATTCTTCACGAATTTTCGAAATGAGAAGTGTACCCATACCGGAACCGGTACCACCTCCCAAGGAATGCGTTAATTGAAAACCTTGCAAACAATCGCATGATTCGGCTTCTTTACGTACAACATCTAATACGGAATCAACCAATTCAGCACCTTCGGTATAATGTCCCTTAGCCCAGTTGTTACCGGCACCTGATTGACCAAATACGAAATTATCTGGACGGAAAATTTGTCCAAATGGTCCTGAACGAACTGAATCCATGGTTCCGGGTTCCAAATCAACGAGCACTGCACGTGGCACATATTTGCCGCCGGAGGCTTCATTGTAATAAACATTGATGCGCTCCAATTGCAAGTCACTGTCACCGTGATAGGCGCCGGTAGCATCGATACCATGTTCATCGGAGATGATTTCCCAGAACTATAATGGAAAAAAGAAAAAATAAAACAATATTCCCAATTAGAGATGATTTGTATATTCATTCATGCATTCATTCATTCATTCATTCATTCGACAACTGTTGAATTATGAAATAACATAATAATTTGGACAAAATAACAAATTTGTACCCATACTATGAAATTGACTATACATTGAATTGTAAATAGCCAAAGATTAACTGACGGGTGTTTAAAATTTGATCTAGCCGCAAATGGTTAAACGGAAAGAGTCATTTGGACTCTTCCAAAGCAAGTATCTGCGGCGAACATATAAACATGAGAACATCGATGAACTGATGATGATGATGATGATGATGATGATGATGTTGTTGATGTTGGGCGTATGTCATAATTAAATTTTCAAAGTTTTAATTGAGCGCCCGTTGTATGCTACACAACCCAGTAATGACTTAAATGAATGAAACACATGTCATTTGAAACGAAGTGAATGGGCGTTTTTTTATCGCTTTTTTCTATGTTTTTGTGTAAATTGTTGTTGTTGCTGTTGTTGCTGTTCTTATTATTATTTTTTTTTTTGTATTTCAATCAAAGTACACACACGAAACACACCTATGCAATTGAGATTCTGTTTCATGCATGAATTTTAATGTTTTTTTTTTTTTTTTTCAAGTCAACAAAAGTTTGTTCAAGTCAATTTCAACAGTTCATTAACCAAATGAAATTGAATATGAATCTCATTATATCTGCTGCTAAAGTCATTCAATGGAATTGTTGCGTTTTCATTATTGACTTTTTTTTTGTTTTCAGACTTAATTTAAATTTCAATGAAAGAATCTTCATCCCATTTGATCTAATGTATAACATATTTGCATTGAATCACAGAACAGCAATCAAATCACAGAACAGAATTTGATGTATTGGATTTATTTTTTGTTTTTTTTTTTTCTTCTTTTCTTTTTTTTCTTTGTTTTGTATTGTTATTTGTCATTGAAATGAAATGAAATGAAAGAAGACGTCATGTGTGTAATGAATTGCAGAAATTCTATTTGAAATAATTCGATTAAAACTATAGTTTGGTACCCGTTGAGCGGTTGGTACAAGGATAGTGCGCTCTGTAGGGGAGTGCCAAGCAAATTGCAAATACTCCTTTACTTTTTGGCCACCAAAACTAATTCCATATTATTTATATGAATTTTTTCATTATAACTACATAATTTAGCTTTTTTCCTCTTTATTTCGAGCTTTCTTTTTCCTCCTCTTTCTCTTTCTCTTTCTCTTTTACTCTCTCTCTATCTCTTTTCTCTCTCTCTCTCTCTCTCTCTCTTTCTCTCTTTCTCAATCTCTCTTCGTTTCCCATTTTGGAATGGATAATATTTGTCGTATAGTTTTGTTTTAAATCACAATGACAATGAATGAATCGATTTATTTATCTGCATGACGGTAAAAATAAAACAAGAACTGCGACGTCAACAGCGGGAGAAAAAAAATTGAAAGAAATTGAAAGAAGAAACAGTGCACATAACACACATCAGACATGAAATAATATTATTGTAAACAATAATGCGGTTGTTACGTGAAAACTAATAATCAGACAATTGGAGCAGAATTTGTATGGCTTTTGTCATAGTAACTTGGCTTGTTTTCTTTTTCCGATTCCGTTATCCAATGAAATTTCCCCCTTTTTTTCGGCACCAAACAGATTAAATAAAATTAACCAGAAAAAGAAGAAGAAGAAGTAAAACATACAATAAATGCCAGAAATTCATATCGATTCATTCAGTTGTCAGACTTTTAGTTCTAGGTCTTTTCCATAATTAGTTTGAATCGAAATAACAAACATGAAATTAAATGAATTGAAAAAAGAAAAAAAAAAAAAAACAAACAACAAACCCAATTGATTTCGAGTATCAACGAATCGGAGGACGGATCTATTTGTGCAGTATATTTTGATTGCAACAAATATTAATTGATAGTAGGAGTCATTTCAATTATTAAATGATTTATCGATCGTCAAATTAAAATCAATAAAAGAACAAAAAAAAAAAAAAAAAACAACAAATGTTTGCATTCGACGATGAAAATAAAAAAATCAAAAATGTAGTTTGTGAAAGCTAAGATTGGTCGCGAAGGCGGAAAGACCAAAGTGAAAGTGAACATATCAAGATCGAAAGAAGATGGAAAATGAAGAGAAGAATATGGGCAAATCGAAAACAAAAATAATTCCCGATAAGGACATGTACATGCCACATTTAATCGCATAATATTTACTCGTCGTTTATTTTTATAAATTTCCTTGAAACCAACTGATGTGGATGGCCTTTGCTATCCGTTAACCGCAATCAATTGAATTTCTCATTGATTCAACGCAATTGAATTATGGACAATATTGTGTACGGATTGTTTTTAAATGTATTTTTTTTTTTTGTTCTTTTCTCTCTCTCTCTCTCTCTCTCTCTCTCTCTCTCTCTTCTCTTTCTTGGCGACATTTTGTCAATAATTTCTAGATTTCAATGAAATCTCATTCATAATTCATCATAATATTCTTGGATATACCCAATTTTGGACTAATATCCTTGACTGAGCACTAAACAATGGGCGTGGAACGGAAATTTAAACACATCATCCATTTCTCATTGACAAATTTCCATTCGAATTGCTTGGATTCATCGAAACTCTTTATTTTGTTTTTTTTTTTTTTTTTTGTTTCTTTTCTAATCTGAAACTTGTCTCATGTTTTTTTTTCACTCTTTTTCAAAAATGGCAAGAAACAAATAAACCGATCTAAATTCAATAATACATAATAATCGTCTTTGGATTGTGCGTGTGCTTGTGCAATCGGCTTAGGTGTGGTTTTGAACAATTTTCATTTATTAATATAATCTATTTTGGTTGCTTTATTTTTCGTTCCCGTTTTATTTAATAATCAAACAATGTTTCTTTGTAATTTAGTGCTCGACGTTTTTTTTTTTTTATTTTTTCTCTTTGTTTGTCTCATGCATATATGGTTCACGATAAATTGGCAACCATTTTGGTGATTCTTTTATGCCATACTCTTACATATCGGTAAATTTGTTAATTAGTGAAAATGATCTCGTTTATTTCATCTTCTTCACAGTTTTTATTTCTATTTGACGTTTTTTTTTTTTTATTTTCTTTTTCTTCCTCGTCTTCATTTCGGGTTTTTTTAGATTGTTTTTTATCTCATCAGTCCGTGTTATTTTACAGTTTTGGTTATTTTTTTTTTTTTTTTTTTTTCTATCGTTCATCATTTGGGCTTTGTTCCAGTCGTTTTGTTGCTTGTTAATATGCAACCGAAAAAAGCGACGCGCTACTTTTGTTTTATTGATTTAACCAAAAATGAAGAGCAAACAAACAATAAAAATAAATTCGGGCCGCATAATAATATGTTTTATGTATGCATTGGTTGTTTGATGAGAGGAAAAGAAAAAAAAAAAGAAAACACACATTGGAAGGTGATAATTGTTGACTGTGATTGCCACAATAACGACAATACCACACAAATTAATGTGTTGGTGGATATAAAATGAAAAGAATGAAAGAGCGATAAGAAGAGAAAAAAAAAAAAAAATAAAATGAAAGGTGAATGCTTCTTTTTCGAGAATGAAAGAAAAAAAAAAATGAAGAAATAATTGCAGTGCTATGACGCGGAGAAAGATCAAGAGACCACGAAATGCATACAATGTTGAAAAAAAAAAGAAACAGAGACACACAGCCCATGGCGAGCACACTCTCTCTTTGGCCGGTCTTTAGATGGAGACAGATATTGAGAAGAAGAAGTAGAAGCGAACGAAAAATGCCGCAACACAATAAATAAACCACACAACGAATTCATAGACCAAAATGTCGGCGGACAAATAACATGAAGAAATAAACTGAAAAATAAAGTGCACAAAATGTGCGGTGTGTGTGTGTGTGTGTGTGTGTGCTGACGTGTCTGCTCGCGAGTTCGCGTCGAATCGACAACGTTGTTGCTCATTTTAAGTTTTTCGTATGTTGGCTCTCCTCCATTACTTTCACATTATGTTTCTTCTTCCATTTGCCATATCGTTGGTGTGTTTTCTCTCTCTCTTTCTCTGTGTCTGCCTGTACTGTTTTATCATATATACATATATGTGAGTGTTTGGTGATTTTTCTTGATATTTAAATAAATATCCGGTTCTTGTAATTTGATTTTCCGTATGTGGGCAAGTGCCTAAAAATGGCACACACAAATCAACCAACAATCTCTTGAACATTGAATTTTGAATTAAAATCGTTTGCGCACCATACCAGGCACACCACACTTGAAGCTTTACACCATATCTTGTAAATATTCAATTTATTCTGTGGTTTTTTTTCTTCTTCTCTAAATTCGATCTCTTATGAGTTATTTTTTTCGCTTTTTTTTTTATCTACGCCATGAATAAATTCTCATTTATTCTCCAGAGTCTGGTTTACCCACGTTTAGGCAGTAAAAAGCCAATGCAACAATCGAAACCAACAAGGTTTTATTTCATTACATCACACATCGATATACAAAATCAAGATGAGTCAAATGAATGAAAAAAAAAATGGAAAAAAAAAAACAACAAACAACCAAAGCCAGCAGAGCAATTCGAGAAAATATATAAATATAGATATATATCATTGATCAAAGTCTCAACAATTTCCATGATCACACTTAATCTCCATTCGGAAATATTCTCAAAACGCAAGCGGCTCATAAACTGAAAGAATTTGAGTACGCACATTGTTAATTTTTGACTTCGTTTTTTTTTTTCATATTTAGATAAAAAGCATTTTGTGTGTGAATGTAAGTGTGTGTTTTCTGCTGTTGCTGCTGTTGCTCAGTACATAAAAATCGACCGGTTGATCTTGTCGACGATATGACTTAAACGACACGCATCGCATCATACGCTATTAATAAGTAAAATGGAACGATGTCATTGTATTGGTGTGACATACCGGTAAAAAAAAAAAAATACACCAAGCAGAAATACACATTTTCATACATTGTTGAAAAATACAAGAAAGAATGGTGCTCTCTCTATCCACAGGCAACTTTGAGAATAAAAAAAAAAAAAAAAAAAAACCATTCGCTCATAATTTGTTGTATGTTGTTCGACCCCAAAAATGGAAAGCAACTATGATGAAGTCACAAAATTTAGTTAATTGTCTAAATGTGTCCGTTGTGTATAGCTCGAATGAACAATAGAAAGAGACATAAAATCAAAAGAATAAAAAGGAATTATTCGGTTTTTATTTCCATATTTGGCCATACACAAATAGATGGAATTTTAAGACACATACCGAACATGTATTTTAATGGCTGCTTTGAATGTATGTGAACATTACCATTAACATGAGAATGAGAATACGATGAAATGAGTGAAACGATAGAAAGAGAACGGATAAAGATTGTCCATACAGTTGAAAAGAGAGCGATGCAAGCGAACGAGTGAGTGAGTGAGTAAGTGAGTGAATATATAATAGACGAATTGTACACGAATCACGGACGATTGTATATTTCGCGTGTTAGATTCTATTTTATTCCTTCGAGAAATAATCGAAATAAGCAGCATGAACAAACAGCAGCAATAACAGCCGCAGCAAATGACCGAAAGAAAGAAAATTACGAACAAAAATTGAAGCAGCACATAGCATTTTCATGATTGAAAAACATTGGCGACAGTTAACTATTTGGGCAGATAACTAACTAACACATGCAAACATCGCCACAATTATGGATGGGCATGAAATAATGCGCTCGGCCAACTAAACCAAACCAAATAGGAAAAGAAAAAAAACAATCCTATCGCGCAAAATGAAAAAACAACAACAGCAACATACACTCGTTTGCTACAAACACCGAATATTGCATGAATAATATGTGCTGCTGCTGCTGCTGTTGTTGTTGTTGCTGCGGTTGTTTTATTTCTTTTCTTCTTCTATTTTGTGTCGTCTTTTATTTCCTTTTCATCGTGTGTATGCTTCTAGTCACATTTCTCTTTTGTAGCGAAAAAATGGCAAGCAATACGACATGATGAGTGACACATAGAGCGTGTACTTGATTGCTGGCAACACTTTTGTCAGTGCAAACGAACAATTCTCCGAATGCATCGATTTTTTTTTTCTTCTCTTTTTTTTCCATTTCATATTCTTTCGCTTTGGTTTTCAGTTTCGTCTCTATATGTGTGTTTCCATATATTTTCTGTCTTGTTTTTCCGTTTTCGGTTACAAGCACATTTTTCATCAAATCAATTTGAATTCATATCATTTCCATAATGCGGCCATTCGTTTCATTTTAAATGCATAGAAATGCAATCAATTTAAGGCCCATTTATATATGCTAAAACAAACAAACCCATCAATTTTTCTTTTCTCCCTAAATGATATGGTATTTTATTGGTTCTAGCGGTAAAAATGATTGTTACGTTTTAGCTCTTAACTCAAATTGATTGAAATAAAATTAATGAAATAGAAGGGGGAAAGGGAAGGAGAGGGGGGGGGGGGAGGTGGAAATAAACCATCAAAACTGAAGAAAAACAAATGGATACAGTAAATTCACAGAAATGAACTGATTCGAAAAAGAGAATGTTTGATAAATACTGATTGACTTTCGTTTTAAAATGAAATGATTACGAATGAGTTTTGTGTTTGTGTATAGACATGAGATAGGCAGAAAGAGAGTTGCATTTCGTTTCAAATGCATTTTAATGCAGACATCGTTTTTCATTCTCGGTTACGCCTGGTCGGTATGTCATTTTTGAGCCAATTCCAAATGCATATGTATTTTTCTTCTACATTTCACTTCTCTTGTCTCATTTTCTATTTCGCTCTCTCTCTCTCTCTCTCTTTCTCTTTTTCTTTCTCTTTATCTCTATCTCTATCTTTCTCTCTCTCTCTCTCTCTCTCTCTCTCTCTCTCTCTCTCTCTTTCTCTCTCTCTCGGTCTATTTTACAATTTAGTTGAAATATTACAAAAAGTCAATGACCGAGAAATATAAAATCAAATTGCAAGCCGCATTTCTCTTTGCCAGATAGAGAGAATGTAACGATGAACAAAAATAAGAAGAAGAAGAAGAAGAAGCAAAACTTGCCGACAAGGCAACATCTCTCTTTCGCCATTTCCAATGAGACTTAGTAGCGGCATCCGTTTAAAACGTGTTAAAACAAATGCTCGTTTTTCATCACACGAACAACGAAGAACATTTTTTTTTTGTCTGTGTGTTGTTGTTGTTGTTGTTGTTTCGACCGTTGCGGCATTTTGAAATTCGCGTTTGCATGCAATACACACAATACATTTTTGGTTCTTGAATTGTGCTATGTGTGCGTGTGCGGCGCGCAATAGAGATTCACATACACATATGTTGTGTTTTAATGTTGGATTTAGCTACGAAATCTAATTTATTCGTTAAAAACTGTTGGCGGTTTGAATATAGCGTCACTTTTTTTTTTCTTTTTCTCGCTCCCTCTTTTACTCTCTATGCTTCTGTTTGTCTTTTTTTTTTGTCCACACTGTACGCACTACATAGTTGAATATACGAGTAGTGTATGTCGTGAGAATGTGTAAGTGTGCATGATCTCAGCTAGTTGTAGCATACTAAATAAAACAGCCTAACGAACATCTGCCATTTTTAACAATAAATAGAGAATTAAGCCGCCATGATATAAATCGTTCATCATGTCAATTTGTTAAACAATTTTGTATTGAACAAAATAATGAGAAACATAAAACGGTTATCGTTTTGTTTTCTTTTTTCTCTCTTTAGAGGAATGATTGCAAATGAAAATTCAACATTTTACGGCCATAGTGATGCATGTTTTTCGCTTGTTACTGCCAAATAATTCAAAAATTTGAATTGACATCCGGAAGAATTATTAATGTCGACAAACGAATAAATGAATAAAAGAGAAGAGAAGAGAAGACAAGATGAAAAAAAAAAAACTGAATTTGAATCATTTCTGCCACACGGTGAGTTTCATAGAAATTTCGATACTCGGCACATTCATCTCTCTCATTGTCACACACAAAATCACCCAAACACACACGCACTCGCACACACAAACACACACACACACACACATAACTTTTTTTCTTTTTCTCTATCGCCATTTCGGTATGAAATCCCAACATGGGAAAGAATTTATGTTAACGGTCATGTTTTCACACAAAACGATTACAAAAGAAAAATGTTTTTTTTTCTTTTATTCTAATTTGATTAAAAAGAATTCAAAAAAAAAAAAATTGAAAATTTCAAATAAAAATGTATTTTGGCGAGAAAAAAAACAATGAGTTACTTAATAATTTGTGCAAAGTGCACGGATCTTTTCTTCAATGTTCAAAATAATTGTACATGTTGCTCTGCAGCAAATGTTCGGTTTTGTTAGGAAAAAAGCCGTACAAAAATTGATTGAGATGAAAATATTACAAATTGATGAAAAAAATTGTTTTTTTTTTTTTTTTTTTTTTTTTTTTTTTTACTTTTGTCTGGTTGTAACTAAAAACTCACCTTAGCACCAATTTGGTTACCGCATTGACCAGCTTGAATATGAACGATTTCTCTCATTTTGAATAGGTTGTTTTTAAATAGAACACTTGGTAAAATAAAAAAATTTACTTGTTAAATGCAAAACTTTGCAAAATACTTAATATATCTGGTTTTTGTTGTTTTTTTGTTGTTTTTTTTTTGTATTTTTTTTTTTTTGTTTGTTTTTTTGTTCGACTTGAATAACTCGACTTATCTCTTTAAGTGCCGCACACAAATTGAAGACTGCGATGAATTTTCACCGTTCAACTGCTTTTGAGGTAGCGACAACGCCCAATGCGCAATGCTGATTGGTTGAAAATTTGTGTCTGTATTGTGCAGCTGACGTCACTTTCGGTTGAATCCGTGGATTTTATGATTGTGTGTGCGAGACAAAGAGCATTTGAAGCGCGAAATAGCGGCATGCAGAGGGAGAGAGAGAGAGAGAAAAACTGAGACGAAACTACGAATATATATAAGCAAACAAGCACATCGATACAACAGTTGGCACGACCGAATTCGGATGTATTTTTTTTTTTCTTTTTTTTATTGCACGAAGTGAATCGAACGATGATGCAAACATACAAAGCAAAACTGTGTGTAGTTGTGGAATCGATAATATCGCACCACATCCAACTGAAGAATATAACGAACAATCAGAACACAGAATCAATACATATAGTTTTTCAATGTAATCGTGTGTTATGTGTGCGAGAGTGTATTCTTTCTTATTTTTCTTATTTCGACTCTGTTCGGTGTATGCCCGTTTAACTTTACTCCAGCAATTGCATTATTACTGAACGAAAGAGAAACGAAATATTAAAGCATACACGAAATGAAATGAAAATGTATGACTCAGGTTTTTCTGTATCTTTTTTTTGTTTTTTTTTTTTTTGTTTTTTGGAGCAACTCTGAAAATTTATTGGTACAATGGCTTCATTGTTGATACAATTTTTTCTACTTTGTTTTTCATCGATAAATCCAACGACAAATTTGGTTATTAACTTTGGTCATTTTTCGATAAACGTCTTTTTTTTTTTCTTTATCTCTCACTCTTTCTCATTGTGTTTGAGATACGGTGTGCTCTGATGTACCGGCATGTCATATTGTCATCGTCGTTGTCGTTGTCTTTGCTTTATCTGTTGTTGTTGTTGTTGCTATTGCTGTTGTTGTTGCTGTTGTTATCCATGTTAGTTGTTGTTGTTGTTGTTGTTTTTTTTTTTCCTCTGCCGATTGTTTGGCCGTAAATGTACGTACGCACTTTTTCATTCGAACAACTGTTCAATCGAGCGTGAATAATTGATTGGCAAAATTAATCATCAATTTGTAATAATAAGTAAAAATCGCTTCCTATTGCACAATTTAAATCAAAAAAAATTCTATCAATATGGATATTTTTATCAATTTAAAATCATTGTATGGCATTCATTTTCATCAAATGTCACATAAACGATGCTAAAATTCATATCAAAATTGCATATGCACCGAATGATTTATAATTGAATTACAAAGCACACGAAATGAGCAACATAGCATAAAACGCGTCATTGTACAGCAAAGCAAACCAAGGCAAAGTAACAAACAAGCGAAACAGAAAGAAATGAAATAAAAAAAAAAAAACTTAACAATGTCCCGTAATGGTGCCTGTGGTTACTTGGATTATTTTATCTGTTTGGCAAGTCTTATGTAATTGTACCGCAATTCATGTCTTATGCATATTCTGATTTAGGACCAGAGAAATCGTTTCAATCAAAACAATTTTTTGATTGACATTTCAATAATTGTTTTTTTTTTTCTCTTTGATTTTCGTTCTTGCAATTAATTTTCTCTCCTGTTTCTCTTCTTACTGCATAATTATGCAATTTAAAAGATATTTTAAAATGAGACTACATTTCAAAATGCTGTATCTGCCACATGTATTTGATGACAAACACTATATTTTATTCATTGTGATGTATTTCATTCTAACCGATGTGAGAATATGTTCAATTGCGTTAACAATCATTCGAATTGTTTCATTTTTCGCGTTTTTTTGACTGACCTTCGGTTTGGCTAACTTGGACTTGGTTGATGAGAAAAGACTAACAAACAATGAATTCACTCTTTTTCATCAATTTTTCGATCTTCATTTTCTCCATACTAATTTGGCAATATTGTGGTATAGCTTTACCAATTTAATCGACTTTTCTATGTATTAATTAATCAAAATACACACATAAGTCTCTCTGTGTGAACATAAAGGAGGGGCATACATATAGAAAAAAATGTAAATGTTTCTCGCTCATTCTCTCTTTTTCTCTCTCTCCATCTCTCTCTATCACTCTCTCTCCATCTCTCTCTCTCTCTCCCTCTCTCTCTTTCTCTCTCTCTATCTCTCTCTCCATCTCTCTCTCTCTCTCTATCTATCTATCTATCTATCTCTATCTCTCTCTCAATCTCTCTCTCTCTCTCTCTTTATCTCTCTCTCTCTCATTTCACCCTCTCACACCTCTCTTCAATATTGTAGCATATTGGGAGCAACGACAAAAAAACAACTGAATGTTATGCACAATCAGATGCAACTAAAAGTAGTAGTAGTTTTGCATATATGATCTACTGGTTTTGAAAACATACACACATCCATTCAAAGAAGTGAAGACAAATGTTATGGGCAAAATTCAATATATTCGACCCAAAAAGAAAAATTGAGATATCTCTATCATCTTATGGTAAGGATATCGCAATAACAAAAAAAAAAGTAAAATTTTTAGTGAGCAACAATTGCTGTCAATGCAAATAGTTAAAATAATTTAATTGTTTTGAAACTTTGAATCCAATTGTCGAATTTCAGTATTTTCTTTCACATTCTCCTCTGTTCCTTTCACCACTTTTCTTTCATTCGACATGTTTTTTGTAAGAACATTTCAACAATAAATGTTCAAGCTCAAATGGAAGCTCAATGTGGTCACTTTAGTTTGATTTATATGTAGATTCACATTATTGTGACAATTTTTTTGTATGGTTAAACATGGCAGATAAACTAATGTAAAGGAATCTAAGCAACTTGAAACAATCGCATGCACTGCAGACTGTTTATCTCCGATTTCATGTGTGGCAGTTATTGCAACAATACCGAGAATTTTCATTTGAACAACTTCACAACACGTGAACCAATTTCAACCACATCAATTAGATCATTGCTATCCTTGAAAACAGTTCTGTGGATCTGTGTGTTCTGGATTTTCCCATGTTTTTAGAATTTATGAACCAGTTGAATTAACTGAACAACTTCAATATCTTGACCAACTTCAATTTTTAACAGATGCAAAAACTCTCCTTCGAGCAAAATTGAAGTCAATTAACGTAGCTTTGCTTTGCTGTCCCCAACATAAATAGTACTTGACCATTCATTTGACTTGATCTTTAAATTCATATGAGCTGCTATTCCCATTATCATCCGGATTGAATTATAACGTATTGGATTAACATTGAAAATTGGATTAAATTGGTATAGCTATACTACTGTTGTTGTAGTTTTTTTTTTTTCTTGATTTCTGTTTAATTCAAAGAACATCCACTCAGCAATTCATTCGACATATTTATTCATTTACAATCGAAAATCCATCGAATGAGAATTAGAATCATGAGTCAATGTTGTTAGTAGAGAAAAAAAAAAAAATATGAAGAATTAACAAAAGAAATAACAACAATGTTAATATGCTGATTTCGGCCCACGTTGCTCTCTTCGTGAGTTTTGTCAATATATATTGTTGACGTCATAAATGTAAATTTACCTAAAACGGGAATCGAAAATCACTAAAATTGATTTTTGCTTTTTTTTTTTTTGTTTTTTTGTCGTGAATGTAGCCGGCTTAAATTCAACAAATAAATATAAAAACAAAAGCACCGATGTTAGAGAGAGGCGATGCAATTGTTTCGCTTTTCCACAAATAGATCGAACACTAGATGACTGATGATGATGATGATGCGTGCATGAAATGATCGCACGCTCATTTAAACGATGATCACATCGCATCGCATCGTATATTGGCCAAATGTGTTTTCATTAGATAGAAATACACGCATCTTTTGGAATTGATATTCTCAATTGATATATTTGATTCGGTTGGCGTGTTGTGCCAAAGATATTACGCTCATTTATTTACAAATTTATTTATTAGAATTGAATTTGTAACATTTCATTTCGATTCAATTCAATTCAATGGGACTGATACGGTAATTTGTTTGCCATATTTATGACATTCGTTTAATTGTGAACACTTTTTGTCATTTTATCGAATTATTCAGCGTGTGTGTTCTCACTGTATATCTGTGTGTTACAGACTGTGTATGTGTGCGGTTTTCGGTTGTTGCTTTTTTCGGGGCTCGTATTTTTTTTTTTTTTTTTTTTTTTTTCTTATTCAGTTTGGTTTGTTTGTTATGATCGTGGTGCCATGTTGTTGCGTGCATTGTTGTCGTTTTTGCCACACCGTTGCCCCGACTCTTTTCTTTTTTTTCATGTTATTTCACTTCTCATTCTCTCCTTGCCATTAGTCATCGCGAATGCGCGTATAGATGTTTTGTTTTTTTTTTTTTCACCGAATAAACTTGAACTACACGCATCTGTAATTATTTTCTATAATTGTGGCCAACACAAGCACATATCCAATGATTCAAATAGAGCAGAAACATTTTTACCATAGAATTTGTGGATTGGCCTCATGGCAACGCCAACCATCAACGTAATGACAGCTAAAATAGAAAATACATGAACCAAATGCACTTAATTTCTCTCTCTCTCTCTCTCTCTCTCTCTCTCTCTCTCTCTCTCTCTCTCTCTCTCTGTGTGTGTGTGTGTCTCTCTCTCTCGCTTTTTATGCTATTCTTCACTTCTCCTCGGGTTTTCAATCCAATCCCACAACGTCTGACTTGTTTCCCATCAGTTTGTGTTGTTTTGCTTAGTTTTTGTTGTTTGTTTGCGTTTTTGTTTTTTCTTATAAATTGTTGTTTATTTTGTCGAATGCATTGGCTGAGACTTTTCATCGAAATCGAATATCGACAACATGAATTGTGCACATGTACATTGTGCATTCGATAAAACAACACCATGAACGAGACAAAGAAATATAACAAGCCAAAACAAGAACATGTTATATGGACAAGAGTGAGTGATACAAACCCAGTAAACTACTGTAACTGAGCATATAATTTCGATTGTAGATTCACCGTTTAGGGGTTTGACCTCCAAAAAAAACATTATCGGAGCATTTTTCCATTGAATTTGATTTATAGTCGTGTGGCTAATTTTGTATTCACAATTCCATATTAACATAAATGAATCAAATAAAGAAAGGAGAGAGAGAGAGAGAGAGAGAGAGAGAGAGAGAGAGAGAAAGGGAAAGAGGGAAAGAGGGAAAGAGGGAGAAAGGAAGAAAGGGAGAAAGGGAGAGGAGGAGAGAGAAAAAAAAAGAGATGGCAGATGGACGAAAGAATGAGAGAACGAGAGAGAGCAAGTGGGAGAAAAAAGAAATGAGAGAAAGAGCAAGAGAGTAAGCTAGAAAAAGAACAACCGAGGAGAGAAACAACAACAAACAGTTCTGCTCGATTCGATATAAATGAATTCTCAAGAAGACTCATTAAAAAGGCATTGAATTAAAATGAAACACAATATTGAATCAAGTTTTTATTTTCATTTTTTGTTTTTTTTTTTTTCTCTCTACACCGTCTATTTTACGCTCGTAGTAGGTTGTGTTGTTTAGTTGTTTTTGTTGCGTCTCTTGATATGAGCTTTAAAACTCCAGAGATAAGAGAGAATGAATTTTTGAATCGACAAACATTAAAACCGAAAAAGAAATGAATCATTTAATTTATATTGGAGTGTGCGATCTAAGCAACCATTGTAGAAATAAATAAAGACATTGCACTCGTCGAGTGGCACTCAACTAGCGGAGCTGTATTTGAAATAAACATATGTTGCTCGTATTTGAATGGTGAGCCATTTAAAATGCTGAATAAATCGTAAATCTTTCAAAAATGTCTATCAAACATCTGAATTTCTTTTTACAATCGACTTCTTTTTTTTCTCTCTTTTTGTTTCTGTTTCGCGGTGGGTTCTTATTATATTTTTTTTTTTTGTCCATTTAATGTGATATTTCTGCGCTTTTTTTTTCTCTCCATCTCTCAATTTTAATACCGAAATTGTTTTTTTTCTCCACAGATTTCTTGTTTTTACCTCTCGAAAAGAAATTCTCACCATTTATGGTGTTATCGCGGTGCGGTCTGTGTGTAAAATTTTATTTCTTTCATCTTCTTCTTATAATAATCGGACTTGCGAATAAATTTCCATTTTTTGCTTGGTTTTTTTGGCTCACACACACACACACACACACACGATTTTCGTGCTATTTTGTTAAAATTCAACGCCGTATTCTTTTGTGTTCGAGCAAATCTTATGAATATTAAATGAAACAGATCTCGCATACCCACACACATGATATATCAGATCCACGATCGACGAACTCAATTCAAAATAAGAAACATTTTCAAAAGGACAGCCATACCGTATGGCCCATACGTAATTCATCAACTTGGAATAAATTCATTCAATAAATTATCAAAATGCAAATGTAAACGTTTTCATAGATGGTGGTGATTTGTGCCGAAACAATATGTTATCATGGATACACAACTGGAAACATGATAAAGTCTTCGTTGAGTTTGTCACAAAAACCTTTCAACAGTTTTTCTCAATGTGGCAAATTTTTTTGTAATGTTTTTGACATGTGAAAAGCTTTAATTTCAATACACCTTAACGAATAGTGACTACAACCAACGGAAACGTGAAAAAAAAGTTACAATTTATTCCATTTTATGCGTTCAAATGTTAATAAATTATTTATTCAATTTGAGTTTCCTCATTAGAAACTCATCAAATTGTTTCAATAAAATCAAACTTGAATATATTCTTCAAATTTTATTGAATTTAATACAAAATTGGTTAGTCTTGATTCATTGTGTATATATGTTATATAGAGTGTAGGTGGACAATAATAAACTGAAATTTGATCGCTACTTGAATGTAACGAAAATAAATAAATTCTGTCATCATTAAGCAAGTGTCATTAACATTCGATATTAAGTAAAAGAAAACATATTACGAAAGAGTTTTTTTTTTTTTAATATTATCCAAAGAGCAATCCATACACTTTTAACGTTCGTTTACTAGTAAAATTAGTTATAAACAAATTAAACAAATTCAAAGTGAAACTTGTAAAACTCGACATTTTGCAACATTTTTTTTTTTTTTTTTTTTGAAATCACCATTTTTCATTCAATTTCAATACAATATGAATGAAAATGTATCTTAAACTACTTTAACTGATATTTAACTTTTGCGCATCATTTCATCAATTTATTTACGGAAAATCCGTCGATAAATATCCATAATTAAAACTGAACTGATTTCATTTACTTGAATTGAATTATGCCATCGAAATGTTCACTAATAGCTGCTAAAAGCACGGATTGAATACATGAATCATGTGTCATAAATAGAAATCGAAATGAATGTAATCTTAACGAATAATGTCAATGTACAATAATGCTATCACGATAATCGATTATGTAACAATTGATTTGAAATGAAATTTATTTTGATATCGAAATTCAAATGAAATATGTGAATAATTCCAATCTGTACGATTCATTTTGATGACAATTTTATTGCTTTATTTTTTGGCAATTGCCAATACAATGGCATTTGGGACATTTGAAGAGATAAACAATATTTATTTTGAACTTGATTATTTTGTTATTCTCTTGCTTCTCTTTTGATTAGTCATAGCATATATAATGATATATCGAAATTTGATTGAAAGATTTAGAGCAAATCAATTTTAAAGAGTTGGTTACATACAAAACTGCATTTTGTTGAAGAACTTTCAACAGAATTTGAGGAGAAAAAGAAAAATTATAAAAAGATTTTCTTAAGAAAAATTTAATCATTTTTCTAATATTTTCCAAAAACCTAAAAGGAAATGCTTTGGGCTCTTTTAATTTGGGACGTCCCTTTCATACCCGGGACACCCTTGCTTTGTCTGAATCAAAATATTATTTCAGTTTTATCGTAATGAGATTATGTTATGCATTCATGAATTTGCTTCAAATATTACTTTTGGCGAAAACTCAAACTGCAAATAAATTATCAAAATCATCGACACAAATAAAATTTTTAAAATTATCAGTAAACGTTTATATTATCTTTATCTTGATCACATAAACCATAAATATTGCATAAGCGTGTTCATTGAAGTGTGTTGAAAGCTTCAAACGATTTGCATATTGTAAATTGCTGGATAAAAGTTTCACAGTTTTTTTTTTTTTTTTTTTTTTTGTTTCATCAATACGGAACAAGTTCATTTAAAAAAAAATCTAAAAAGAACATAATATCCGCATAGATTTGGTCGTAATTAAATATAAGATTCCGTATTAAATGTATGTTTCCGTGTTCGAATGCATTTTGAATGTTTTCCCATTTTTCAACTTTTTATATATTTATATTCTTTCCTTCACTGCATGCATCTGTATTAATCTGTATTATAGATGCTAATATTGGACATTTTTTCTTTTTTTTTTTATTAAAATAGTTGTTCATATACTGTGGTCAACTCATTCAATCACATAGTAAAATAGTTTATTGAATACATGTATCTTTGTCAAAACTTGAAGAGTTTTGTAAAGCTGTATTTGTATTTTGAACACTAAATCCTCAAAAATAGAAATATAAAACATAACAACATCTTCGTTAAATCCGTAAAATGTTTTATTAAACCTTACAAAAGAATTTTTTTTTCACTCTCTTAAAAGCTTGTGAGAGAAAAACAACAGACTTAACAGTTTGAGTTTGTGCGAAAAAAAGCTGTATCGATTTGTGTAGGCTAAAATCGTATGTGATGGCCCATATGAAATCGCTTAATCAGCAACAGCCAATATGAATAAAATTGTAAAAAGAGATTTTCGTTTCGATTTTGTGTATCATTTATCAAGAATGGGTTCAAGCATTGCCAAAAATGTGTTATGATCAAGATAAACCGTGAAAAAAAAAAAATCTGTTCCAAAAATAGTTGCACCGTATGAAGGCGATTTTATTGGATGTGAATAATTTATCGTCTGAAATTGCAAATATAATGATTATTTATTGCGATGGAATGATGGAAAAAAAAAGGGAAAAACTTTCTTTCAAATTGGAAACGGCAATGGAATTAATCGACGCTATGTCGGATTGGTTCTTGAACCAAAAAAGAAAAGAAAAGAGAGAAGAGAAAAAAGGAAAAAGAAACAAAAAAACAGAAACACATAGCCATTGGGTCATCCATGTATCGATTTAATTATTCGTACACAACATGATTCGTATGGTATTATCGCTTGGTCATATAAAATTCAGCCTTGCGAAAGAGAAAAACATGAACACAAACGGTGCCTGTTCGTGCGTTGTGTCTGTGTGCGTTTATGTTTATTTTGATTTTAATTTTTGGAAATCATAAAATTATGCTCAATATTTGTTACACACATATCACAATCAATTTCGATAAATGTAACAAGTTCCAATTTATGTACATTGACTGAATCGGTTTCTAACCGATTATTGCATTAACAATAAAAGCAAATCATAATTCAATCAAAATACTAACAGCTATTCCGTTTCTTTCCGGCCCCATAAAATTGATTCAATAAATTTACGAACGAAACGACTTTTCCTGATTCTTTTGTTGATTTTTTTTTTTTCTTTCCTCTCTTGCTATATTTGGCCAATAATAGATAATCGGCTATAGTAGTATGTAATCAGAACCTAACACCGAAAAAAAAAACAAACAACCAAATCAAAAGTAGATTGGTTTGGCAAAATTCCGTAAATCGAGTTATTAGATGCGGTTGGTTGACGAACGACAAAAACAAATGACTTTGTTTGGCATTCACCTTATTTGAAATGATTTTAAATATGCTTGTGTATGCGCATGAGAATCGCATTTGAACAGCACGGCATACGCAGTGATCAAAACAGAAGAAAAAGAAGGAGAAAAAAAAATTACGAACAAATGAAAGATCGTAATTAAATGAGTGGAAGCAGTTGCAGCAGCAGCAACAGCAACGAAATGGCGATAAAGCGTTGAACTTCATATCAAATCGACACAAGGAAATTATAACGGAAAAATCAAACCAATGACACATTACAAAGTCGAATTTGTAAGCGCATATTGTTGCAAAAATGCACTAACAACTCTGGGATATTCACATTAGACCAGATTTTCTTCCTAATTTGGTTATTAAAAATACCTTCAAAAAGTAGCAAACAAAAAAAAAAAACAAAAAAAAAAGATAAAATATCAAACAATGCCATTGTGATTTATTGTGTCTATTTTCGCATGTGCAGATCGAACTTGTCATAAAGCCATTCTCACTGTCGCGCATACGCCTATTTGCCAATGACAGAAGAAATATTCAACTGAAAGTGAGAGCGATAGTGAAATCAATAGCGATGGAGAAAGACAGAAAATGTAGTAAAGCAAAGGCCGGTGTAGTTGATGTGCAATCAACACGGGCCAAATCAATTTTCGGGCGCGAAAATTGTACATAAATAATGAAATTTGTTTGAAACATATGAAAAACATATTTTTTTTTCTTTTTTTTTTTTTGAATTGGATGGGATTGGTTTGTTTGTGGTTGCTAATGCGATGCAAATATAAATCAAGAAATTCACACGGCATTTAGTGTGTGCAGTGGGCAAGTGTGAATAATTTCGACCAACGAACAAGCAAAAAGGGCCAACAAACAAATGTGAACTTAAACCGACATAAACTGCGCAAGACGTGTAATTGCTTTGTTTGATATAAACAGAGAAAAATGTGTTCTAGGTCAAATAAAGTTGTGATATGCGGCGCAATGTAAGTACAACATGCTCAAAAGCCGTGAAAGTGTTCGCAAGTGTGCGTTTGAAACTTTTGTGTTTTTCTTTAATTTTTCCATTAGTGCTTTTTAATGCTTTTTAATTCTTTTCATTTCGAATATAATATGTTTGATTTTGTGTGCATTACAGTTTGCTTGGCCACACTATATATTTCATAATGCGACATCAAATGAGCGTGTATACGTGATAGATGTGGTGAGTATGAGCGTGCATTTGTACGGTGTGGCTGACTAGTTGGCTGGCTGAATTTTTCTGTCTCTGCCATTGCATATAAGCCATGTTTTGTGTGCGATTGAGTGTGTCGCGCACGTACCTTCGCCACTCTCGATAAATGCCTAGAAATTGAAATTGTAGAAATGCGAAATCAAACGAAAAGTCAAAACAACATCACACACACACACACACACACACACACACACACACACACACACACACACACACAAACAAACACACACACACACACACACATATACTTACATACATGCATACATCTATGTCTATTCGTGGTGAACTATACGTCCAACATTTATTTCCACAATTTTGTGCAATTGTAATACGCAATAGTAGCACCAAAGCATTTTACGATTAAACCTCATGAACGCATGGTTAAAGAAATAACAACAACAATAATGACAACGACACCGATGGAAAAAAGAGTACAATTTTGAATTTGAAATGAAAACACCGCTTGAAACTGGCTGTAGATTCAACAAGTGACGGTGTTGAAGAGGAAAAATACAACAAACCAGTCAGATTATTACCGATCTGTCTTCAATTTGGTTGCATTCTTATTTCTGCCATTACTTTCGATTTCAATGCACAGTTTCAATGCAGTGTTTCCGAATGAGAAAACTTTAATTTTTTCTTTTTTCAAAAAAAAAAAAAAAGATGAAATCCATTTGGACTCTTTTTGCTTTTGTTTTGGCCTAATGTTGTTCTTTTTTTTTTGTTGTAGCGAATATTCTTGTACTGATTGAAAACATTCTTAATTGATTGGTGTTGCGAGTGATTTAAGTGGTTGGTGCATAATTTTTGTGATTAATAGCGGCAAAATCGATAAATTGAGTGCATTGAATCTGATAATTAACGTCTCATGGTCTTTCTGCGTGCGCGATTTTTTTTTTTTTTTGTATGTTTTTTCCGTTCAAACAAGAACTTTCATAAAAATCGGAACCAAACGGTTTTTTTCTAATGTTAAATTATTTTGTTTTTGCATTGCTATTGCACAGTGGGCATTTGCCATAGTGAACGTTACAAATATGTGGATGTAGCTAATGACCTACCATTCAAAATATGTCCAATTCGAGCTCTTGATTCTAAATATGATATTTTTGTAAATAAATTTTAATTGTTCCAAATCATTGAGAACCACGTATGGCGCAAATGCATAGGCCTAAGAGAAGAAAAAAAAAGCAACAATTTCAAGGCAAACGATAAACCTAACTTTGTTAGAAAATTAGAAACCGGCAATACAATTTATCGCTTTGGAGTTTGTTCAATTTAACCAAAGTGAATACAAAAATTGCAACGAAAAGACCAAAGAAAAAAAAAAAGAAAGAAAAAAACGCCAATGACAACGTGTTCTATAGAGAATTAGAAGCTTTTTAACCGGTATTCTATGGTCGGATAAATCAGTGATTTATAGCGCATAGAATTGGTGATCGGATGGAATATGTCGCCGATATGTTTATAACAAAATCGTTGATGATTGCTAATTGCTAATTGCACACTTGGCCAAAGAACATTCACGTAAGCAATTCTACCTCTCTGTTTATGTAGAAAATGAACAAACTAAAAATTAATACTGTACATAAATGTATTCTTTTGCTGACCCGTAAAAATTAAATCGCATGTCAACGGAACAAAAAAGAAAAAAAAAAAAATTACGTTTGTCGGTAAGAGAAACAACACAAATAAATTCACAATTTTATGGTGAATTACATCGTAAAATGATTCGGTAACGTTGAAGATATTTTGATATCCATTCCCAAAAAGATTTCCACAACAACAATAATACAAAGGCAAAAAAAAAAGAAGAAGAAAAAACCGATAAAAAGAGCGAAAAAAGTGTTAAAAAAAAGAGCGAAAAAAGCAAAAGAAAATACACAAAAACATTCCCCCCAAAACAGCGATAGTGAAATGGAAAGAAAAAAAACGCACATTAGAAACGGATAAAAATGTATTTTGTGGCGTAATCCAATAGATGTAGCATTGTCACGTTGTTTATTTGTCGATCCAATAAGATTATACGCAACGGAAACAAATACATGGCATATCAGCCATAACCATAATGAAAAGCAACATCGAAAAGCAAACATAAATATTATCGATGGTCTATCAACATAACAAAACGCAAATATGCACACGCACACGCATACGCATACACACATACGCGCGCGCAATGAACTAAGTGAGTAGCGCATACATGTGACAAAATATCCATCTGATCGATGCGAATGTGAGATGAGGCAAAGCCGCCGAATTGTTGTGTTTTTCTTTTTTTTTTTGTTCCATGTTGCAGATCGGAATCAAATGTCTTGGTGAGTTATCAAGTAAAGAGCATGCTCTGTGAGCGCCCCAATGTTTACCCATATGTTGTTGAGATCCAACGAGAGTGAGTAGTGAACGAACAGAAAGAAAAGAAGAAAAAAAAATAATATACAACAGCACAGTATTTATACAAATATTATTCATCACACATTCACACACACATCGATCGATCGCGTATTAAAAATACAAAAAAAAAAAAAAAAAAAAAAAACTAAACCTAAGGAAATACACAGTATGCAAAAGCGTACAAAAAAGAGACGTTTTAAGAAAGAAAAAAAAAAATATACGAAAGAGATAATTAGTGCTTCAGCGACGCCAAAATGATCATAATAACAAAGACATCCATCGCGGCACGTTCAGTCTTACTAGAGCAGATAGCAATGGCAATCACACGAAAACGGTTAAGATATTTTGAAAATTGGCGATGCCATCACAAGTGTTGCATATCAATATCTTCATCATTTACATCAAAATTGACAATTAAAAAAAGCATTTATCATAATTGCATTAAACAAACAATTCACAATAATTTAATAAAATACATGGATCGTCAATTTATAATTATTATCAGTTTAATTGGTTTGATTTGTTTTGGTAATTGGCCTGGTTTTGTTATGGCAGCCACATCAAAAAATACAATTCGTTCAATTGCAAATACACATGGTAATGATCCATATAATTTGCATAGTAATTGGTTTGATTTTCAACGACAAACACTTAATCAACGATCATATCAATCTCAAACACAATCCCAAGATATGGGCAACATTTTTACACAACTTGGCCTATTCATTCAATCCCGACAACGAAATGCCTCCGAATTAGCCGGAAATATTTTTTTCAAATATTATAATACGTAAGTGATTATTATTATTGTTATTAATATTTATCATTGGAAACCATATAATTCCCAATAGCCCAATAATCGACTACATAATCGTCCATCATCGAGAGGGGAAAAAAAAACAAAGTTTTGTTTTTTCTATATTTTTTTTTTCTTTCAAACAATTTTTGAGTGTTTGATACAATACACCACATGAGGAGAAATACGAAGAAATAAAAAAGAAAAAAAAAGAAAAAAATAAAAAATAACAGAATTAAGCAAATAAAACCGAAACGAAAGTGATCAGTTAAAAATGGAAAGATAAACAATCCGCATTACGTACAATAACAGAAAAAGTGAACAAAAGCAAATTGTGTACGAGTGAGTGAGTTTGTGTGCGTATTTATTCAAAATATAAGAAGAGTATTATAATAATATGAATTCATATGAGATGAAACACATTTTAAGTTTCATCGAGAAGATGACGTTAACATAAAAATGAGCGAAAAAAAACCAAAACACAAGCAATCGCATCAATTAATAAAACGATGAAAATCACCAATCGAAAAAGAAAGGTGAAAGATAATTATTATTTGAAAATTTAATGTAGAAAATCGAATGTCCATCACTTGATTACTCTCATTTTACTTAAGATGACAAATAAACGAAAAAACTGATCAACGAAACACGGTCAAAATTGAAAAATAAAATATTCGAACAACAAAGAAATCGGCCACACATAAAACCGTTACAAACAAAAAATTAAAATTCAAAAATGTCGGTGAAAATGCCCTCGAAAGAATTAAAAAGATGTCAACGAAAAAAGAATTCTACTTTCGGTTTATTTTCATATTGTTATTGATCTTTGAGATGTAAAATTATACAGAAAACCAACGTTGGAGGAAGTCAAGTTGTAGTAACAATCGCAAAAAAAAAAGCGATGAATTCGAAGAAAGAAAGAAAAAAATGAAATTTGGCGAAAGAAAAAAAAAAATGCAAATTTAAGAGAGAAATAATCACATATGGACACACACACACACACACGCGCACTCTCAATACACACACACACACACACGCACATGCTGATAGTTCCGTAAGTTCGATGCACGGGATGTAAAATAAGTGTTGCATAATCGTTTGTACGGTTTTGACCTCAATACGTTTATCGGTTGTGCAGAGAGGTTTTTACCATTAGAAAATCACATAGATTTGGATAGATGCAAACAGTCGTAAAAGCAACGCCAATAACATCAATTCAATAAAAAGACCCAAAGAAAAAAAAAAAAAAAAAATAAAAATAAAAACCAAAACAAAAAAAAAGTATGTAATCAATGTGAAGTATAAAGATAGATGTGCAATAAAACAAAGCCTTGTCTCGGGATCGCTTTCGATTATGAAATCGTACAAATTCAAAAGGTTGTTTAGAATATGCGTTGTTGATTGAATGAAGAAAAAAAGCACATACATCAAGAGAACAGAAAAATTGGCATCCGGAAAATGGTGTCAGTGGTTCACGATCAGAACTGTACGAGTTAAAGTCAATCGCATACTCGCTCACACAAACGCTTGAGAACTGAGAAAATTAATCTTGTTTTTTTTTTTTGTTTTTTTTTTTTCATAAAATTTATGAGTTTTTCAGCGAGCGATTTTTTGTGCGTTTCCAGTAACATTGTAACATACAATTCAAATGTCTCTTTTTCTCTATCTCTCTCTTCTATGAATTTTCTCATTCTTATTCTCTTCTCTTATCTCTGTCACATTTGGTTTTGTTTTTTTTTTTTTTCTCATCTCTGTGTTCTCTGTGCTTGTGTTGCAGGGAAGGCGATTTACTGCATGAATCAAATTTCAGTAAGCCGCAAGATTTGTATGTA
This sequence comes from Resseliella maxima, assembly GCA_029041755.1. Classification (NCBI taxonomy): domain Eukaryota; kingdom Metazoa; phylum Arthropoda; class Insecta; order Diptera; family Cecidomyiidae; genus Resseliella; species Resseliella maxima. The sequence continues at coordinate 634,443 of JAQOWM010000048.1, read as the reverse complement.
GCGCAATGCCATCCAAACGGTCGATTTGCAATTTTAATGCATGGATGGCGTGAATCATGCAACAATCCATGGATGAAGCAGCTAATTAAAAGTTAGTCAAAGTTAAAGTATTAAATTGTTTTGGTTTTTTTTTTGTTCGTTATTTTAAATGTTTTTCATTTGCGCGTTGCGAAGGAATTTCCCAAAAAAAAAAAAAAAAAAAACCAAAACAAAACAAGAAAAAAAAAAACCAAAACAAGAAAAATTATTCATATTTAAACATAATTTTTATTATCATTTTGAATAAGAGCTGGGCACATATCGTGGTGGATGTATCATTTGTATGGATTACAGTCGTTATGCGGCCGAAAGTTATGTTCGACTAGTTCGAGTATTTGATCCAATCGCACAAATTTTAACACTTCAATTGCATTTACTGGATTACATGGGTTTTGACATGAATAATGGTTATTTATTTGGATTCAGTTATGGTGGCCAGTTAGCCACTGAAGCGGGCAGACGTTTTGGTAACAAACGTCTCAAAGAAATCGACAGTAAGTCTATGCATTACCATTTCCATATATTTAATTTTAAGGTCAAGCGATTCTTTGTCATTTTTTTTTTCTTTTTTTCTTCATTTCATTTTACAAATGATAACGCATTCGTTAGCATAACATTTTGTTAAACATCTCAAGGTAAATAACCACGTAAATGGAGTGCATTTGAAATTCACACACAATTTTGTATGTGAACACAATTTTTTATAAATATATGTAGAAAAATGTTTAATTGGCATCTGTGAACGATGATATCAGAAAAATCACATTCGATCACAAATTGAAGAGAAAAAAAAAATATGTCAAACGATGTGATATCGATCTTAGTTTAAAGAATAGGCCCAAATAATACCTTCAAAATTCGTAAATTCATCTCGTCCATCACACAAATACAAATTTTTCAAAATTAAACAAAAACGAAAAAATGAAAAAAAAGGAAAAAATAACCGTTTCTTGCATGATCCGATTTAAATACGGTCTAATAGCGACATTCAATTTAACTTCCTCGTCTTAATGACCATTGTTTAAATGAACTTTTCTATTAACCTGTTTAAAAACTTGTTGCATGCAAGACAAGATCATTGACAAATTTTTCTAACGATTTGCTATATTTAGCATTATTTCCTAGAATGTTTATTAGCATTTTATGTGTATTTTTATTGAGCATTAAAAGAATTTGTGGTTTTTTTTACAGTTGTAATTTTTGTCATATTTTTCGCTAGATCATTTCATGTATTTTTTTTTTTTTTTGCCTTCTTTATAAGCTTGTGACATGGCCGGGCCTGGTTTCGATCATCGGACAAATCAACCAAATCATCGAGATGCTGCACAGAATGTACAGGTACACAATGTTCACTGAATGATTTAATACTTGACAAATTAACCATATTTTATTTGTGATTTCATATTCACAGTGCATTCACACAAGCCGAGACAAAGGAACCAGATTTTACAATTGTCATCAAGATTGGAGACTTGGTAATTGTGGATTGACACAAGTCGCTTCAAATAGTCCACCATTGGGATCACACGGATTGTGTCCATACATGTAAGCATTTATCCAAAGTGATTTTTCATTTTTTTTCTTTTTTCTTTTTGTTTCATCCAATTTGTGAACACAACAAACAACTTTTATAAACGATTTAGGTTTTTGGCCAAAAGCATTATTTACATTCACATATTTTAATCCGATTTTAGGTATGTAAATGCTTTCGATCATGATTTTTATGCTGTTGAAAAACCAAATGATTGCGTATCGAAGCGAATGGCAAAATTTTGGCCAAACAATTTTAAAATGGGATACATGGAAGATCGCAAATGGTAAATATAACATTTGTTGATTTATACATTTATGATGAAGTTTTTGAGCTATTTTTGTTTATATTTTAGTTCAAATTTGAATGAAAAACATTTTCTTTTCGACTTTTTTTTTCAACAATTCATTTGTCCAACGTTTTTTTCACACGATTTTTTGAAATTTTTCCAACAATTATTTCTCCAAATATTTCTCTCAAAAATTTTGTAATAATTTATGGACAAATTAATTTTATGTGAATTTGTCTTGGAAATGCATTTCTTTGAATTATCTAGTAATTTGATTTGTTGTTTATTATTTTCAGGCAAGTATCTGGTGAATTATTTGCACATACAAGTCGTTTTCATCCGTTTAATATAATCGGTAATAATACAGAAACATCAAATAGTATAACAAAAGAAGTGTATCAACGTGATGTTTCAAGCGCATCTGAAGTATTACCAAATAGTAATAATGCATTGCAGCGTCTCAAAGAGCGAATTTTAAAGTATATATTTTTGGATCATATTTAGTTTAGATATAAAAGTCGTATAAATAATTATACCTCGAACGATCAAATCGACTGAGGAACGCTAACAGAATAATGGAAGAAAGAGAAAAAGAAAAAAAATGACATGGAAATGACGAAAATATAATATGTTCTGAGTGTGTTATTGGGGTTTTTTTTTCATCTCTTCTCATTATAGCTGTTGGTATTAGTTTGTAGATGAGCCAATTGCTGGGAATTTATCGTTTTCCGTTGTTGAATCATTTGTTTTTTATAAAAATTAGTGCATTTTTTCATTTTTTTTTTTTTTTTTTTTTTTAAATAGAATATTTGTTATTGTTTAACTGAAAGTGAATATTTAATAAAAATGAGTATTTTTTAATTCGATATATAAAAAAAACTAGACGTTTTCTTAGGTGGTGGTTTGAAAAGTAAACTTTATTTGTATTTATTTTTTTTTTCTTTCGTTGTATTGAACGTTTTTTCTTTTTTTTTTCTTTTTCAAACAATTTGATTTTGATCTTGGTCAATTAAATTGATATTGTCCTTTTCTTTTTGATTTGAACTGATTTTGAAAAAGAACATTCAAAATAAATATTCACAATTGTTTTAACTTATAAATATCACAAGCCAAATGGTTTGTTGGTGCAACAAATTCTACAATTTTTGTTTTTATGTTCATTTGATTTTGATTAAACATTTGCTAAAAATTATTTAAATATTTTATAAAAACGGAAAAAAAAATTAACGTAAAAGTTTAACAAAAATTATTTCACATTTAGTTGAGAAACAAAAAAAAAAAAAAAAAAAAAATAAATAAATAAAATAAAATGAAAATTAAAGTAGCAAAATGCTGTTTATAAACAGATATATCGTGATATGATTCAATTGATGTAAGAAACTCGCTTTTTATTCTTTTCAATATTTATTTGAAATGAAAAAATGTTTGCATGTGAAAAATGATAATCCTTACATTTGGATTAATTATTCGAAATGGAAATTAAGAAAAATTAACACTTTTATCTCTAAATGTTAAATAAATCAACAATAGAATTTTTAGTTTCCTATCTAAAAGTGAGAGAAAAAAAAATAAAATAAAATAAAATAAAACAATAAAAATACTAAATAAATTGCTTCAGATTTGAAAACAGAGCCCGGAGAATTTCTGTTGATCTGAATGTCTGTGTTGGAATGAGTTAGTTTTTTTGTTTTCATCGAATTGGCAATATGTTTTGTTTTGTTTTAAGGCAGTTCCATTCCTAATCATATGTATTCAATAGTAGAGAAGGCAGATTGTGTGTCTTTTTCGGTGTGTCTTTTTCGGTATCTTTCTCTCTCTCTCTCTCTCTCTCTCTCTCTTTTTTCGTCTCTCTCTCTTTTTCTGTTGTTCGCGCTTGTGTCACCGCCGCTGCCGACATTTTCTTTGCTCTCCCTAATCATAAGCTAATTTTTTCGGAATGATTATCGGTCATCGTTTTCGCCATAGAGCGGCTGTGATAGCAAGTGCACCACCGGGAATAAATCGAATGAAATTATCACCAACTAATGGGCCCATTGCATATAATCCTTTTGTTTGTATATTCAACACTTCATTACTATATTTATCAACGGCTATTGGATTTGATTTACAATCAACTGGTTTTGTTGGATCTTCGCCCAATCCAATTGTTGCCATTGATTTTGTTTCGTCCATATTTTTCTCCACATTTTTACAATCAGTCAAATGTTTATCACAATTGCTATTTATACTATGATTATTATTACAATTACTATTACTATTACTATCATTATTATTGTTATTGTCATTCGGATGTTTGATGCTGTGTCGGCTATGGCATTCATTTATACAGGTACACAATGTTGGCCGATTTAATACTTGATGACGATATACCATATTGTATTTACGATTTCGTTCACAAATACTCAAATGCTTACATTTTGCACATAAATTTTTTAACCAAGCTATTTTACGACTGAGCAATGTATATGGTGATGTTAATAATTGACTGTCATGCATTATATAATTTTCATCATTGTATGTTTCATATTCAATTGTTTTAATATCATCTTGTTTGTGGGATGAATCTAAAAATTGTAAATCAGCACGAAAACCAATTAATATTGCACAATATGATACATTAACTGTTGTTAATTCGCCCGTATTCAATTGCTTGAGCACTACTTTATGGCCAGTAGTTGCATTGCCCGGAATAAATTCAATTATCGTATGCTCTGGCATTGGTGTATATATATCATATGTATTCACACTGTCTTTCATCATTTTATGTACCTGAGAAAAGAGAAAACATTAAAAAGAAAAAAATTAAAAGATCAATGTCAAAAAGATTGTTTTTAGTTTTCATTTTGGGATCGACACAGGTTCTGACACATGGTTCCCTTGACCTCTAATCTGTTGCGTTGGGAGTGCCCTAAGGAAAATTCGAAATTACGCAAAAAAAAAGAAAAAAACGTTTTTTTGCTCATTTAATTTTTCAAAACTCAGGGGACCCCACGGGCCAGACCCTTCCCTTTTTGGCTGGTCAGTGTCAGAACCTATGTTGATCAAATTTTAAATTGGCTTTAACTCTCACTTCATGATATTCTGGATAAACGGTTTCAGGTAGCATTTTATCAAGACCAGCTGATCGATTGCGATAAACATGAATTACATTGATACCAGATGAACGACAAATTGTTACAGCATCCGCAGCACTTAAACCGGCACCAACTATCAATACTGGTTTCATTTCTAGAATTTCACGAGACAAAAATGGATTTTTTTTTTTTTTTTTTGGTTAAATTCGTTCATTTTCAGTTGTAATGATAGAAAAATGTGATAAAAATTGGGTAAATTCGAAACTTACTTGCTCGTTGAACATCAGGAATTTTTTCGAGTACGGATAATAATGCTGGTAAATCATGTTTAATCCATTCATTAGAGTCTTCACCGCTGATACCAAGCCGATTAGCCAAATCCGATGCACCATTGGCAAGAACAACATTTTTACAAGTATAAACAAATGGTATGCCATTTGATTGAATACCTTTAACGATCCATCGAACATGTTTATTTGTTGAGCTTGAAATTGGTTTAACACATGTTACAAGTGTATTATTATGAAAATATTGTTCCAAATTCATTTCTTTAACATAATTTTCATAATATTGAGCTACATCCGATACAAGTGCTCTGGTTTGTACTTCACGTGATACTTGTCTTCGTACAGATAATTCACGTCGTGGTACTGGCATTTGTACAAGTTGTGTATTAATTATGTTATCATTGTTTAGCTTAACTTCGACATTGTTGAGTATGGTTTTTACATGAAAATCATTTTTCTCATGAATAAATTGATTTTTATTCGCATTATTGTCATTATTATTATTATTATTATTATTATTTTGATTGATGCTAAAGCATCGCCACCAAAAATTATCAATTGTTTTGTGATTGCAATTTGATTTCTTTTTTAATTGTTTATTCTCGGTGATCGTTCTATTTTCGATGGTTGCATCCAAATTACGTTTAGCCATCCACATATTAAAATCTAAACCAGGCAGTGACATCCATGCGGAAAGCGATAATGTACGTAAATTTGGATCCATGCGATGCCATGAACCACCCGGTGGACCTGTACCCAACACCACGTGATCAATCTGCACAGAACAAAAAAAAAGAAAAAAAAAACAGAAAAAAAAAAATTCATCATTCTTATCATTTCTTCATTTTAAGAGACCATTCATGTTTGCATTGATATTTCCATGAAATTTCGTATATATAATGAACCTTGGACTTGTCACATACACATGAAATCAACGGCCAACAAATAACAACAACAACAGAAGACAACAAAAAAAAAAAAAAAAGAAAAAAACGGAAAAAGATAACCTCGTCCAAATAACGTTTCTCATTAGTCGCACATCAATGTTTTAATACAATGTGGTGCGGCACCACTTACTTCTTTATCTGGTTGATAGCGGTAGTGAAGCATTGACGGCACCTCTAATCCAATATCAGCGCATGGATTTTGCAAGCTGTCTAACTGCGGAAATCAGAAGCAAAAGAGAACGAAATAAATAAAATTATTCATCGAAAGTTGTGGAAAACAAAATTCTGAAAACAATGTGCGTTTTTTTGTTTTGCATTGATGCGTGAAAAAAATGCGATAAAAGCATGAAAATAAGAGATACAGAAAGCCAGAGCGATAGGATGAGCAAATGAGAGAGAAGGAGAGAGAGGGAGAGAGAGAGAAAGAAAGAGAAAGAGAGAGAAATAGAGAGAGAGAGAGGGAGTGAGAGGGAGAGAGAGAGAGAGGGAGAGCGAGGGAGAGATTGAGTCCATGTCTCTTATTTTCGATTAAATAATTTAACAAAAATGTGTCTTACCAACAATGATACTGGATTTGTGCTTCGACCCTCAAGTCCTTCGGCCAGCTGTACAAGATCCTGTTCAACGAGACTTTTATTGGAATCAGCGCATGATAATCGAGCTCGTAATAATTCATCAGGATGATTGTTAATATTTTGTGGATTCCAATACGGCCAATTACCTGCCAGCATATATGATAATGTAATAGCACTGGGTCCATTGCCTATGCATCGTAATCAGTGACGAAGCGACACACAAATAAAGAACATTTCAAAAAAAAAAAAAAGAAACAGAAAAGAAAAATAACAAAAATTAAATCTTTGTAGTATTTTAATCAATCGAATTGAGACAAAATAACATTGAACACAACAGACTAAACAAATTATTTAAATTTGTAAATGAATGCAAAATCCAAAATCGTAAACATATTGGAGATTGTTGATTGTTGATTGTTTCAAAGTAATTGTCATTTTATATTAATTATGAAAAAAATGTTCAACAATCAAACACATTTGGTCTAGGCAAATGTGTATTTTCTGATTGTATTATTTATTTATTACGCAAATGTTGAGGGAAAAAAAAACCCCCCAAACTGGCTTGAATTGGATCATGCTGAAGTAAAATTCCATTCGGTTGGTAGAAAAAATATTATTTGTCCAGATATCAGCTGCAAGAACTAGATAACATAAATTGTGCTTGTTTATTGAAGCAGAAAAATAAAAGAAATAAGAGGCCGAGTAAGGTAATTGCGATATGATCAATCGATATTTAAGTAAAACTAATGTCTGAATGGGGCATTCGTGATATTCATATAATATTTACATTGTGTTGAAATGTCTAGAAAAATATTGATTCATATTTCATATTACACATTGATAACAAATCTTATTCATGTGAATGTAAACTTTAGATCGCAAGCAACCAATCATCTCTGAAATTGTTTTTTCGAGAATGTTCTAAGTGAAGATTGATTAAAATGCAATATTTTGAAATGGTATTTAAAAAATCGAGCGGCAAAAGCGAGAGAAGAAAAAAAAAACGATACAACAAACGGATGAGAAAAAAAATAAAAAATGCAAAGTGCCTTTATGCGAGACGTTTATTTTTAATGATTACTGTGGGACACATTGTACAATATTTATGAGATTATTTATTTCATTAAAATTGTCCATTATTTCAAACACATTTTTTAAATGCAATCAAACAATTTAACTATTCAAATATTAGTGATGTTCCTCTAATGATTTTTCTCAAAGCAACACAATTCAATTATTGCAATTTTATTAATAATTGCACAATGACATTTACTAAAACTTGCAATTTAAATGCAACGAGAACAAAATGTGAAATCTCTTCGCAGTCGCATTCAAGTTAGAAATAATTAGGATGATAATCGAGCACATTTTATTATTATCAGGCTTAGAAATCAATGTGTTCAATTTTAAATATATCGATTGAGTCAAATCGATACGTTTTATAAAAGACGTAATTGCGTTTAGATTTTGTTTTTTTTTTTCATTGCATTTGACATTTACAAAAACTATTTATGTGTCAATTTCAAAATCCACAAGATAAAAGAGCCAATCAATTGCACTGATTGAACATATCAAGTTAAATCGTTTGAAAAAACCAAGGTGCCAATTCAATGTGTATTTTAAGCTTGTGTTTGACACATGCACGTGAATAAAAGATTATGAACTCTTTTAAACTCGTGCATGTGACGATTAATTTCAATTAAAACTTTTATCATTTATTTGTATTTCGGTCGATCGATTATTTGAAACGGTCAATTTCATTTTTTATTCGCAAATTGTATTAAGAATAGTTTTTGAATTATTAAAAAATATCTTTACGACATTTAATGCTGATTTTATAATTACAAAAATATACATTTAATTTTATTGAGCGCATGATATCTTTGAACAATTCGTTAGTCAATTGTCGACCGATTGTAATCGGTATTTTTGGGAATTCCATTTCAATAGCAACAACAATCAACTCAAATAATTATCGAATAATGCATTAAATCGATTTTACGCACAATCAAAATATAATGTCGATTGCCGTTGATATTTCAATTTGAATACCATTTGTTTTTTTTTTTTCGTTTTTATTCCATGCTTGACCATGACCTTCAAATGGACAACGTTTTGGACAACATGTGCGTCATTCCATCAATTTACCGGTGTACTGTAAAGTGGTCATGAAAATCCTTAAATAAATCAATAAATTTTGAATTAAAAAAAAATAGGAACATCACATATAGCACGCACAATTTAATACCGGTCAGCTGATATTATTTTTAAATGACATTCAAAGTGTTTCCAGTACATTTCACAAATAAACAAATTGACATTTTTACTTACCGATAATAACCACGTCTTTGTACGCACAATCAATCGACGGATTCACGTTAGTATTTGTGTATTTCATTTTGAATGGTTTTCAATGTTGTTGTTGTTGTTTTTTTTCCCCACACACAGCGTGCTATTTATCACGTTTATCGTTTTCCAGTTATAAAACTAAACTCATTCGCTGCGCGATTAAACGCAAATTTTGCATCAAACTGAAAAATGTAAAGGAATAATAATGTATTAAAAAATGCATATGTAATGCACTGCTGATTCATTCAATATTTATGAAATATTTTGCGTAATTCAATTCAACAGAGGACATTCGAGGGTCAAATTATCAAAACACAAGTCGAAGAAAGGATCGAATTATCGAAACTCACATGGGAAAAAAATGTTTATAGCTATTGGGCTTTTTTTTTCATGCTTAAAGAAGCATTTATTCATTCGAGAAGAATTTAGAGAGATTATGTTCTTTACCATCCTCATCTTCATCTTCTTTCGAATATTTTTTGCGTGTTTGCTTTTTTTTATAAATAACTTTTGAAAAACACAACATTTTTCGCTCTTTTTTTCCAATTTTTACACTTCCTCTTTCTTACTACCAAACACACCACTCTCTCTCTCTCTCACTCTATCTCTCACTCTCTCTCTCTCGCACCCTCTCTCTCTCTCACTCTCTCTCTCTCTCACTCTCTCTCTCTCTCTCTCTCTCTCTCTCTCTCTCTCACTCTCTCTCACTCTCTCTCTCTCACTCTCTCTCTCACTCTCTCTCTCACTCTCTTTCTCTCACTCTCTCTCTCTCTCTCTCTCTCACTCTCTCTCTCACCCTCTCTCTTTCTTCCTCTTTGTGCCTTCCTATTCCTTTTGTTTTATTTCCTGAATCTGAATAAATCCCTTTCTCTTTCACTCACATATGCCCAAAGACAAGACTTGAATAAAGCGTCAAATGGGTAAAATAATAAAAAAAAAAAACCAAAGAGATGTGAAAATTCTATTTTCATTCAATCATAAATTAATTATCGTCGATTGTCCTAATTTACTTCAAGTCCTTAGCTTGTTGCACTTGACAAGATATACCATTGTTTTATTTTTTTTCTCTCGTCAAGAATAACGGCCTTTCGATGGAGTGTTTAATTACAATGTTCACATTTTATCATGTCAGAAGATAAGATTGGTTTTTACCCAAATCTTGTTTATAATCATAAATTGTTATACTGATGTCATCATTTAAAAAGAACTTTTGTTGATTGTATATTTATATGTTTGTGTCTCATTAATTGTGATCCCATATATCAATTTCATTTTTCTCTCTGCCATTTATTCAGTGCAATTCTTTTTGTTATTTGATTTAAGATAAGCACTTGGGGTTTTTTTTTTTTTATTCAAAAATGACTAATATTGTCTACTCTGAAAAATCGAATGACAAATATCTTCCTTGAAAAATCCAAATAAATGTTATGTTGTCATGAAAATTCCAGAAAATAATCAAAACAACCTGTGTAGATATAAGACTTATCAAGCTCAAATATCATTGTTCGATTAATATTCATTAAAATGTATTGTTTTCATTCACTCAAGTGGAAGCGTCGTTATCATAAACTAATATTACTATCATTTAACCATAAAACAATGGAATAATTTTAGACCATTTTTGCCAAAACGACAATAATTCATTTCGAAGAAAGAAAAACAAGTAATTATTGAAATTCATCCAGAAGGCAATCATTTTCTTTTATTCATTTCGTTCAAGTAAATTACTTTTAGTTTTTGAGATTTGTGTTATTAGTTTTGCCAAGTTGAAAGATTCAAGGTGAATTCAAACAAATGAATATCGATCGAAGCGTTTAAACCACACAAACCAAAGAGACCACCAATTGGTTGTTGGAAAAATTTCAAATGGCTTTGCTTAATTATTCATTTGCTGGATATAAAGTCGGTGGCAAAATCTAACGTAATTACTTGGATTTTGCGGAAATTTACACCACTACCCTTCCCCCCTCTCTCTCCACAAACTGGTTAATTGACGCAATATTTGTAAAGAACATCGACATTATTGTGAGTAAAATTAACCTTAAATCAAAATTTATGGCCGGTTCTTCTAAATGTCGGAAATTGAATCATTTTTGAACGATATGAATGAAGGTTAAACTTTCGCATCAACTCCGAAATAAAAAAAAGAAACAAAAACAAAAGCAATGTCAAAGACTTAAGTTGTTTTTATTTATTGGCGTATTTTTGCGTATTTCATTTGCGATGTTTTTAAATTCAAACAGTGCACATACACGGACCGTGTCTGGTAAGAAGATTTAAAATCCATTTCACTCAAAATGTTTTACGTAAATTGAGATATTCATCTTGAAGAGATTGTGGACTATAATCTGTCAGTGGTGTATGCATACATGACATAATTTACAGAATCTTCATTATTCATTCTTTCTCACTATCGTTGCTTAATTTGAAAAAAAAAAAAAAAAAATAACGAAAAACACTCCAACAGTTTAATGAAATATCTATGCATGAGAAAAATGTTGACTTTTCGAATACCATTTTTGGGTTTTCTATTGAAATTTTTCCATTTGATAAACAACACAACCAGTATTATGCATAAAAAAAAAATCATCTATTCGAGTGGAAAAATTTCTAAAAATATTTGAAATTACGTAGCCTGAATGATAAGTTTATAACAAATGCTATTTCTCAATAGTTAATGCGTTTATTTTCGGTAACAAACAACATGCACGCATTGACAAATTCAATGATACGAGCCATAAAAATTGATATCAGAAATGTTTTTTATGTGCTTGGTCTGTTGCACAACACCTTGTTGTTGAGAAGTGTTTTTTTTTTTCTTTCTAGAAATGTCGCATGTTTTTCACGCATAATTTCTTTTATCAAAATAGATTATGGTGAACATGTGTCGGGCCATATACAACTTGTTTATGTGTGTAGTTAAATGGAAAAAAAAAATCAAAAGTTGCTCTGTTTGCATGATAACATTGGCCGAAAAGGAATCTTGGCTTCTTCATCAAGAAATGTTTCATTGAATTGAGAAAAGTAAAATGAAAACAGAAACAGAACTGGTTGTTCTTTGCTGAATATTGAAAATGTACATTTTCTCAACAACAATTGTCATTTTCGGAATTTCTTTATCTTAATCACCTCAGCAATGCATCTTAATATCAATGCTTTACATTGAATTTGAATTTTTTTGTCGTTTTTATTTTCCGTTTTTCATCTATTCTCCTCTGTGTTTGTTTACAAACAATTTTATTTCGCATTTGACATGACATGACATTGTATGTCTAACATATTCACCAATTAATTTATTGTAATAAACAAATGTACTAATTAGCATATTGAATTCTTCTTTAAAAGAGACGATTAACCGACAAAATATATCACGTTTGATTTTCCAGTAAAACTGTGTCGATGATCATCAATCGAAATGACTTTTATGCTCTTGTTTTTATGTTATATTGATGCTCAATAATTATTGTTAATTCTACGAAAATGACGATGAAAGAAATAAATAAATAAAAAAAAAAAAACTCGTGCACGCAAACGTAAAAAATAATAATACAAAAAACCGAAAAGCATACGAATGAATCATCTGTTTTTTTTTTTTTTTTTTTTTTTTTTTATTCGATAAACACGTTTGAGTTAAACTAGAAATACCAGCTTTAAAATGAAATCAACTTGAGTACGTAATACTCTGCACGATCAAAGCCGATGCAGCAATTTAATCGAACGAAAATGAAGAAGGAGAAGATGTTGATAATAAAGAAAAAAAAAATGCATGATTGAAATGTGAAGCGATTGTATTCATTCATATTTACTTTTCTTTCTCTATCTTTCTTACTTTAAATCATCAACGTGTAATGATTTTGCAGAAAATGCACATTTTAAATCATATGTAAAGTGCTTGGCATTCCTTTTTTCTTTTTTTTTTCTTTTTTCTTCAGATACTTGATTACTTCGAAGAGTTCCAATTATCGCATGATTTATTTATGCTACTAACACGTGCTCCTAACGTTCCAATATCTAAAACACTTGAAATAGCAGAAAATCGGTGAAACATACTTGACTGACAGTTTCGAGTGGAATTGTACGCTTGAATTACATATCTGTGAATGGTTTTATCTATTAAATGAATTCGATTGACATGAAATTGCCGCTGCCGTTGCCATTGCCGTTTTCGTTGCTGATGCAGCGACATTTGGCGCGCACTATGATTAAATTCATCAAATATTCAGCAAGCAATTCATTGTCCATAAATACAAACAAAACACACACACAAACACACACACATGATGATTATTTAAATTGCCATTTGGCAAATGTATATTTAATGAGTCGAGTTGATTCTTTATCGACCTTATATTCGCAAATAATAAACGACTAAAAACATTGTAGAACCAAATAACTGGCACTTTTTTTTTCTCTCTCAAATCGTTTTTATTTTCTTCATTCTCAATATACTTTGTAGATGCGTACATTTCCTTGGTCATTGGCTCGGTTATGAAATTCGGTTTAATTGGAGTTTCCATTGTATTATATTAATCAATTTATTGAAATTTGTTGTTTAATTTCCAATTTGTTGGGTGATTTTTAGAAAAAATTACTAAACAATGGCAATACCCGAATGAGACATTTAAATTTATATGAAAAATTGAATTGTAAATACAAAGCGATTTTAAATTTCTATAATTACGTCTATGGTCATATCCCCATATTCAGATATCTACTCATTTAGTCTGTACATATCATTTGATTCTAAATCCATTCTAGATGTCACACCAAATCAACTAGTTCAATCATTGAACCTCAATGCAGTTCATTCAAGTCATCATGTTTTAGAGTAATTTTGTAATCAAGTCTCATTTGTTATTTTATGTTATATATTTCGATTCTTTATTTTTTTTTTTTTTTTTTTTTGCATTATTCAGTTGAAAAACCATTAAACTCAATTAATTTAATGATCGTAAAAATTTCAAGCATTTGAGTAAACAAAAATCGCACAAGTTTCGTATTCCATTTCCTCTGAATTTCTATCATCAAATGGTCATAAGGTATTAGCAAAGAAATATACCAGCAACTGTATGTTAAAAAATAGAAATCTTATGATTATTTGTTTGTTATTTAAGCATTATCTCAAATGACTTCTATCTGTTTGACCTTTCCGTTGGTTACAAGCACATTATCTCACGATATGGTATTTTTCATTGTCGAAATTCGATATTTCTAGAATTTCCGTATGGTATATAAGTCGATGAGTTATACTTTTCGATGAGTTCTGTAATCAGAGCATTTTCACTGTAACTGAATATAAGCTAATATTCTGATTTTGTGAATTATTCGAATCATAAATTCTTCTTGAGTAATAGTGCAAATAATGAAGTTAATTTTACTGTTGAGTTGCTTTGTTGCACTTGCTACCGCAAGTTTTTGGGACGGTGTCATAGGTCTTTCGCAAGTTAAATCCTTGGTGCAATTTATAGGCGGTGACGCTGAAGGTGCAAAAAAAACACAGGAAAATTTCTTAAATCAAGCACCAGTAGTTTCGCAAGTTAAATCCATGGTGCAAGCCATAGGCGGTGACGCAAAAGGTGCTGAAGAAACGCAGAAAAAATTTTTATACGATTCACTTGAACCTTTGGCCGATGGATTACCTGTCGTTGGTCATGTAAAAGGTGGCATTCATATAGCAACAGGGGATGAAGAACGAGGAAGAAATATAATTTATGGTGCAACTGGAAACACTGCAGCCGTCGTTGGGGGGGCTCTCGGTGGTCCAGCTGGTGCGTATGGTGCCTTAGTAGCATCTGATGCTGCTTCCACTGGTATTGAGTCGGTCGTACAGAGGAAGTACTCACCTGTTGGAGTTGTAAACTACGTATCAAATATAGATAAAGTATCAGTTGGTGATCATTTTGATACTTTAACTGGTCTGGCTGCGGTTGGTTTTTTTGCGAAAAAGGGATCAAACAATGGAAAATATACTGTAAATTCGAAAAAAGGTGGATTTGAAACGTTTAAAGATTCTAAAACTATGGGAAGCGGCCGTGAATCCATTCGTACTATAATCGAAAGAAATAAAGAGATTGCTGAAAGAGAAACTCAACTTGGCAGAGCCCCTGGTATTGTAAAAATATTCTTATATATATTTTTTTTCATTTCCCCAATTCTAAATGTTATTAATTTTTCACAGGACCTGTTCGAATTAGGATGTTACTCGAGGAAAAATTATCACCGGAACATGTTAAAATTCTAACTTTAGATGATTTCAACTTTGTAAATGATGTAAATGGACAAACAAATTGTGTTTTATGTACCGTTTCGGGAAAATTAAATAAATTAGTTTCGGAATTGTCAAGGGAATTCAAAATAGACCCAACAGCTCCAGGGGGTTATGGGTTCCAAGACTTCATGAATCTGTATAGGAGAATTGCTGAAAAATATCATGACTTGTTTCCAGGTTTGGGTATGAACAAAGTACACAAACATTTAACATGGCCTAGTTTTTTAAATTTCTTGGAAAAAGAAGCTGCTTATGGTACAGTGAAAGAATATTTTCTTCGCTATGACCGACAATATATTAACAACTTTGTAAGCCCACTTTCAGTTATTCAACAAGGTCATATTGTACTGATGAAAGTATTTAGAAGTTCTTCGGATGGTAAAGTGCGTTATTTAATCACTGACTATCAACTACCGGTATCAAGTTTAGATAGATTTTCTACCAGTCTACCCGAAGGCACAACTAATATTGATATCATCGGCCCATTCAAGGAAACCATATTACCAAAGCATGATAATTTGAATTTGATGTATGAAATTTTAAATAAATGGTATGGTCCTAAAAATCACTGAATATAATTAGATTTTTGTATAAATCTTCTTAAAAGTTCAATAATGTTAAATAACTAATCAAATTATTCAAAACACTTATGTGAAATAAAGACTACTACTTATTAGAAAAATATGGATTAATTAATATATTAGTATTTCCATGATGAGAGTATTTTGAGGAACTTTTGAATGTTGAAAGTATGTAAGGATTGAATGTCAGCGCGAATGAAAGTGTGAGTGAAGGGAAAGTGGTAGGAATAAGTATGGGAGAAATTGAGTTGGCAATTGGAAAGTTGAAATGGGGCAAAGCAGCAGGGGTAGACTAAATAAGAAATGAATATTTGTTTGTGGTTCGTGGGTGTTCGTTGGTTACATCGGTTGTTTAATCTAGCATGGAATTCTTCGGTTGTACCGAAAGAATGGGATGGTGCAGTTAGGATTGTGTTATCGTGAGTCCGTGTGATACAAAGAACAAACACATCCAATGGCTTTCCATTGTTTTCATTCAACCTTCTATTGCGACTAATTGAAAATCGCTGAAAATCGAAAAACAAATCAAAAATTTTTTTTTTTCAATTCTGGTGTAGTATTTTACATGCCATTTCATCTGGTATGTTCGATTTGATAAGATGCGCATTTTTTATCGCTCAAATCACTATTGGTAAATTTCGATCTCATGCTATCTTGCTTTTCTTTTTAATATTATAAAAATGGCGTTATATTAACTTCGTTATTATAATAAATAATAAAAATGTTAATAACGTTATTATGATCAATCTTAATAAATACTAACCATCATAATACGCTTATTAAGTTTGATCCTAATAAATAATAAAGCAATGGCCCTTATTATTTATTGGGATATTATAATAAATCGGTGTTAATAAGACATCTATAATTTGGCGCCCACTATGATTAAATTCATCAAATATTCAGCAAGCAATTCATTGTCAAATAAATACAAACAAAACACACACACAAACACACACACACACACACATGATGATTATTTAAATTGCCATTTGGCAAATGTATATTTAGTGAGTCGAGTTGATTCTTTATCGACCTTATATTCGCAAATAATAAACGACTAAAAACATTGTAGAACCAAATAACTGGCACTTTTTTTTTCTCTCTCAAATCGTTTTTATTTTCTTCATTCTCAATATACTTTGTAGATGCGTACGCAGAATGCTCAACGGAGTCGCTCAAAACATTATGTCCGATTACTCCCTTGGTCATTGGCTCGGTTATGAAATTCGTTTTAATTGAAGATTCCATTGTATTATATTAATCAATTTATCGAAATTTGTTGTTTAATTTCCAATTCGTTGGGTGATTTTCCGAAAAAATTATTAAACAATGGCAATACCCGAATGAGACATTTAAATTTATATGAAAAATTGAATTGTAAATACAAAGCGATTTTAAATTTCTATAATTACGTCTATGGTCATATCCCCATATTCAGATATCTACTCATTCAGTCTGTACATATCATTTGATTCTAAATCCATTCTAGATGTCACACCAAATCAACTAGTTCAATCATTGAACCTCAATGCAGTTCATTCAAGTCATCATGTTTTAGAGTAATTTTGTAATCAAGTCTCATTTGCTATTTTATGTTATATATTTCGATTCTTTATTTTTTTTTTTTTTTTTTTGCATTATTCAGTTGAAAAACCATTAAACTCAATTAATTTAATGATCGTAAAAATTTCAAGCATTTGAGTAAACAAAAATCGCACAAGTTTCGTATTCCATTTCCTCTGAATTTCTATCATCGAATGGTCATAAGGTATTAGCAAAGAAATATACCAGCAACTGTATGTTGATAGCTATATCATTTTAATTTACTCGTGCGAGATCATTAAATGTACTCATTTGACATTGAGTTAAGCGCCATTTATTGTTTATTCTTCTTTCTTTTATGTGAGATTTTTTCCCTCTCTCTTCTCTCTCTCTCTCTCTCTCTCTCTCTCTCTCTCTCTCTCTCTCTCTCTCTCCCTCTCTCTCTGTCGAGTGGCGCACGTTTTGGTTGTTCGAGGTTAGAAACAAAACAAAATAGCCAACAGTTGATATGAAAAGGAATTGACAAAAAAAACAATTTGTAAACCAGTGTTCGCAATTGGTGTCCGACCCGAACCCCGACCGACCTCGAACCCCGAAAAATCCGACATTTTTCAGGTTCGGTTTCAGTCTCCATATTTTCGGTCGGTGTATTTTTTTTTCAATGTCCGACTACCGAAAAACCCAAATAGATGAGTTCAAAACAAAAGGAAAACAATGGTTTTGTTTTCATTTTTTCATTGGATTTTCAATGATTTTTTTTTTCTCAGATTTTTGAAAAACTGCAAATTTTTCGTTATCAGTTACCAAAACTCCGACCCGACCGACTAGTCAGTTCAGTTGGATTCGGGTGCACTCAAATATTTTCGGTCGGGTTCGGTTAAATTTAAACAATTTCGGTCAGTGTTCGGTTCAGTATATCGCCCCGATAGCGACCACTGTTGTAAACATGATCAAATTTGCACCATGAATTTCAAATTCAAATTAGAATTTCAAATTTAAAAGGCAATTCTTCCGTGCGATTTCATGAGAATTTAATTTTTTGTTGTTGTCTTTAGATATGATTTGAAACGACATTTCAAAAGTACATTTGAAATGAATCAGAAAACGATGTTGTTTTATTGAAGATGTTTTAAAAGAAAAATAAAAATGACCGCGTTTTTTAAGAGACATTTTCATTTTAAATTCTGAGTTTTTTTTTTTTTCTTAAACTAAACGAAAGTTAAATTGAAATTGAAATCAAAAGAATTTTATGACACAAATGGAAAATTCCTTTTTGATTTTATTCCTTATATTTTTCTTTTATTATCGCATCATTGAAAATATGTGCAAAGGAAATAAGTTCATTTGAAATCGATTGAATGAAAATGGGTCGGTATGTTCAATTTTCAAAATGACTTGCTTCGTATTATTGCTTACTTAAATTGACACTCTCAAGTCACAACATGGCATTCATATTTGATGAATTTTCCCACTTGAAATCGATTGGGGTTAATGTGAATCTCACGTAAACTAGAAAGAATAAACGATAGTTTCGATTAACGTTTTTGGTGAGCATAAAATGTGCCATTTTATTTATTCCTTGTGAAAATGCTTGATTTTAATTAAAAGCCGTTCGGTTGTTGGGTACAAAAAAAGAAAGAAAGAAAGAAAGAAAAAAACCAACAAATCACAGTGCCTGTCTATTAATATAATATGAAATTTTCAGATCATAATATTGCTATGAATAAAAAGAAAAAACAAATTTCTTTTGATAAACATAATTCAAATAGCGCATTATGTGAGGAAAAAAAACCATTTAGCTGGTCATTCGTTTTTCTTTGGTTTTTTTTTTTTTTTTTTTTTTTTTCAATTCAAACAAATTGGTGAAAACGCACATGTTTTATTTATTTATGAGGTGGAACCATTTTTGCCGAATCTATAAATGTTAACAATGATTGATTTTATCATTATTCGAGTGGAGAAAAATGAGTGAAAAGAAATGTTCATCTTTTTTTTTAAGGGCAATTTTTCATCCAATGGTTTGATATTATGACAGGTATCATTTGAAAATTTGTTCGATAGAACAACAAAATCATTACTTCAATACAAAAGAGGACGTGATAAGATGACCGAAAAAATGCTGATTGAATTTGATTGAGATCAAATGGTTAAATGATATTTTTGGGGCTTTCAGAAATATTGTTTTTCTTGGGTTTTTGTTTGATTTTCCATTTTTGTTGCAGAAACAATGAGAACGAAAAAACAAAAATTAAGAAAATAAACGGAAGAAAATAAAAACGGTTTTATTAGACA
Organism: Resseliella maxima; assembly: GCA_029041755.1. Lineage (NCBI taxonomy): Eukaryota > Metazoa > Arthropoda > Insecta > Diptera > Cecidomyiidae > Resseliella > Resseliella maxima. The sequence goes on along the minus strand of JAQOWM010000048.1, from coordinate 614,666 downwards.
AATATGTTAGTTAAATGTGAACTTGAGCATTATCGCATTTTGTGAATAAACAATGGTCAAAGAAATACATAAATAATTTTTATGTGCGCCATACTGAATGCAATGCGCACTTGAAGAGCGATTAAAACATCATTTTCACTAAATGTTTTCACTTGATGTGAATTAGAAATGAAAAAAAAAAAAAAAGGAAAGAAATGGGGAAAAAATATATACAAATTGACAATGTATCAAAAGGAAAATGGTGTGGCATAAATTCTTTAATTCATTGTTAAAAATAACAAGACGCCCAGAAATGAGAAAAATAGTGGAATAGAGAAGGAACACGAGAGATGAATAAAGAAAGAATTTAGAGAAGAGAGAGTGAAAAGGAGGAAGAGAGAGTGAGTGAGTGAGTGAGTGAGTGAGTGAGTGAGTGAGTGAGTGAGTGAGAGAGAGAGAGAGAGAGAACGAACGAAATAGAGGTACATTTATTGTCGAGGACGATTTCCGTCGACGAAATGAAGTCTCGACGCAAAAATATATGCTGTTCAATGCAAAAAAAAAAAATTCGCTTCTTTTTATTTATTCTACCTGTTTTATTTATTTTTTTTTTTTTTTTTGTTTTTTTTCATGCGAAAGACAACGCGTGCGGGTTGAACACAACGGGCACGCTAAATTGAGAAGCAAGTGAAAAAGCAACGAAGGAAGAAAAAAAAAAACATTCACACAGAATCAAGAAATAGCATAGAATATCTATCAGTAATTGTATTTATTTTTACGAGAAAGAAAAACAAAGCGGTTTGTCTCTACAGCAGCCTACTTATAAAGCGTCAACGAAATGAAAATGAAAAGCATTCTCTACACTCGATTAATTTAAATGAAGTTTTCAAAATTGAATTTTCCTGTTCAAGGATTCATTCGGTAGTGTTTGTTATTTATTCTTACAATTGATGGCTTCTTGTTTTTCTGCAACAAAACAATGAAGTCTTGTCTGAGAATGTATCCAAATGTGACCGTTGAAATTGTAATGCTGTCATTGTTGATAAAATATTGAAATCGATTGTATGTAATGATCATGATGATGATGATGAATGAAGTATTTCATAATTGAATATGTTGATTCAATCAATTCATGCTGAAATGAGAATTCTGCACACTGATATGACTCATTTCTGTCATCGAAAACACGCTAATCAAGCCAATCGATTCTTTTTTTTTTTCTTTTTTCTTTTTGGGGCCACACATACGACACACATCAAAAAGCCAGCATGAAAATAGATTGATAGATATACAAGACGACAGTAAATAAACAACAAAGATAGAAACATTGAACACGAAAAAAAAAAGAAAAAAAGAAAAAAAAAATGCATGAAACACAACACAGATTGTCTCACGGCATAGCGTATGGATTCGCTTTCATATGGGCGACAGGTGACAGCATCTCATATATCTAACGATTAAAGGTCGATGGAAGTGAAAATATTTAGCGTCAAGTGTTCTTGTTATTTTATTCATTTTTATTTATCACTAACACTGCATCGTTCTCTAACTTCTGTCACTCAATATTTCTCTTTAGTTTGGTTTCAACATTTTTCTCGCTAATTCCTTTTCTATTTACTTCTCTCTCTCCCCCTCTCTCCCTCTCCCTCTCTCTCACTCTCTCTCACTCTCTCCCACTCTCTCTCTCCCACTCTCTCTCTCTCTCTCTTTCTCCTTCTCTTTCCCTCTCTTTCTCCCTCTCTCTACCTCTCTCTCATTTCTTCTCTCTCTTTCTCACTCACTCTTTCCCTAAGTCTTTCATTCTCTAAAAGCGAGAGCTCTTATATTTCTTCTTCTCACACTCTCCCTTCATCTGTCATTATTCTGTTTCATTCGTTCACATTCAAATAGAGGGTCCATTTTTCTCTGTTGTTTGATGGTTTGCTCATATTAGCCTGTGATAGGTGCTAATAAATAATGACATGAAAATGAAAGCGAACCCGTGAATCAGAGCACTGACATTGGGTATCAACAGTGTGAGAATCAGTGTAAAGTATCCCAACAAACCACAAAAGCAACACAAAAATAGATCTGTGGCATGCCTCTGAATACTATTTAAATGTGTATTTTTATATTTAAAAAGAGAAGAAAAAGACGCACGAAAAAAAAAAGAAAAAAAGAGAAGAAGATCAAGTGGAATTGACATGTAGCAAGCAAAAAAAAAAAAAACAAAAAAAAAAATGCATAAAAAAGAAAGGATTTTTGCTATTCCGAGTTGGTTTGATAAAATTCAGCGTCTGTTGCGTGTTTGCACATTGTGATAGACAACGGTCGGGATTAAGAATTGAATTTTTTTCCAAGTTGTGCGTTTGATGTCATCACATCACCCTTCCGGCGTGACTTACGTTACTCTTAAGAGACAGAAATGACAAAAAAAAAAAAAAAAAAAAAAAAAAACAAAAAATTGTGTTGTCATAAACAACAGTCTCTTTTCTTTTATTAAACAATTTTCTCACTTTTGGTCGCGCTCATTTGTTAATTCCGTTTCGTTCATTTTTTGTTCCGCATTTTTAAAAAATTAATCATGCCATACGATTTCAATGAGATGTATCCCATGAAGCGAAACAAATAAGAAGAGACAAAATGGCATTTTTAACAATACCTATTAAATCGATCACAAATCCCAACAACAATTGCCTGTTATTATTTAACCAATAATTTCTACGTCATATTTCCATCCAATAGGAAAAGGTGAAGGAAAAAAAAAAATTGAATAAAACAAAATTAATGAAAGACAAGAAATGAACAATGTAGAACAATGTGTATTTGTGCGTTAAAATGTGCAAGTTCATCGAGCTCATCGAAATTGATTCATACCCGGGTAGGTAATATACGTTCAAGGTAGCACCGATAATATTGCAAAAAAAAAAAAAAAATACATTTAATTGTAACAATCAAAACAGCAATTTGATGAATGGGAAGAGTGTGTGTGTGAGAGAGAGAGAGAAAGCTGACCGAGCATTTGATAATTTGGCCATCGAAAATTATCATCATCATTAGTCAGCAAGATAGAACTCGAGAGAGTCTCATTATTTGTTGTTTTTTTCCCATTAGCTCATTCGTTGGATTCAGCACGTAAGAACCTGTTTACGAATTTGTTGCGTTTTTTCAAAAAAACAAAAAAAAAAAAAATGAAGAAAAAAAAAGGCTCTGCTTTCTCTGCCATCACATTTCTCATTCACACGCCGCAATTGTACACTTATAGCACAAGCAATGAGCACACACACACACACACATACACATACACTTTGCACATGTTCCAAGCGTTCACGTTTTTTCTCCTTTTTTTTTCTCAAATCAAACAATTTCAACAATTCTAAAACACTGAAAACGTTTTAGAATCTCAAATGAAAATTCATCCAATGTATACAAACATTGAATCGATTAATGCATTTATTTGGTTTTGTCGGCAGACTCACTAGATTATTTATTGTGCAATAGGACTGTACTTACCACGATAAATTTCGTGGACACAATTGATGATATGTTGTCCGTGTCTTTGGATAATTTTACTAATTATGTGTGTATGTTTTTCTATTTGTTTCGTTCTGCTTTATTTTTTTTTATTTTTATTTTTCTTTTCAGGAACACTTTATCTACCTTTGAAATATGTCAATGTTTGAATTTCTATCGAAAAATTTTGAGTTTTTCACTAAAAAAATTTTTTTCTCTCAAATGCCTGATTAAAAAAAAAAACACACACAAAATTAAATGAAACAAATAAATAATAAAATGGAAATTATAAACACTTGTAATTTTTATATTTATTTTGATAAAGTCTTCTCTATTCTCTGTTAAACAGTTAAAGCAATGCAAAACTAAAGCACCTTCTTGCTTGACGACTGCTTAATATACTGAACGCTACAAAATTGAAAACAATCGACCGAAGTGTGTATATTGTAAGGCGAATCGGCAAACGTCGCATGGCACTCCACAGTCACAAATCATACAATCGAGTGATATCGATGATTCTCTCTCTATCTTTCTCTCTCTCTCTCTCTCTCTCTCTCTCTCTCTCTCTCTCTCTCTCTCTCTCTCTCTCTCTCTCTCCTCTGTTTCTCCATCGCGTCTCTGTGTGTTGTATAAATCAATGTGATTTTGATTTGAATGTGTGTGTGCACTCGTTTATTGCCAAACGTATTTTTTCTTCTTCTTCTTCTTCTTATTCTACGTTTCTTTCTCTCTCTCTCTCTCTCTCTCACTCTCTCTCTCTCTCTCTCTCTCTCTCTCTCTCTCTTTCTTGTTTTCTCTTCTACAATCATTTCATTTTATTTCATTTCTTAAAACACTTCAACATGTTGTGCTACAGTTATTGCTATTTCAATTGTAATTTCTGTTGCGCGTTTATAGCGTTTGCGCAACAGAGATAGAATGACACGAAACGTTGTGTCGTATAGCAAAAAGGTCACGTGTATGATATTCATATATTTATACAAGGATTGTACGTGAATCAATATGCGTCCAAACATTGACTATGAGTTTACTATTAAATTCCTTCAATTCGAAATCAGTGTGATTCAATATTATTTTGTTTTTTTTATCGCTCAATAATCTCAACGTACAATTGTTTACAAATTTCGAATGAAGAAAAAAAAAAAACAACAACAACACACACACACACACACACATTGTTTATCATATTTCGTTTATCATATGTGTTTATTAATGATCAAATCATTTCTTCAACAGATGATAAATTACATTCACAAATCAAATTGGAAAATCTTTGCTGTTTACTATACAAAGAATTAATTGAAACAGAGAAATGACACAAGAAAAAACAGATGAAACACTATAAAAATTGTCGTTTTGTATATGCAATCGGTTATCGGATGCGGTGTCGGCTTTTTCAATATGCATGCGTCGTTTCAATTAACCGCAATCGCTAACAAGCGGCAAACTTATTCCAAATTTTTATTCGATTTCCGATTTGCGGTATTCCAAGTTTCGTTACCTTGTTCTCATTTGTGTATATGTTTTCTTCTTCTTCGTCACCTTTTCGCTAACATTTTTCATTCCATTACATTCATTATTCAAGTCAATCGCAAGAATTGTTTTTCTTTTTTTTCCCTTCTGAATTCGCCCCAAAATTACCACACACTTTCAATGGCAGTGTGCACTGACAGATGAAAGACCATTCGAGTCGGTGTTTTCTATGGAGTATGGCGCCACTTGTGTCAAAACATTATCTCATTTGATGATATCATTAACATAGAGTCGACATCTCTCAAGTTTTTATTTTCATTCGTTTTTTTTTTCTTCGCATTTTTGTTTATTCTCAATAAATAAATCAGACGAAAATAAAATTTGGCATTGTTAAAATATCCAAAAATATATGATGTCATTTGGAAAAAAACAAAAATGAATAACCAAAATCGAATAATCAAAGTTTGGCGAAGTGATAAAAAGTTTCGAAGTTGCTTTAGCAAAGAAATTCATGTTTCTTACGCCATCTCTACGAGTATTTAAATGGATATCAAACAAAATTGTAAAAGTTCACACAGTGGACTTTCATGCTGTGGGCAAGTATATTAATAATCGATTAATGTGCTACGGCATAACTCGTTCGGCGTTACATTGCAAGCGATCTCTATTTTATTTCGCATACACCGTTACGAAAGAAAAAAAAGAGTAATCAATAAAGAAGCAAAGTTGCCTGGAATTGTGGAGGCTTGTATTATGTTCAAGCAATCCAAATACAAACCAGATCGATAACTCAACCTCATTGAGTTCCACGCTCGATTCACAACATAGTTCATTATACTGTGTACACAGTACAGATGATAATTTATTGCAAATAGAAAAAACCCATAGCATCCATTACAGTTTTTTTTTTTTTTTTTTTTTTTTTTTTATTAAATCACTTGAATGCTAAATGAAATATTTTCTAAATCCTAAAATGGGGATTGTGCCATGAGTTCGCTGTTTTTTTTTTTTTTTATCTCATCATCTTTTGCTAAAAATTATTAGTTTTTGCTAAAATTACGGTTATAAAATACCGCATGGAGTTTTCTGGAGTTAAAAAGATTCACTTGTTTTCACTTCAATCAATTCGGATGTTTGACAGAGTGTGTGTTGGAAAAAAATAATTTGCAAAAATTTAATTTTTTTTTTTTTTTTAATCTACTCATCGTGCGTGATACGTGTTTTGAATCTTATCTCCTTGGCTATTTTTAAAATTGATTTATTCTATCGCATTTTAACAGGTTTTTTCTTTCATTTAAATAAAATCTTTCATTCAAATTTAAAGACATTTTTCTTCTTTTTTCCATTTTTTTTTTGTTCTTTTTAGTAATTTGTTTTTTTTTTTCTTTTTGTTTGTTTCATTAATCTAAATAAAATTTCGAAAATATAGTTTAACTCATTCTCTCAATCATGTTCATTTTTTTCTCAATCATTGTTCTGTTTTTTTTTTTTTTTTTTTTTTTTTTTTTTTGGCAACAGTCATTGACAGTATAGAATTGCTGCTTACAGCATCAATTTAACGCATTATTGCACTGGAATGCATTTTGACTACAATTTTCATTTCAGTTTTTAAATTTAATTATTTCTTCTTCCCAGTTACAAATAATATTTTCAAAACATCAAATGCATAAATAGTATATAAAGTTGAGACAATCAACTGGAATAAGAAAAAAAAAAAACAAATGTTTTGCATAATAATATGCATTTGGATATCATTTCATTTTTTATCGTGAAATATGCAAGTTAATTTTTTGGGATTTTTTCTTCAGTTCTGTTTCAGTTATGTTGGAGAAAAAAAAAAGCAAAATTGTGAGTGTTATTAAATGTTCAAAAATCAGTTCAATTAATCGTTTAATAATTCAACATAATTTGCAGGAAAAAGACCATATGTATGTCCATCTGGCCCGAGGCCTTGCCACCATCCTTCATCAATTTGATCAATATGAGTTATTATATCGCCCGGATCAAATGTAATCTCAGAATCATCATCTAGAAATAAAAATCAATTGTAATTTATCCAAAATTGCTAATAAAAATGGCATTTTTTTTACTCAATTTATGGAAATTTTCCATTTGTAAATTGTGTCGTAGAGCAATTAAAATCATTAGAAATTTAACAAAAAAGATGAAAAACAAAAATTCACGCAAAATATTACCAGCTTGATAATCATATAATGCACGTGCACGAAGCCCTTGATCTTGTAAGTTTCCGTCATATGCCAATGGATCGTATGTAGCGACTTTTCAAAATAAAATGACAAAATTGACAAAATTATTGATCATTCGATGTAATTTACATGAATTTAATGAAAAATAAAATAAATTACCTGGTTCACTGGTTATTTGTTCATTTGCTTGCTGTTTTTCAATTGCATTTGTATTCGGTTGAATCATTGCTTCCGTTTGAATGTTATCGGTTTGCTTGTTATTGGCACTCATTTCACATTGACTATTTGTCGATACTTTTGTATAAGGCGAACGTTTTATTGTTGAATATGGATCGCTGTCATCATTTTCTAAATGTTCAATTGTTGATTGTTCAGCGATGATTGTTGTAATTTCTTGTAAATTATTATTGTTTGATGCAGCAGCAATGCTTGTCGGTGAATCTAATTGTTGTTCAAATTGTGTTTCTGATGCATCTGGTTCAGGTGAATGTTGTTGCTGTTGATTTGTTGTACGGCTAATTGAATTTCGAACCGGTTTTACCGGTGCCATTTTTACACCTTTATTCTGTAATTGTCCAGCGGCCGTATTTTGTGCAAAAATTGCTTTTGCTTTATCAACACTATTGCCAATCAATTGTCTTGCCTCTTGATTACGTTGTTGTCGCATTTCTTCAGCCTGCGTTGTTGACCGTTCAACGGTTGGTGTTGGCATTTGAATGCTAAAACAAGAATAAAAAAAAAAAAAAATCACAAAATCATATTTTGAAAGCCAATTATGGAGACATTTTCATTATCAAATATTCACTTTTTCGGCTCGTCAATTTTACCACCATTGGTATATCGTTCTGGAGTTGCTTCAAGCCTTTTCTTTTCACGCTCTGAATGCTCTTGAGTTTCACGCAATCTTTGCTCCTGAAAGATTTTAGAATAATTCAAAAGGAAATTTTATTGCAAATTCATATTTAAATTAATATTCCAATTAATATTCTAGTTTATTTTTTATTATAATTATGATTTATTCATCGAAATCAATTTGATTTGATGGTTTTAATTGCCATTTAATTAACGGGAATAAAGGCATTAAAATGACTCACTTTTTCTAATTCCAATCTAGCTATTTTCTGCTTTTCACGTTCAGCTTCAGTACGTATACGTTCTTCTTCTTCTTCTTTTTTCCAGAAATTATCACGATCCTTTGAATTAATTTCCTTTGATGGAATCACTCTTGAATAATTTGTGCCAATGACTTTTGTCGGTTCTAAAACGAAAAAAAAAAAACAAAAAAATATTACCAACAAATTTAGCAAAATCATTGCAAAAATAATTTTCAAAATAAATCATTTAATCAAAGTTCCCAACACAAAAAATGATACTTCAATTAAATTCCAAATAAAAATCAAATTCAGAAACTAAAGCAAAATTTCGAAAATTTGACGAAAAATGTTCCTTCTTTAAAGCACAAATTTAATTACAAAATTTTCACACAATTTTGAATCATAATTTACATTTGCAGAGCAAAATTGTTTACCTTCTTCAATATGAGGCCGAATTTCTTTTACCGCAAATCGGATGCTATTCAATTTTTCTAAAATGCGATCCGAATCGATATCATCTTCTGTGCGTGCGTTAAGTGTAAGATGAGCTCCAGTTAAAATTTTTGAAATGTCACGAATATGATTGGCACAAGTGCCTTTACGAAGAGTCGGTGCTCCTTCGCCCTGTAAACCATTGAAATTTAACAAATAATGATAAGCAATTTTGAATTTCTCATATTCGTTTAAAAAGATAAGTTCATTTCGCGTGAGTTTATTTAAAATAAAATGAATGTGAACAGCGAAACTGAAACGTGTATGTGTGTTTAAATTTACCTGCCAATTGATCAATAGATATTTGGTTAGATTCGTTTTTTCATTGCTGATTTTAACGAATGCGTATAAAATTTTTCCACTATTCAGTTCGTCGGTAAGTTCAGTGAGACCACCATTTCCAGTTGAGACAACTTTCAGTACATTTGAATGACCTTCATAGCCGAACAATGCCCTGAAATTCCAAAAGAAAAAAAAATAAAAATCCAATCAATAGAACAGGGTAAAAATTCTTTTTAGAAATGGTCATAAAAACAAATTCATTCAAATACGAATAGTTGAGCATTTTTTTCAAAATAAAGATAGGGAAAGACGAAAAAAAAAAGCATAAAAGTAAATCGAAAATAAAATGTGAAACACACTCACCAATCGGTGTCAGTTTTTGCATCGACAACCTCTTTCCATGCATTAATAATGTCATTTCGATTTTTGTCCAAATCCACAGCCATCTTGACACGTAATTACGCCACGAAAATACAATTGAACAATTCCTTTTTACAATGAAAATCCCGAAAATAATTAACAGTCAATAACCGCAAAAACAGTCAAAAAATAAAAAAAATAAATACTCTTTAAAATGGCACATAAATTGAAAGAAACGTTTCTTTCTTGCAGAAAGAACGAATGAGGAAGAAAACCAACGAAAAAGGGAAAAAAAGACAAAGAGCCAGCGAATAGTTGGTATAAAAATTTCACTGTGTGCACCGCCTCAATGTGCGCTCACAATATGGAGATATCGACTTGAAATAATTGTAATGAATTTAATTTATCATCTGAATGAGTCATTCATAGAATGTCATTCAATTTTTGCAATGGATAATTTGGTGCGTTTAGACAATGTGTTGCACTACTAATAACTCATTCATACACACACACACACACACACACACACACACACACACACACCACACACACACACACACACACACATTCATGCACACAAACTGTTGGTAGCAAACAAAAATATATCGTAAATATTGTAATATTCTCACTTAAATTGTGGAATGTCGATTCATTGAGAAAAAAACAACGAATATGTCAGAGATAAATTTCAAATTGAAAATGAATTTCAAACACAGCAACAACAACGACAACGACAACGGCAATAACAAAAAAAAAAATTATTAACTTTTTTTGAGCAACAACAACTCATGAGAAGAATGAAAACTTGCACAAGAGCACTCACTCATCAAACTATAATGTAAATCCCAAAAATAGACATTCATACACAATCTTGTTTGAGGTTCGATGCCCGTAAACAGTGTGCGTTATTTTATTTTTTCTTCCTCTTCTGCTCTCTATCTCCAATTTGTGGATTTTTTTCTCTTTTTTTTTTTTTTGGCAAAATGTATTTCTTGGTTGGTCTCTTTTATTGGTATGACTTAAATAGCCAACAAACAAGAGCGGCTCTTGTTCAACTTGAACGCACAATATTCACCGATGCAAAATAAATGTTTGCCGAACAAGTGTAGTTTTTCATTTTTCCTGTTTGTCATTACAACAAACTCTGGCCAACCAACAATAATACCATTTACATTGTCAGTTGAAAAAAAAAAAAAACAAAAAAAAAACAAAAAAACACAGATAGCGACTTTTTATGGTTTCAAGTCTCGATGTCATGGTATTTGAGATGGAAAAAAAGACATATTTGCTATATGTATGCAAGCGATTGTTTCTTTGTATTTGTGTTTATGTTCATGAAACATTGGGATGGATTTGCATTGTAGTGGTATTTCTCGATACCAAAGTGATTTTTTTTTTTTTTTCTTCTTTCATTTATAAAACACTCATACACACATATTCGCATACACAATGAAATCGAATCGTGGAATTTTTTTTTTTTTTTTCTTTTCTTTGACAATTGCTACACCAAAAATTGGTTAAATCACAAAAATTTCGTTTACAGCCGAATATATCACACAGAAAATATGAGTAACTTAAGTTTAAATGAGATACAATTTAACTTACTATAGAAAAACAACGACGGAATTTACTTAAAAAAAAAAAATCCGACACATTTAAATGTACATTCTCTCTCAGTCAATTGAAATTTATAATAATATAAAATTTGATATAGATTAGAAAGCACAATAAATAACAGAAAATATGATTTGTCAATCCCCAAAAATAAATGACACCGAAATCAAATTCGTTTAGCCGTCTGAATGGCTTGAATGAGATGTAAACAAAAACATAGATAAATGACAACAAAAGAATGAAATTGGTAAAATTACCATCGACAACGACATCTGCGCGTTAAAATTACAACTATTGTAAGTATGCAATAAAGCTGTCAAAATACCGAAATGGAAGAAAACAACACCAGAAATAACAGCAACAACAATAATAATAATAGCAACAAAACTTGAAAATTATAAACGTATGAATGCAGGCAGAAAGAGAGCATTCAATTGATGCGATTGATGAATAGAGCACAATATATGTATGGCTAGTATATTTGTATATATGCGCGCATGTGGCCCAATCTTGTTTGAATCGTCTTGTAATCTCTCATCGTATATATATGTATGAGCCGCATTCTTTTACACAAACAAATGCACACAAATACACAATATACGATGCTTCATGTGTGTATGGGTTGAATGTTTGCAATCAATGATTGACTAGTTGTATTGAGAGCGAAAGAGTAAATTGAACTAAAAACAACAGTATAAATGCGATAGAAATAAGGTAATTTAACGTATGAATACATGCAATTTATGTGTGCGTATTTATTGTGCGACTGAAATCGAATTATATCAAATAGACAATGAAACAAAATGAGACAATACTATTTTCCAGATAATGTCGCGCATGTCGTCTAAGGCCGTTCCACATACCAAAAATTCTTGACATACCATTGTCGTTGCGATAGTGCTATTGTGAGAAGCTTAAATGTCAAATAAACAATGTTGTGTATTTGTGTGTGGCTTTAACAAAATAAAAAAAAAAAAAATTTGAGAGTCAAACTCAACAGAAGTGAAGAAAAGCAACTACAGAGAAGAGGGAAAATAATAAAATAAAAGAAGAAGTGAAATAACGAAAAAAACAAAAAAAAAAAAAAAATACAAAATAACGCACGGTGATTACCGACCATCGCACCAACGACGAAACCAACAAGCAAAATAATCAGACACCAGCAACAGCAAACAGCAGTTGAATTTATAAAAGTGCGAAAGAAATTATTATTTTTTTTTTTCTTTCTTTTTTTTTTCAAGAAAAATTCAAATACTGAATCAAAACATATACAGAAAATTACAGTGCTTTTTATCCGGAAATATATGGTAATTTGAGACCAAGTACACGGAGAACAACTGACGAATTCAAAAAAGACAAAAAAAAAAAAAAAAAAAAAAACAAAACATTTTCCATGAGATTGAGTGCAAAAGTGAGAAACAATCAATAAAACAACAATTTTATTCAAAAATCTATGTTAAATTTGTGAAGACGAAAAGAGACTAAACAATTCGGGTGCTAATTTAAGAAAAAACATTGAGTGATTGCAATCAAACAACGCTTCAACAACTGAGTGGAAAAGGTACCCCAAAATTGTTTTGAACGAAAACCAAAAAAAAAAAAAAAAAACAAAAACAAAACAAACAAACAAAAAACCAAAATAAAACAGAAAATCTCAGACAATTATTTGTTAGAAATGGAGGATTTGCGGCATTGTCCCCCAAAAATCAGATTCAAATCCAGCCTGTTTGAGCCCAAAACAGAGTGAGAGAGTCTTGACTCTCACAAAAACATTTATGTTTGAATTTCACATGTTATTTTTTCTTCTTTTTTTCTTCTTTTTATTGTATTTCTTTTTGCTTCACTTTGACGTGAAGTCTTTTTCGTGTGTGATGATTACAACACATTGTACTAAAATCAATTCCCCCCAAATGAATCGAGTGTGAATCGAAATCGAATGATTGGTTTCGTTTCGTTTCGTTAGTGTGTAGTTATTTTGTTTTTCGTTTTTTTTTTTTTTTTTTTTGTTTTCTAAATTTTCTTCTCTTTAACTTGTTTCAATAATTTGCACGTGTGTTGTTGGCAGACAAAATAAAAAAATCATTTTGTAATTTAGCAATTGTTGAAAACCGTATTATTTGTTTTTTTTTTCTGTTCGTTCGCTTTAATTCTGCCAGGAATTCGGTTTTTGTGGTTATTTTTCTTTTTTTCTTCTCTATTTGATTAGCGCAGAAGTAAACGACATAAAATAATAATAATAATAAAAAAAAGAGGTTTGTAATCGAAATGTGTCGCAATCGATTCATAGTGTTGTGTTATTGTGTGTATTGTTGTGAGCGCGCGCGCGAGCGCACACGGGGCGCGTGTATATCAGTGATTATAGCTATCTGTTCATAGGAAATTTTTCATTAAAATGCCTTTCGGAGGCAAACAACAGGAGAATTACTAAACGGAATAAACAACAAGCAGCAACAATAAAATCAACAACAACAACAACAACAACAACAACAACAACAAATTCAAACGATTCATTTTCGTTAATTTGTTTCATTATCTTTTTGATAGACGACTGAATGATGATGATGATGAAGTGTGTGCGCGTGTGTGTGTGTGTTTGTATTTTCAATGGAGAGAGTGCGCGCGATGATGTGTGAATTCTCGCCGTCTCATTCTCTATCTCGCATATTTCAACATTTTAAATTCCTTTAGACGATCAAGTGACAAACAAGGTATCGGCTTTATGTAAGCCGATCAAATGCTTTTTGGGGAATGCGGATTTTCAGTCATTCGATCACTCACAAAAACGCGCACAAAATCCTTTTCGGAATTTCAAGCCAATCCAATAATCAATGTAAATCATCGTCATTTTCATCATTACAATTGTTTTGCTGTTATTGTTGTTGTTGTTATTGTTGCTGCTGCTGCTGTCGTTGTTGTTGTTGTTGTATGCAAAATAATTTGAGGTGAATACCAACGAGATATATACGCACGACGGAATTCCTCGTAGCCGATTTCCTTTTGCATTCTTTCGCAAAATCAAATTCATGCCCGATATATAAACTTGCTGAAATGTTTTACTGTGCTGTGCTGTGCGGTGCTGCGCTGCGCTGTGCTTTGGCGTTTGTGTGTGTTTGTGTTTGTGTTGCTTTTTTCGTTTCTCGCTTCTTCTTCTTCTTCTTCTACTCATTTTTATCGAAGAGCACGCTGTTGCACAGCAGAGCGTAACGTATACACATCTCATCCTCAGCTCAACAAGCAAGTTTTTCAACAATTCGGCATTTTGGCTTATACAAAACGAAAAAAAAAAAACATATCATATTGAACGCAATGTGTGCTTTGCACGGAGAAATTAAAATTCAATCACATTCACAGAGAGAAAGAGAGAGAGAGAGAGAAAGAGAGAGAGAGAGAGAGAGAGAGAGAGAGAGAGAGAGAGAGAGAGTAGAAAGAACGAGAAAGAGAGTGCAACTTTGAGTGAGGATAAATAAAGAGAGAGAGAGAGAATCACAGTGCAAAGGGAATTGCGAAAGAGTAAAAGAGTGTGAAAGACGTTCGCAATTGACCGTTTTGCTTGAATCGACACTCGGCCGGCCAAACAATAAATTCTTTTCCAACAATCAGCTCATATAAATTACCGACAATTTATCTTATTCCATTCCATAAAGCATGTCCGATTATTATTCTCGTTTAATTTTTTGCTCTTTTTTTCTCATGCATCTCTCGTCTTTTCTTTACCTCAACAATATCGTAACTGTTTGTCATATTGAGAATGAACCGAAATCAAGAAATGTACAATAACACAATAAAAACAACAAAATGAAAACAAGCTAGCACGAGCAAAATATACGAAGCGGAACTATGGCAATAAACTCAAGCAATTCGACATTCACTTCCATACATTTTGAAATTTTCGAGCATTAAAAATGTTTTTTTTTTTTTTTTTTTTTTTCGATAATTGAAACCATCTATGAGACAATAATTTCAATTGTCACTTCGTTTAGGCCTTGGCATTGGCCCGAATATGAATTCATGAAAAAAAAGGTAATAATAATTGTAAGACAACCTTGGAATTACGTGCAGAGAATCACATTCTTTTCTCTTATGTGTATGAAACATATAAACAATACTTCATCATCATGAATAATATTTTGATTTGACTAAAAACACTGACAACACATTACAAATGCTGGTTCCCATTGTCTTGTTTTGATATATTCAAATCACAACGAAATTATCAATTGCGTTCATTAGGAAATCCGGTGAAATTCCACAAAAAACGATGGGCACAATTTCAATCTCATATCATTTTAATTAGAGTTCATTTTACTATAAAACGGCTATTTAATATCTCTTTCCGGTTGTCTTCTATCAGTAACTGTCGTTGACTTATTTATTCTTCATACAAACACCTAATAGGAATTCTCTCTTTCTTTCTCTCTCTCTCTCTCTCTCTCTCTCTCTCTCTCTCACTTCCTTGATTTCCTTGCTCTCACTCGCTCGCTCGCTCGTCCGCTTTCTTGTGCATTCTGGATTTTCCTTGCATTTTCTTTCACATTGAATTCCTCTCTTTTTCTTTTTCTCTAATTTTTATAAATGTATAATATTCCATTTCGTTAATTATTCAATTTTAAAATTCAATTAAACCTGTCAAGAATTAAAAGTCATTCATCATGCACCATTGCTACTCATTTCATCCAATTTCACACCATAAATATGCTGTTTTTGAGCATCATCAATCGCACATACCAATCATTTAGATAATCATTTTTATTTGTTTGTAAAAAAAAAGAACACAAAACACGATTGAATGGTAAAAGATGAAATGATTGAAGAAAAAGAATGAATGGAATGCAGACCGGCCAATTTATACATCGAAGAAAGATGAGCGAAGAGTGTAAGAGAACAATGAAAAGAGATGAAAATTGAAAAAAAAAAAAAAGAAATTGAAACACAGTATAAAAAACGACGAATTCCGACTGGTTAGTAATGTCAAGGATACGTCATGTAAACACAAAGAGATACATTCAATATACTCACACAAAAGAACAAAAAAAAAAAAAAAAAAAAAACGAGAGACAGAAAAGATGTTTATGATTCATTGGTGCAGTTGGTAGTTGAGGCCAATGTGAACTACATTTATTCGAAATGGATTGTTGTCCAATAAGCTTATGGCGTCGATAAAAGAGAGTCAATCATATGAAATGCATAATATTTATTACAATGTTGATTTGATATTAAAACCGCATTCCATTGCGATTGCATCTTGTGTGTATGCGCTCGCGCCAAAGACTGGATTAAACGTTTTTTTTTTTTTTTTTTTTTTTCATCTTCTTGTTTTGTTGTGTATCGTTGATATTTGTCGTTGAATTCGAAACGCTTTGAAAAATTTCAAGCATCCAAAAAATAGAAGCAATGTGGAGAGAGAAAGAAAGGAAAAAAAAAAGTACAAAAATGCAACGAAAATGAATAGACCATGTCTAGGTTCCTTCTTTCACATATGCATACGCACACGCTCTGGCATTTCATGTAAATGAAAAGTCAATAATAATGGAATGAGGAAAAAAATGCACCAGCAACATGTGAAAACATTTGTCTGCTGTAATTTAATTTTATAGTGTGAATTCTTCACATTTCGTTTGCGGTGTATTTCTGCGTAATTTTTTCTCTTCAGCTTTTTTTTTTTTTTGTTTTGTTTTGTTTTTGTTTTGTTTTGTCTCTCTTAACTTAATGCTTGAGACACCACGGAATTCCCTTGCATTGCAAATTCTTTCCTTCATGTTTCATGCAGATTATATGTGCGTGTGCGTGTGCATTTGCAAACACAAACACAGTTACAGTTTGGGAAGTCATATCATTTCATGAACCCATCAAATTTCATAAACATTGACGCTTTATCGCACCTGTGCTTCACAAATGAAAACAGAAAAAAAAAAAACAGAAAATGCCCAATGGAATTGCAATAACAAACCGGCGATAAGACTACTTCACACATACAGAAAATGTTTTGTATCAAAAATACGCATCAAATTGGCCAATGTGAAAATACAATCATTAAATATGCACTGATCGCATTGCGCGCATTCCAAACCGATTTGGGACCGATATTGTTGTTGTTGTTGTTTCATTTTTAGTGAGTAGTAAACACGTCTCGTTATGGGAATTATACACATCGTTTGAATGTACTTTTATTCGAATGCATTTTACCATGCATTTCACCAATGGAGATATTCGTATCGATGGTCGATTTTGTGAAGAAATATCTTAATTGAAAAATCCAAAATTGTGGTATTGCATCGACTCATTAAATTCTATCTTCACTTATTAATACACAAAAAATGAGCATTCATTACATTTGCATCGTTCAACTAAGCCATTTCAACAACATCGAGCATTGAAATTTCATGCGTATTAATTAATTTAAGAAAGAAAGAATAACCGACCAAACAACAAATAACACAGATAACAGCATACCTCTCTCACACACACACACACGCACACGCACACACACACACTTAGTCTCGGCATATCTTCAGCAAAATAACAATAAATTCCAAAAATAGCATGAGTTTCCCATTGAAAAAATGCTTATTGTTCAAATTACAGCACAAAAAAAGAAAAAAAAAAACAACGATTCGATTAGAACACGCAAACCAAAATACTCTCGAAAGCAACAAAAGGAAAAAAAAAACAACTGTAGATACGATACAATTTTCAATGGAAACTTTGAAATGAATTTATATTGATAAATTTGATCTTCGAACACTCAACAAATTTTATTGAATTTTTATTTTATTTTTTTCTCTTATATTATTCGAATGCATAATTTGAGAAATTTCATGATTTTATTTCAGACATCATCAATTGTGATGGAATCGGCACTCGAAGTACTGTCACGGGCCGCAACTATGGTCAACACGAATAGTGGTAAAATTTAATTTATTTTTTGTTTATCATTTATCATTGCTTTATGGGTTTACAAATTCCATGGAATTATGTCGTTTTATTTTTGAATATTCAAAATTCGTCGAAAGAAAAAAAATTGCCACACGCATTCGATCGTCAATTCCAATGAAAAACAGGCACGAGTTCATTCTAAAGATAAACCCTGTTGATTGACATTTATCTGATCATACAGAAAAAAAAAAAAGTAACCAAATGAAATGAATGATGCAAGAATTTCTCGAATTTTATACTGCGAAACAGATTTTGGGAGAACTTTTGTTGAAATCAAAAAAAAAAAAATCCCGTCATAAATAATTCGCGCGACAGGATGATGAACGTTTCTGAGAATTAAAAAAAAAAAAAAAAAAGAGTTTTAAAAAGAGAAGAAAATTGGCACAAATTGAAAATAAAATAAAAATTAATCAATAAAATATTGCGAATAAAATTAATTTCCAATTTTTTTTTTTTGCCAATTTTCAATTTTCATTTTTTCTTCGAATGTGAAAAATTTTATAAAAATATTTTCAAATTGAATTGAAAAAATAAAATAAAAACGAAAATCCAAAAAGACGAAAATAAGTGGAAAATAATTGAAATTCATAGAAAAAATTAAAAAAAAACCGTAATCATACAAATTACAATTTAAATTAATGCATTTTTCATCCATCATAGACAATCGGATAACAATCAATAAGGAATTGCCAACAACAAAATGGCGACGCGATCGACGAATTCGTCTATCATCCGAATATCATCACAGTAATCATAATCATGAGACAATTGCAACAGTAAAACCATTAGGTGAATCAAATCAATCGAATAATATAGGTGATAATAACATTGAAATACCGTTGGATATGTCAGTTGGATCAAAACCGCCGCCACCATATCGTGAACCAATTCCCGGTTCAACATTTTGCACAATGTCACGACCGAGCGTTATAACGCAAGCACCAAAACGTGAAGTAATTTCCAATCAGGAGAACAAGCAAAGTCCGAAAAAACCAATGGTCGTGTGTGATGTTGACACTCCTGCAACTGGTATGAACAAAATGATAAAAAAAAAAAAAAAATCAATTATTGTATTGAGAGAAACAAAAACAAAAACAAAAACAAAAAAAAAAATAAATAAATTTTTTATAAAAATTTTCAGAATCAATATCAATGATTGATCCAGTAATTGATGAACATTTTCGACGTTCGCTGGGTGCCGATTATATGAATCTCTTTGGAAAACGATTGGATCAACTAAAATCAACGTCTTCAATGGCATCAACAGCCAATACAATTAAAAAATCTCCGCAAATGTCGCCAATTCAATCAAATACAAATGATAGTTCACATATTAAATTGGCAATAAATCATCAAAATGATAATAGTTCAACAAATCGTGATAGTGTTAAGGAAACTGTTGAAAATGTCGAATTATCGGTGGATGATCATTTTGCCAAGGCCCTTGGCGATACATGGAAACAATTACAGCAAAATTGTAAATCAACATGTGAATCAAATCAGGAAAATGATGTGAATAGTGATGCAGATAATAATTCCGTTTCCAATGAAAAGGATAATAATAGACAATTGTCACCAAAATCGGATGCCGATGCACACAGCGATTTGCTCCAAATCACCAATTCATCGATGAAAAAAAAAAAACAAAAAACTAAAAAAAATAAAAATAATATAAAATGCATGACAAAACAAAAATACAAGAGCAACATTTTTACGTTTATTTCTATGAATAGAATGTATTTTGATTTAAATAATTGTTATTTCAACGTAACTGGCAATAATTCTTTTTTTTTTTTTTTTTTTTTTCAATGAGAATATTAGCATTAATTTGTTGTATATTTATATGTTTGTAAAGAAGACAGGACGAAGCGAAAAGAGAAATTTTGTGAAATTTGGAAAATGAGAGTTTTATGAGAGTGTATTTAGCCAAAATATACAATTGTGGTGCTTGCATCAAATGTGGTGTGTAAAATCTATTGATGGACGTGGAATTTGAACTCTTTTTCCATTTTACTCAAATATTATTTTCAATTTTTTTTTATTTTTTTTTTTTTTCAATTTTGTGCAGAATGCATATAATTCCAACAATAAATTTTTATATTAGTAACATTTACTTAAACTGCAATTCAAATCTCTACTCTTAAAAATTAGGTTTAAAATCGAGGGAGGAAAGACAATTCTTTTCGGAAGAAAAACAAAAAGAAAAATAAAAAACATTTTGGATTCTTAGCTTTTATTAGACCAAATTTATGCTTTGGATTTATTTCTTTTTGTTTCGAAAAATTTTATTACATAAACATTTTTCTTTTTTTAATTTTGCGATTGAGAAGAATGATAGATATATATACATATATAAACTTTTTTTGATTTTTGTATAAACAATTCGATGTTTATGTTTCGAAAAAAATTATATGGAAATTGTCACAAATTTTTATTTATTAAATTATCACATGATTCGCAATTTATATGGAATTTCGTTTTGGATTTTTATTTTATTTTTTATTCTTTTTTTCCACTATTCGAATTTATATATGAAAGGTTCAGAGGAAAAATGCCATACAGACAAGTTCCGCGGAAAAATGATAAAAATACTTATATGCCATTTATTTGGAACACATTTTGCGTATAAAATACTTCATTTGCCACTTGTTTTATTCATTTTTCCACGGAACTTTTCTGTATGACATTTTTCCTCTGAACGTTACATATTTTACTGGAAATACACTATTTTTCCGTAACTAAAATCAATTTTTGAAGTAAAGAACCGAAACTTAATGGTTTAATTAAAATTTCCAATTTTCATTTTATTATCTCAATTACTGTGTTAAAATGATGTTCTATCTTAAATGTCAATGAATATCTAGGAATATATGATTTTTTTTCACCCAAAATAAAAAAAAAAAAAAAAATCCCATTTTAAGATTTGCTTTTGATGACATAAGAATTTTTTCCAGAAAAATATTATGTGACTCTTACTTTAATGCTTTAACATTGAAATGAGGATACTAATAGTTGCACTTTGTTATGTTTCACTGTTGTATTGCAATTCCATCTATTTTCCGATCTCTTCAATGAATCCTAATCCATATGTTAAAATCATCTTTTTATTTATTTATTGATAAAATTTCTTCAATATTCCAAATGAATATCCTTGAATCATTCTTATATCCTTGAATTTTGTCGTGAATGTTGGATGCATCCGTAAAAGAACTGATTTCGAATGGTGCTAGAACTCAAAATAAAGCCATTATTGAGAATATTTGATTCAATGTTCATGCAGTTTTGCAAATGTATGTAGAATTGTCACACACTCAAAATGTCTATCATCTATTCACCACTCGACCTCAGTTCTCAAATCGGACAGTTTGTCAATACAACAAAATTGAATTAAAATATTGTGTGAAAAATGCAATTGTATCAATTAAAATGGATGTTAATGTCCGGTTGGTAATCTATGTTGAATTAAAAAAAAACAAACAAATTTTAAATTAACAAAAACTTATCAATCACTTGACATTCTTCACATTCAAAAGAAAAACAAAAAAAAAAAAAACCTACTTCCATTTGAATTGATGTTTAAAACTGTACTAATCGATTGGAATCTTGTCTCACTCACAGTTCCCAGTTGATTTTAGTAGAGCAAAATAATGAGTTTGCAACAAAATTCATATGAATCACCATGATATGAACAACAAAACCGTACAAACAAATGAAATAAAAAAAAAAAAAAAAAAAAAAAAACACTGAAACAAATCTAAGAGCTAAATCAACTGTTGTTGGCAACT
Organism: Resseliella maxima; assembly: GCA_029041755.1. NCBI lineage: Eukaryota > Metazoa > Arthropoda > Insecta > Diptera > Cecidomyiidae > Resseliella > Resseliella maxima. The sequence goes on along the minus strand of JAQOWM010000048.1, from coordinate 592,955 downwards.
GAAACTTAAGTGTGGAAATTCTTTCGGTTTGCGGAAGCCCTAGCACGGCATCACAATAAAATTGCAAACAATGCAGTATGTCTACAAATTTATATATAGGAACATTTGATTTGAATACTGCTTAATGGCCGATTTAATTAATTAAAATACGAAAAAAAAAAAAAAAAAAAAAAACAGAATAAAATTGTACTAATTTGTCTTGAAAAGTAATTTAAAATTTCCAAATTGTAAAATTGGACCCAATCACAACCGCCTATTTTCTATCGTCGAAAAATGAACAATTTTTGTTATCTCTTACTCTTTTGACAAATTTTAACTCTTTAGTTTGAGATTTTTTTCCTCCCTCTCCCATTTAAATGTAAAAATACAATTTTATAATTGTCTGAAGTGAACATCAAGACGATTCGCGGAATACTAATCGATCTACCTGACTCTGGTTTACTTAAATCGAAAAAATCAGTTACAGCTGATGATTTTTTCTATGCTATTGTTCAATTAACAATGCGTTGAAAACAAGCAAACAACGATTGAAATAATAACAACAAACATCATCACAACTGAATGCCCCGTTTTGCTGGACACATAAGTAAAAAGACACCAAATCCATTGCAAACATACATAAAATCTATCGAGTGAATGCAATTGAGATGAAAGGGCACAAGAAAACGTATTGTATTAGAATGCAGTATTTTTTTTTTTCCTTCTGATGTTATATATATATTTCTTTCATATGTTGCTGCTGTTGTTGCTGCTGTTGTTGCTGCTGTATGATGTGTTTCAATAGCATTGTGGTCGTTTGGTGTCTCACAAAATAAAAGAACTGGATGAATGCGTAAACATGTAGAAACTGGAGACGAAAAAGACATTCAAATCGTTGCACATAAATCGGTTCAGGTAAGTGAATACATTGAGAATGAGGGACAGAGATAGAGACACACAGAGAGAAAGAGATATATAGATGGATGAGGCTTTTTGCCACCGATTTGCGGTGTGTGTAAATGGTGCAAAATAAGTGAATGACAATTGATTTGCCTTGTGCATCAACAAAAAAAAAAAAAATAAAGTAAAAATAAAAATAAAATTAACAATAACAACTAACAGCCACACATCAAATCTTGGATTAAGATTTCAATTGGCATAGCATCTGGAATGCTATGGCCTCAACCAACCGCATTATTTTGCATGTGTTTCTGTCCTAGTTTGCATCCATATTCAAGTCTCTCTTTCTGTCTGTCAATTGAATGCAACAAATTTGAAATTTGATAGTTTCCCACTACACCCCATTTGAATTGTCTATTCACTTGATGCTTATAAGCGCGCTTGCATCGTGAGCAAACACACACATACACACATGCAAATAAAAAAGGCATCAAAATTAGCAGCATATTCTATACCAGCCAAACAACAATAATACTACACCAAAATGTGATCCGATACCAGTGTTGACCATTTAAATCCAACATTCGGCCTTTCGACTCGACGCAATTCATAAATCTCGTTTAACACACATTGCTCGAATTCATGTGCTTAGCCGAGCAATGGATACATCTGCCCCATATTTACTTGTCATTTGCTTTACTTTTCTCTCCTCATCTTCTTCTTCTTCTTCTTTTATATTCAGACACATTTTTTTTCTTGCTACTTTTTGCCTCATTTTCAATTTGTATTATTGATGGTGACGACAATAACAGAATGCATTCATAAATGAAATTCAATCGCTTCGGTTGGTTTCAACATTACAATTTAAAAATGTAATTCACGCAATCGCTCAATGTGGTACATGATGCAAATATAAATCAAAGATTTGTTGTTTCTTTTTTGAAAATATGAAAACGTTCACTTTATTCAGAAGTGTCAAAATTGAAAATGATCCAATGATGATATAATGATGTGAAAGAAAATGAAAAATGAAAAATGAAAAATGAAAAAGAAAAAAACAATTTTGAATGAAAATTAATTTTTCAACAATTCATCAATATTTGAAACAAGTTGAAGTGGTGATTTTGGTGATGCAAAACGTTCAACTGGAACACCATTTTTGTCGACCAAAAATTTCACAAAATTCCATTTAATGTTGACACCATCGCCTTGTTTTTCCTTTAAAAATGTATACAATGGATCCGCATTTTTTCCATTGACATCGATCTTTTGGAAGAGATCACCAACATTAACATTACGCTTTTTCAAATGGCCAACCATGTCATCGCCATCTTTTTGCGGCATCTGGCCACCAAATTGATTGCATGGAAATGACAAAATTTGAAAATCTATTGGAAAATGAAAACCAAAACAAAGCATTAATATTGCAATTCAAGTAAACAATTGTGATGTAAATGTCATGAAATTTTTTTTTTTTTTTTTTTTTTGAAATAATAATCAAACCTTTTCCCTTGTACTGTTCCTGCAGTGTGTTCAATTCATCATAATTTTTCTTTGTATATCCACAGCGCGAAGCAATGTTCACAATAAGTAATACTTTGCCTTTGTATTTTTCCAATGGCACATCATTACCGAATGTATCTTTTACAACAAAATCGTATATGGTTTTGGCATCAGAAATGGTACCATTTAATGCTTTGGCGTTCGATTTTTTTGGCACTTTTGCTGTTGTACTGTCCGCTTCTTTGCTTGTTGATGATCGTTTAATTGCTTTTGCTGGTTTTGGCATTTGTACATCATCATTGGTATTCTTTGGTGCGGCCGAATTGCCATTTAACTGTAATTACGAAAATTTAATCAAGTAATTTATTCAATTGAAATTTAAAAAAAAAAAAAGAAAAAAAAAAAATGTTTGATTCATGTATTGAATTGTTTGATAAGAATTCACAGCACAATTTCTGCCACAAATCAACAATCAAAGTTCAAAATTATACAAACAATAGAATTTCCATCAGAAACAAACATTGCGCATCGAAATCATTTTTTTTTTGCCATTTGCAGCTTTTAACGCATACTTTTCAAGTACCACATGAAGTGAATAAATGGAAAATGAGGAGTAAAAACAAAATGAAAATAATTAGAATTTTTTACCTTTGATCGATTTCTGGTCATCATTTTTCCAAAATTAGTGTGAAATATTTGAAATGACACAAATTAAAATCCAAAGCAAAAACGAGAAAAAAACAAAAAACAAAAATGTCTGTGCAACTGTTGATTTACTGGTTAGATTAGTATATCAATTCCAAATTGATACTCAGCAATAGCGCGCAATGTCATATTTACTTGAATACTTAAGAATGAGTTATTAGTTGTGATTTTTTGAAAAGCCTAATAGTATATTTATGCCGGTCCTGTACACGTTTTTAAGTATTAGTGTACATGTAGTATATAATAGTTGAGTGGATAAAACCAACATCTCTCTTTCTCTGAAATTTCTGAAGAAATGTCGATGTCGATATCATTATCGTTGTCGTTACCATTACCATCACCATTACCATTTCAGCACAATTAATACTTAAAAACATGTACAGAACCGGCATAACTATTCTACTAAGCTTGATGGTCGAATCTGTATTTAAGCTAACTGATTATTAAGCTGTGAATTGCTACATAACAGCGCCTTCACCAAGCGACTGACATTACGCATTATTAATGAAATAGTGTTCTTTTGATTAATTTAAAAAGAAAAGAAACGAAAAATATAAAAAATCATTGTATAAACAGTTTCACAAAGTTCCAAGTTCAAATGCGTGAAGTTTAGAATATTCACCACTATGAAAAAACTTGGCGCTCTTTAACAATATTTTCTTGTCGCTCTCTTGGCCTTCACTGAAAACCAAAGCAATACCCTGTCTGTGTGTTGTAGCATGAGTAAGAATGTATGGCAACAAGTTTCAGAATAAACTACAGCAATCATTGTTGGAGATACTTATACGACCAAATGTCAAAATGTATTGTATTCTATGTATCATAATCAGCCATTGATTTAAGTAAACTACGCACTAACATTTATTTATTTGCCAATTCAATTTGATTTACATTCCAAAACAAAAACAAAAACAAAACAAAAGAATAGAATTTAAAACAGCAACCGTTGATTTAAATATTTGGCAGAAATTATTCGAAAAAAAAATCATAAGAAATCATTTTCAGTTTATGTTGAGGAGAACAATTTTTTTTAAGAAAGAAAAAAAAAAATGGGTTCGGAATATTTTGCGAAACGTCTTGAAATCATTTTTCTGCATTCACATTCAAAAGGACCAAAATTATCGATAGCTGAAATTGCAGAGTATATAAAAAAATCACCAGCCTACGTACATCATTGGATTGATCAGTACAAACGTTTAAAACATGTCAATGATTTACCAAATGTAAAAGTAAAACCAACAAAATCAAGTAAACGAACGAAACAAATTGTGAAACGAGGAAAATCGGCAAATTCCAAAAAATATTCGCTAAAATCAAATGTTAAGTCTCAAGAGAAAGTATCCGTATCAAATTCTAATGCTAAAATAAACTTAAATAAAAATTGTTTAAAGAATTTGTTAACAAAAAAATCGATTGAATGTCGGTTGCAATGGGCACATGAAAATTTATACACAAATTGGAATAATGTTTTATACACTGGTGAAACATTTTTTGAATTAACTAAGATAATTCAACGTCAATCTGCATCATCACAGTCAGTCATACGATGTGTCAAATATCCACAGATATTGTATGCTTATGGAACATTTTGTACACGAGGTTTTGGAAAATTAACATTATTCACATTGAAACCAAACGATAAAATTAAGCAAAAAATTTACAAACAAAATCTTCTACCCAGTGCTGATCATTATTTTGGAAAAAATAATCGAAAATGGATACTTCTTGAAGATAATAATCATATAAACAATAGCCATTTATGCACTAATTGGAAAAATAACAATCATATTAAACAAATGGTTTGGCCGATTCAATCGTTTGATATTAATCCCATTGAAAATGTATGGCAATTAATGAAACAACGTATTAATGGAAAGATTTTTCGTGATACAAAACAATTTAGTTCATTTTTAAAGATGGAATGGAAATCATTTTCAAGTGATTATGCAAAATGTCTTAGCCAAAATATGCAATCACAATGCGCTCGCATTATTGAGATGGATGGCATGCTGATTGAATAAATTGCCCTATTCAACTGCTTGATAAATTTGTGTTTGAACTTTTGTAAACTTATTTGTTTGTTTTTTGTTTTTTTTTTTTTTTTTCGTGAAAATATCGGCTAATGAGGCCATTAGCATTTTCTTCCATTTTTCACCATATTCGAACTACATGAATAAAATTCTCGTTGGAAAACAATCATAATGTTTTTAGCCCAAAAAGTATCTTTAATTGGATTTAAATTGTCTTTATTGATATTTATAATTCACAAAAATAATGAAATAATAAAACTAATGCTTTTGAAATGTATAAATCTATTGAGTTTTACTACCTAAATCATATTGATGGAAATTTCGTGATACAATACAAATAATTAAACTTAATGGCATTGCACTGTCAATTGCATCATTGCCATTCAATTTATTTCGTAAACGGCGACAAGTTTTGGCAATTTTACGCAATGAATTTAATAAATTTGGTTCGCATGGTAAACGTATGCAGGCTAATGAACTGTGTATCCATTGTGGAAACCATGATTTGTTCTCCATATACCTGTGATGAAAGTAAAGAATAAAAAAAAAAAAAAAAATAAGAAATTCATTTAAATATTCGATAAAGTATTAAATAAAAAAAAAAATATTGTAAATACCATTCAATATCATCGATAAGCCAATTTGATTGATATTCAATAAAACGTTCTAAATCACGTTGATTTATATGCAACATATTTCGTAATAATGGTTGATTTTCTCGACAATATTTCCACCATGCATCTTCGTTATTATTTGGCAAATCAATGTTTTCATAATCAAAATGATAGGTTTGTCGAATGGTTGTGATGCGATCATGCAGTTTTTGAAACGAATACGATTGGATTTGTAGCCATTCTATTGTTGGCAACAGCGATGTAAGTGTTTTAACTTCCGTGTCCAGCTAAAAGTGAAATTTAATTAATTTTTAATTGCGAATATTGATCGAATGTTAAATTTTTTTTTTCTTTTCTGTAATTTCATCGATTGAATGAAATTCACTTTAATTTTTTTCAATTGATTTGAATAAATGATTCATCATCATTGTTCTTCGATTAATAAATTGAAAAATGAATTTAATTACCTCATTTTGATTAGCAAATTGTTCCCACACAGATGGTTCAGTTTTTGATTCAGTTGTTTTGATGGTCTGCTTATGCAAAATTTTTTTCTCTAATGGCCTTACAACAACCGCTGGGCAATTTTTACGTTCATACATGACACTTTGTAAATATTCTTCACCATCGATGGGCACATGATTTGGATCATAATCATCCGTTGGGAAATTACAACAAAATGCTGGCTGTTGAAATGTATCCATTATTGTTTTTTTTTTTTTCTTTTTTTTTTTTTTGTAAATGTGAAACAAAACAAAAGATTATTATCTTTGCTTTGATTTACATATAAAATTAAGGTAAACAGAGTGTCGAATCTGTCTTTGTGTGATTTTGACAACTTGAAATATTGCTAAAAATAAAATATGTCAGAGGTCGCTGTAAGTACGAATAAGTAAAATTCATTTCAGTTATTTTTAATTGTTGGATTATTTTTTTTTTTATTCTTTGTTGTTATTATTGTTGTTGTTTTGGCTCTTATAATGATTTAGTTTGAGTGTTTTTCTTGAATATACTTATCTGAAGGTTTGTATTCATAGAATTTGCTTTATTAACATTATTTTTATATTCGTTGTTTTTTTTAAATTCTTTTTTTTTTTTTTTTTTTTTTTATTTCGGTCTTGAAACTGATAAAAAAGAACATCGCTGAAAAGTATTTTTCGATAGAAAATCCGCTTAAAATCTTCATTTAAACCGTCCATTCTTCATCTTTGTAATAAAAAATGGGCTTTCGATTGCATTTATCTCCATATGCATTATAAATAGCATCCAAGACAAGCTGTTGTATGAAATCAACTTGATCAATTGGACAATAATCATCATCCGATGACCTTGATATCGTTATAATGGACGGTGTATAAAGAAATTTTTCCAAAAATTCTTGAAATAATGTAATAAGCTTCTTAATATCATCTTCAGTTGAAATATGATGTGGTAATTCATTTGAATCAAATGTACATCCAGCATCAAATATTGTTGTCCAACTAATAACATTGTTTGGATGTTGTTTTTTCACTTCATTTACCAATTCAATTAATTGTTGCTTTTGTATTGCCAATTCATTTGGTATTTGAATTTCATTATCATTACTATTATTTTGATCAAGTTGTTGAAAAAATGCATTTAATGCATCTAAATAATTTGAACGTCTTATTGTGAATATTTTTAATTCATCTTCATTGGCTGTTGTATCAAATGGTTTATCAAAAAAATTCCATGTGAATAATTTTTGAATTTTTTCATAAACACTTTGATGTAGCATATTTTTAAATGGATTTGCTGTACTAAAAAAATCTAAATCAATATCCAATATAAATTGTTCATTTGCATCATCAACACAATTTTGAAATTCAATAAATGAATGTTGTTGATCGCTTATCAATTGTTCATTTAATGTAAATACTCTGAGATTGATTTGATGTTGATTATTTAAATGGCATTTTGGTTGATATGTGCCTTCTGATAAAAAATATTCCAATGGTGAATCACATCTAATATGTCCAGCATATTCACCAATTGATAATTCATAATCACCATCAATAATTTGTGATGACCATGATGGTTTTATCCATATCAATTGATTTATATGACCAGCATAAACCATTGGCATTAACCAATTTTCAATTGACAATGTATTTAATAATTTTTCTTTATCGCGCACAAATTCGGCTGGCATGGTTTTTGGTATTGTCATATCGGGATGCGAATCAAAATGTAGAATTTTATTTGCAACAAATGGTATACGTCGTGCACCCAGACATCGATAAATAAAATGAAGTACATCATTATGATCTTCTACAATGAATATTGGAATTTTTTCAAATGGCCGAACATTTGTATTGGTCACTTTTGTTTTATCAATTTTATCGTCCTTTGCTGACATCTTTTTTTCTTTTTCTTTTTCTTTGCTCGATTACCCTCCTACTCTTGGGATTTCTTTTTTCTCTCTTTTCTTCAGCTCTCTTTTCTTCAGCTTTTCCTTTTGTGTGCGTGTTTTTTCTTTCTTTTACAGTCTTTCTCTTGTTGTCTCACTCCTTTTTTGCTTTTTCTCGATTGTTCGGCTATTACATGCTCCTTAGTTCATTCGCCCGCTCGCCAATTTATCTAAAATTGAGAGCAAAAAATATATTTCAAGACAAATAATGAATAAAAAAAAACAGCAAATTTGAAGAAAGAATGGTTTTTGTTAAAAGGCTTGTTTGAATTTAGGATTATCTTTCTCAAGTAATTTTAAATATATTCAATGGAAACAATTTTTTTTTCGTCATTTGCTCATCCATAATTGTTGTTTGTTTTTTCAATTTTCAATTGAATTTTGCAGACAGTTAATTGGCTATAGAAATGACTTGACTCTGTAGCCTGAGCTTATACATTAAACAATTTCAATTTGGATTTCGATTTCTCTTTCTCTCTCTCTCTCTCTCGCTGTGTGTGTGTGTGTTTCTTTTTATTTTCATTCAGCAAATTGTTTTTATTTTTGAGCGTTCTTTTACATGCTGTATAAGCATTGTACACGCATAAAAAATTGATATACTTTTCTACTTTTCAAAATTATTGTTGAATCGATTTTACATCTAGTGACTGTATGTTGTTGTTGGTTTTTATTCGTTCTTTTCTTTTTCCATTTGTATTTCCAAATTTGTTTCAGTCTCTCCCCATCTCTCGCCCTCTATCCCTTCTCTCTTTCTCAGTCTCTCTCTCTCTCTCTCTCTCTCTCTCTCTCTCTCTCTCTGTCTCTCTCTCTCTGTGTTTTTTTTTCTTTTTTTTTCGACAGTTCTTCAATTGAAATCATTTGCTTTCATTACACGCGAATCGCGATATACTTGTGTATATGTGAATATGTGTGACTGCTGTGAAGTCAAACAAAGGACAAGAAAATTCACATTTAGCCCACGCAATGGTTGCGATTTCATTCATAAAAGGCAAAGAAAAAAAAAATGGTTTCTGTGTACGCTATTTACAGATAAGAAAGCAAATGACACTTGAGCCATGCGACACATTCATTCATTCATGCAGCACATTTACACATACACAAGCACACAAGCATACAAAAGTACAAACACACGAGCACATTTAAAAGATGACAGTAGCAGCGTGCATATACTATATGAATGACTGGGAGCAGCAGCAGCAGCTAACGCGATATAACATGCGGCGAGGTCGCGAGCGGGGAGAAAAGGAGTGAATTGGATGGTGTTCATTGATTATTTTACCATGTACACACAAAATGTGCTCGTTCACTTTCAATCTCTCTCTCACTCTCTCTCTCTCTCTTTCTTTCTCTCTCTCTCTCTCTCTCTCTCTCTCTCTCTCTCTCTCTCTCTCTCTCTCTTTCTCTCTCTCTATCTCTCTCTATCTCTCTCTATCTCTGTATTTCTCTTTCACTCCCTCTCTCCATCTTTATTATTTTTTTCATTTGATATCGACTGATGTGTATAGTAGTTGTGGCGCGTATATAAAACAGCAACAAAATTGTGTATAAACTGTCATATATTGGAACAACATCTGAAGAGACTCATCGTAAAAAGGCCATCGGATTGCCATGAAATGCTGATGTTCTCGCTCGCCTTTTTTTTTATCCGTCTTCTTGTTATATTTCTTTTACTTCAATAGATGATATTTCTTATGCTTTTACATCATACCATTTTATTTCGTCGGCATCATTGCACATTTATTTTGTTTCGACCGAAATTTTTCGGTATAACTTGAATCAAAAGAGACCATTTTGCGTAGGCGAAAACCATTCTTTTGCTATATGTATAATATACACATATATACATATCTGTTTAAACAGACGGTCGTGCGTGGGTTGATTCTATCTAAGAGCTTTCTCTAGCTTCGACAAAACTTTGAGGTATATGGGTGTCGTATATTTTTTTTTTTTCTTTCCTCTCGTAATTCTGTTTCTCTGTCTTTCTGTTTCTGCTTCTCTTTACTCTGCACCATTAACACAGCTCCTCTGTGACTCTGGTTTTCTGACTGAGAGTTTTTTTTTTTCTTCTTTGTCTTTGCCTCACTCATGCCTTTGAATAGTTGCTGTCTCATTCGTTTTTGTATTCACAATGAAATATGTTTTTTTTTTTCTGCGTACCACCTAAGCCTATTGCGAACTTGATGTTTTGGCATGCAATAACTGATGAATTCTTACCATAGTCCTCATTTATTTGTATTTTATGGCAATCTCTCTCTCTCTCTCTCTTCTCTTGATTTCTCTTGTTGTTTTTCGCTCTTCGTCATGACAACAATAACATCGAGCAGAAGCAAAAAAAAAAAAAAAAAAAAAAAAAAAACAGAAAAATATGTCGTATAGAGGGAATATGCCAATCAATTCTATTTGCCACGCTATAAAAAACATTTGTCAATTTTTCGTGTTTTTGATGGTATATAGTTGCTTTGTTGTTTCTCCGAAATTGGAGATAATGAATGGCATGAACAGCGTCCAACAGTTACTATATTCTGTTATTTGTATAACCATTTAACAAGTGAAATAAAGAAGAAGAAGAAGAAGAAGTAGAAAAAAACCAAAGGAAGAACTTATGAATGAAATCACATAATGCGCGTGGTGACCGGACGGGTGCGATGAGACGCGCGCATTTCTTTTTTTTTAAGGTGACATTCAATGCATGACGATTCCATTCAATGAGCTTGAATTTTCTAAGCAAATCCACACAACAATTTTTGGTAAATAACTTTTCGGGCCTTTGTAACACACCACATTGGAAGAGAGGAATTATAGAGACAAAAAGAGTGGGGGAGATAAAGACGGAAAGTGAGAATAAATTGGAGATATAGTAAGGGAGAGAGAGAGAGAAAGATAAAGAGAGAGAGAAGAGAGAGAGGGAGAGAGAGAGAGAGAGAGAGAGAGAGAGAGAGAGAGAGAGAGAGAGAGAAAGAGAGATAGATAAAGAAGAACTTTTGTTTGTTTTTCACGTACAAATCCCCCGCAATAACTGCTCCATTACGTCAAAACTTCGACTCCCATGCAAAACACTTGAATTCTGAAGAACGCGAATGAAGAAAAAAAAAAACATATATATATATATATTTATGAATATATATGAATCAGTGCACGATCTTTTCTCTATGTTTTTTTTTTTTCTTCTTAGCTCAATTCATTCGTTCGTTTGCATTCATGTAATTCCGCTACAGCATTTAAACACTTTTGTTGAATTATACATTTTTCATTCATGGCAACGACTGCTATGTTCCATTATGTGTGTATATATGCAACGAATTCATTCATGGAATTTCACCCTTCTAGCCTCTGGTGTATAGGCATGCTCATTTTGCTATATAATATGGAATCATCGAACATAGAGAAACGAAAGGAGAAATAAAAGAATTATATGAACGGCAACGAGAATATATTACGTATACATCCATATTTTCATTCTTAATGATATGTCGGTCGGTTGGAAATTGTGCTATGGCTGACAAACCAAAAAGAGAAAGACATTGTCTACGATTGTTTCATTCTTTTGGGTGCTTTTCTCTTACTCTCGTTGTTGTTGTTGTTGTCGTCGTGAAATAAATGCGATCTCTCTCTCTCTCTCTCTCTCTCTCTCTCTCTTTCTCTCTGTGTGTGTGTCTATGTCATTTTCACGTGGGTGTTGCGGCCCAAACTGAATTTGCAACTGTATGGAAAACTGGCTCACACAATATAGCAAACTCTCTATCTTTCATTCAACTAGGGAGCGTTTTTCTCTTTCCTTCTCTCTCTCAATCTCTTTTCCTTCATTTCTCTTTCCCCTTTCGCTGACTTGTTAGCATTCCAATAAATCAAACACATATAACTGTTCTACATATACATGCAATCTGTTTCGATAGATTGCCGTTTTTATAGTGAAATATATACAGCGCGAGAGACAGAGCAAAACAAAAAAAAAAACGAAGCAAAAATCCATATATTTTGTATTGGTATCAGTGCACTTGTGCGATACTGTATCCTCATGCCTCGTGCGCTCATTTGTTGTTGTTGTAGTTGCTCAATAATTTTGATGAATGAACAAGTCGACACTTGATACGATAGGCAAAAGCTTGAATTGAATGACATTCAAGTTAGGTAGGAAGAGGAAAAAGAAAACATGCGACAACCACATCGAAATATCGATTCAAATGTCCTAGAACAATGGGCCTAAAAATAACAACCAACCCTCTTTTGCCATTCAATAAACTGAACAAAATCATTTTTATCTTCCAGTTGTTCATCAATATTGAAGAAAAAAAAAAAAAACATGTGAACTGTGCCATTTCTCTCTCACGCACTGTCTCTCTTTCTCCATCTATTTTACTCTCAATTGAATTTCTTCTCTCTCTCTTTTTCTCTCTCTTTCTCTCTCTCCATCTTGGGTATTATTGACTCCCTTCATAAATGCTGCATAACATCATTTACGCATAAAATCATTTTCGATGTGATCGAGTGGGCGAGAATATCATTCTTAAATAGAAAATAATATATTGAAAGCTTGAAACAAACAACAATCACGTTTCTCATCCACTCGATTTCAATTCAAATCGTTTTTGTTGCCACTACTCTCTTAATAGATAGAAATCACCGTCGTCGACTATTTTCTCTCTCTCTCTCTCTCTCTCCCTCTCTCTCTCTCCCTCTCTATCTATCTTTCCTACATTTCTTTTTTACAACGAATAGGACCGAGAGTAATCAATGACGATAACACACAATTTAATTATATATTTGGCAATGAAATTTTCATTTATAGGTAATGTCGTCATACATATTCATCTTATCGATAAAATAAATTTTTAAATATTTCAGTTACTAATCGCGAATGAATCGATCAAGTCACTTGAATTGTTCACTTTTATCTTTTTTTGTTTTCTCTCTGTTCAAATCATCAATTTTTATATGAAAATATTTCCCATCAACAGTGCGAACATTCATATGTGCGATTGAATCATGAAATCATACAATATCAACCGTTTGCCATTTTTGTTGTTGTTTTTTTTTTTCTGTGACAAGCTCCATTCACCAGAATCCATATCATATTCTTCTTCTTTTTCTTTTTCTTTTAATAAAATGCAAAACAACAGAGGTGTTTCGTTGAAATGGCAACCGATATGCCAAAACAATATTTGAATCATTATGCAAAAATAGGCTGACAGAAAATTGAAATTTGATTATAATATTTCTTAAGTCGTTTCAAAATGTTGATTTCTGAATGAATCGTTTTTACCAAAACCGACGAATTTATTGATTGAATACGGAGATTAACAGTGGAATTAATTGCGGATTTTCAGATTTATTGCCTATGGCTAGTGTAAAACCTAAGCATACATATATAACCCATTGGCAATCGACAAATGTAAGTCGATTGATAAAGCACACATAGCTCATAACACACTCTATATCAAATAATTCATCACACATATAACACATACATAGTCACATTGCTCAACCGAGCTTATAATGGTATTAACATTGCTTCTGCTGTTCAGTGAGCAGTGCTCACAAATACATATTAACACATAGCGGGAGTAGTGTACTGCTTCCTGCGATTCAATAACACTATTTGGCGCGTTTTTTTCTTTCATTCTTTTTCATCGTCGTCGTGGTCGTCGTCGTCGTCGTCGTCGTCGTCGTCGTCGTCGTCGTCGTCGTCGTGTCTTCTACTTCTTTTTCTTCTTCTTCTTCTTAAGCATTCTACTTCTTCATCGTATTCACCGCATAGATATATGAATGAAATGACGTCGACGCACACAAATATTTTTATGTTGTATTCTCGGTATTTACCTTTTTTGTATTGAACCGTTTACATATTCATAATAAAATTTTACATACAAACATACGGTTTATTTCTAGTTATTATTTCTTTTTTTTTTTACTTTATAGAGAAGTTTTCATTATTGATGTTTGAAAACGCAAAGAAACAAAGAAGGAATAGACAATGAAAGAAAGTACGAAAGAAAAAAAGGGACAAAAATAAGGCGAGAAACGCACAAAATTAAGAAATAATAACAACGCAGTATGAAACAGAGACGGATTAAACGGAAACGCATAAATTCTTTAATTTAAAGCTAAAGCGAACAACGTCACCGAAATAATTAATATTTAATTAAGCTAAAGATTGCTTGTAAATGATAGAGTTGTTATGATAAGCGCGTGCAGAGGATATATTTCCTGTTTAAATAAACATTAATATTTCGGTTTTGATACTTTCTCTCCCTCTCTTTTTCCATCTTTTTATCTCTTTCTCTCTCTATCTCTCTCTCTCTCTCTCTCTCTCTCTTTTGCTCGCCCGTTTTTTCTATTTCTCTCCACATTTCTCGGTAAGGTATGAAAAACGCTTTCGGATATCGTACCAAAAATATACACACAATTTTCTATTCGATTGGATCTCAGTTGATGTTGTTTTCTCCCTTGACATAAGCACCATCCCATCTATTTAATCTATTTAAGGTCATTTAATTTGCTTTGCAAAAGAATATTTATCGTATCGATATTGTTCTGATTCGAAAAATTAACCAAAATTATATTGAATTTCAAAAATTTCACAGTTTCAAAATGAAACGTTTGCTTGATGCTATGGTTTTGTTTTGTTTTTTGTTTTTTTTTTTCCATAATGAATGTCATCAAGTACGTTTGTTCTTTGAATTTCAAAGGTATTGAGTACGGTTTATGCATTGCCATATATTTTCAAGAAGATGATGATGGAATGTGCAAAATGTGTGCTGTGCTTATGGCTATTTGAGGTCGGATTGCTATGTTCATATAATTAAAGTGAAATAAAATAATATGAAAAGAACATCGACAATGATCGCTGCAAATAAGAAAAAAAAAATTAAGAATAGGAAGAGAGAGAGAGAAAAAGAGAGAGAGGGAGAGAGAGAAAGAGAGAGAGGGAGAGAGAGAAAGAGAGAGAGGGAGAGAGAGAAGGGGAGAGAGGGAGAGAGAGAAGGGGAGAGAGGGAGAGGGGAGAGAGAGAGAGAGAGAGAGAGAGAGAGAGAGAGAAAGAGAGAGAGAGAGAAACATTCGATGAAAATAAAAATCCGTCTCACATCACAAAGCGCCTAGTCACATTTTTCTTTCGTTTCTTCTTCATTTGAATGTATCGTAAACACGTACAAGTGCAGCCGGATCGTATATCAGTACATCAGCAGCAGCAGCAAGAATATCTCGAACGCACACGCTATGTGCATTGTGTAGAAATTGAGTGCACTATCAATGGTATCATGTGTAAAATACATAAATCGAAGAGCTAAGCGAAGCGACAATCATACACCAAATGAAGAGAATGATAGAAAGGAAGAATGAAAGAAAAACCTGACGAAAAAAAAAAAACAAACAAAATGAATAAAACAGAATTATTACGAAGACACCAGCAAGAGAGCAATATCAAATGATGTGAATGTGGGCTCGAACGCAACGAGGATACGCATCCGCAAAGGGTTACATGTGTTGTTTGAAATATATTGTAATGTAATGGAACGTGTGTACACACGGTACAACCACCACAATGGCAATGATGTTGATGTTGTTACTGTACTCAGTGTTTGATTGAAAAAAAAAATTCTGCTAAACTTGTTGTGATAGATGCTGTTGGTCGTTTGCGTTGCGAGGGCCACACTCACTCAATCGCAATTGGGTGTGAGCGCTGCGTTTCCATATCAGTCTTACACGTTCCATTGTCGTTTCTCCATATAGCGTTTTGATGTGCCAACAAAATAATGAGTGAAAATGAGAGAGAAAGAGAGAGAAACAGCCAAAACGCGACACTCAACTTACTGTTCTGTTGCCGCTGCTGTTACTGTGTGTAATGCTCACTACGATGAAACGTGAAACAAGAGAAGAAGAAGTAGTGAAAATAAAAAAACAAACCAAACTGTACGTGTTCTCAACTATGGGATTTGGTGTGAGTGTATGTGTATGTATATGTGTGCGTGCGTGCCTGCCTGACTGCCTGCCTGCTTGCATGCCTATGGTCGTTTGCTCTGTGTGCACAGAACACATTTTTCTATTTAATATTTCTCTCTCTGTTAATGTTAATCGAAACTTCGATGAGTGTGGATCGCGTGTGCTATGTTTGTATATCATAAATAAGATCCAATTGTATGTTTTTGTGTTTATTATTTCGTTTATACATCATTTTGTTCGTTTTTTTCCTTCCTTATTATTTTATTTTTCTTTATTCATCATCAACATTACATCTTAGTGCTCATCACATTCGATTCAGTTGATTGGTTTTCATTGCATTTTTTCTCTCTCAATGTGTAATCGAATAGGACAAAAAAAAAAAAAAAAAAATAAAAGAAAAGAAGAAGCGAGAGATTCTAATTTATATACATATACTTTGTTTTTCCTTTTCTGTTTGTGAGTGTTTTGAAATTGATGTTTGCGTATGGTGAGAAACAGTGAATTAAAAATAAAAAGAGGAAATATATCCTCAACATGTTTTATGATAACATCAGAAAAATCAAAATCAAAAGTCAAAAACAACAAATGAAATGAATACAATAAAAAAAAAAAAGAAAGAAAAAAACAAATCACAGCATTCATTAAAATAAGAAACAACATAGATTGAAAATTGCATGACAGAAATTATAGCCTGAAAAAAATTACACCGAAAAAACTCTTTCACTATTCTGGAACTAGCGTATTGAAAGTGAGAGAGTGTGAAAAATAGAAAAAAGGCGAAAATTTCAAAGACACACTAAACACACTAAAAACACACACACACACACCAAAAACACGAAAAAAAAACCAAAAAAATGAAAAAATTAAAATAACAACGTACAGTTTGTTATTCATTCCTTTCATATCATTGTCTTTCTCTTTCTTTCAGTGTTTGTTGATTTTCAACGCAGTGAACATTTTTATAAGTGAACAATGCTAAACATCGCTAAATCTAGTGTTTGGTGTATTTATATACCGATGTTAAATGAAAAAGAACAAACATTTCAACAAATCGCATTTGACCAGAGATAGAGAGTGTACCACACATCACAATCATTCTGTTTCTGTCTTACATTGCAACATCAGCAGCAGCAGCAGCAGCAGCAATAACAACTTTAACAACAACAAGAACAACAACAACAAAAACATTACTTTTTTTCATTCTTTTGCCTGACTCTCGCGCTCTCCCGTACATAATAATCCGTCGTATTGAAAAGGAAATGTGAAGGAAAGAAAACAACCGAGAAAGAAATACGTTATGGTAGCATTGTGTACAAGATTGAACATTTATTTTGCTGGTTTTTCGGTGCGTTGTTGTTGACTTTTAAACATATATATATATGTATATATATTTCTCATCTGTATCCGACTCATTCTCTCACTAGCGTCGATTCACATAGCGAGAAAGAAAGAGAAAAAATTACAGAGAAGAATACAAAAAAAAAACAAAAACGAACGAAATAACGTATTGAGATGAACAATGAACCGAAGATTTTAGTGAATCGATGACGAAATTCGTTATGTTTTTCCACTGAAACACACAGAACGAAAGAGAAAGAGAGAGAGAAAGAGAAAGAGAAAGAGAGAGAGAAAGTGAGAGTGAGAGTGAGAGAGAGCGAGAGCGAAAGAGATCAAAAAAATAAATAAACGAAGCAACAACAGCACCGAAAAAATTCCGAGTGCGTGTATATGTGCGTGTGTGAAGAAAGAGTGAATCGGAAATTTGAAAACACCGTGAGTGAAGGAATCCCGTGGGATTCAACGGACAAAATAATTAGTAGTTAACCGAAAAGCCTATCCAATACAAACAATACAAATTACAATCGAATTCGTTCCAATTTTCCTCGTGTTTAGTTTCAAGTGAATTCGGGGTTTTTTTTTTTTTTTTTTTTTTGGTTTCGACAGAAATTTAATGAGACATAGAGAGTGAGACAGAGTGGAGAGAGAACAAAAAAAAAAAAAAGAGAATCAAAGACGAAAAGAACAAGTGAAGAAAGAAAAAACATACCGAAAAACAATCCAATCAACCACACTCACTAATTGACGCGTATCGAAAGTGTTCAGCGCATTGAATGATTATTTTTTTTTTTTTTGTGTGTTATTTAATGAAATAAACAGCATCAAATTTTCTTGCACTGTCTTCTTTTTAATTCGTACACATATTATTTTTTTTTTTTTCTTCTTTGAATTCGCTTCTCTCACTCACTGTACAAACCAAACAAAACATTTCATATTATTCACATTGACTTGAATTGTTGATTCAATATAAACCGTTTTTTTCTGCGAAATTGACATGCACATTACCAACACAAATGTACACACGGCCTGAATGTAATACAGGAAGCTCTTGTTGAGTTCGCGATTAGTGAACATTGTCTAGAATAATGTGCGAGAAACATTGCTCCCGTTGAACAGTTTATTATTATTATTTTTTTTTCTACTTCTTCTTCATACAACAACAATAACAACAACAACAACAACAGCAACAAAAAAGTGCATAGAAGACGTAGAGAAGAGAGAACGAGAACAAAAGAAAAGTGTGAGAGATAGAGAAAAGGAAAATCGAGTGTGTAAAACAGATTAACCGAGAAACAAAATAGAAGCAACAGCAACTGAAGAGCGGTGCGACAAAATAACATTGCATGTCAATAATATAGATAGAAAGAGTGAGTGTGTGTTAGAGCAAAAGAGAGAGAGAGAGAGAGAGAGAGAGAGAGGAAGGAGAGTCAAAACTAAAGAGCAAAGAGGTACAAATTATCGGAGCATACCGAACAAAACAAGAATTAAAAGCAGCAACAGTAGAAGCAAGAATACAGCGAACGGCCAATTTTGAAAATTTATTAAATCGAATTGGAAAAAAGAGATCGACGAATAAGAGACAGATCGAACAAAACATAAACCAGAAAGAGAGAGAAAGAGAGAGAGCGAGAGAGAGAGAGCGAAAGAAGGATAGCTGAATTGAAAATATAAACTAAAAACAGATTTGAAAAATAAGCGCTTTCAATAATTATTTGTATGCCGACGCGAATTCTACACACTATCGATGGTTGTGACAGTGCAATTCACATTTCGGCTGTAGAAAAATATATTTATATTTATATATTTATATTTATGTATGATTTATATACTACAAAAAAAATAAAGAAGAACTAATATGATATGGTAAAACCAAAAATTGCATGGCCAAACGAAACGCGATTCAAATTGAACTTATATTTATAATAAACGAGGAAAGAGAAAGATAACGAGAAAGAAAGAGATAGAAAGCGAGAGAGAGAGAGAGAGAGAGAGAGAGAGAGAAGAAAGAGAGAGAGAGCACATATACACACAACGATACTAAATAAATATAAACGAGAAAAGAAGCCAACCATATTAAAAAAAAAAAAAAAAAAAAAAAAACAACAAAAAAGTTCGTTCAAAACAGACAAATAAACTGCATTGAACGAGATTTGTCACGCTTACCTGACAACGTAATTGAAATCGTTCAAATTTTGAGAGAAACGATTTTCTTTGTTCGCATGCTTGTTTGTTCAAGGATCCTTCAAGTGGCAAGGATTTCAACTTAGTTCTTTTTTTTCTCATTTCATAGAACGAAAAAAAAAAATACCCTTCTTGAGAAAATCGAGTAGGCACAAGTGAGTAAAAAGCAACAACAACAACAAGAACAACAACAACAGCAGAAGAGAGAGCAGCAGCAGCAGCAGCAGCAGAAACAAACACACGAACATACACACATAATCCAACAAACAAGCCAACAAAAAACAGCAATAAAAACGAATCAAGAAAAACGAAAAAGAAGGAAAAATGCCTGAACACAATATGGATGCTGTATCAAAGGAATGGCTTCAATCAGAATTGCGATCACCAACTAAATCGCTTATTGTCTTAGATTGTCGCAGTTCCAATGAATTTCAAGAAGGTCACATTCGATCTGCCGTAAATTTTTCAATACCAAGTCTCATTTTAAAACGATTAGCAACTGGTAAAATTGATTTAACATCAACAATTAAATGCCGCGATCTGAAGCAACGCATCCAAAGTGCATACACCGACAGCCTTTTTGTTTTATACAACGATGTACGTATGAATTTTTTTTTTTTTTTTTTTTCTTTTTTCCAATAATTTTAAACTTACTTTATTTCATTTTTATCACTTGCTTATTGCAAAATCATGCAAAATTCAAACGAAATTCTTTTTATATTCGCAATTTTGTTTTTTTATTTATGCTCAATGTGATTTATGAAATGAAAGAAATGCACGAAAGAAAAAAAAACAAAAAAATAAACAAAAAATTGAAATAAATGAAACTTTGAAACACACTTTCGAATCGGACACCCGGCTGACAGTACTATGAACGCGACAGAAAGCAAAAAAAAAAAAAAAAAACAACAACAACAACAAATCATGTTATGTTGACGTTTAAGTTTAGTAGCATTTTTGCCGAATATTCGTGTATTTGTTTTATTCGGATTGAAACGGCTTCATTCATTTGATAAACAAGATCAAATACATAGAAAATTACCGATTCAATGGAACATTTCTGTTCGCTGTTCGGCAATACGAACGATGTGTGTTTTCGGTTGTTGTTTCAATTTTTTTCTTTTTTTTTTTTTTTCTCTCTTGTCTCTCGCTCATCATTCATTTCTTCTGAAAATGAATCAAAACATATAGTTTTTTAAACAGTACGTTTAATGATTCTATTTCTAATTCGGTTGAACGTCATTGTTTTCTTTCTCTCTCTCTCTCTCACTCTCTCTCACTCTCTTTCTCTTTCAATTTTTCCATTAGGTTACAACAACGTCTAGCAAAACCAGTATATCGGACAAAATAGCAGCAACAACAACAACGTCCAACATTGAATCAAATGCAATTATAAATTCCGTTGAATCGAACGCAAGCAGTAGTGATGCGACTACAATCAACGTGCTGCATCGTCGGCTTAAACAAGATGGCTGCCATGTTTATTGGCTCAAAGGTAATCAAACACACACATTTTGTACGCACATCTACTCACACTACAGCACATAGCACAAACCAAAATTAAATGAAAAAGAAAAAGAAAAAGAAAAAGCAACAACGACATAACCCTGAGACGATGATAGAAGTGTGTAACAGGCACACACGAAACGCATCATCGGATTGTGTCTTTTCTTTGATTTTCTTTTGTTTGTTGCGTTTTTCACTTCATTTCATCAATTCTATCTCTATCTATCTATCTACCTCCATTTCTCCTTCAATCCCTCTCTCTCTCTCTTCTTCTCTCAATTTATTTCGCTCTCTTTCTTTTCCATTTTATTTTTCAATCATTCACCATCCTTGTTTCGATCTCTTTCACTCTGTCACACATTAAAATCCATGTCTTTGCTATGTATGTCTGTCTTGACTTTGTATCGTTCGGTGTTTTGACAATGCTTCGTTAGGTTTTAGTATAAAGAAGAAGAATAAACACATCATTTACAAGCACACACGCACATTGTACGCTCGCTATCATTTAAATGACATGGAGAATGAACGAATGAACGAATGAACGAAACGAGAGGTAAAAAGAAGAGCCATTTGCGTGATATGTGCTAACAAAACGAAAATGTTTCCGAAACAAATTGTGTATTTTTTTTTTTGTTTTTTTTTTTTTCTTTTCTCGATTGCATTAGGTAATCAGAGAGCAATACTGCTTGACCGAAGCTATTTTGTTTCGTTTCGATTTCATTTGCATTATTTGACAAAAATCTTCGGAGTTTGTTTTTGTTCTTTGCTTGTTTGTTACTTTCATGAATTAGCTGCAGCATGTGAAATTTTCTTGAGTTTGTCATCCCTATCGTCGTCATTGTCAATATCGTTGTAATCGAAAGAAAATCCGATCTATCGTTCGTGCTCACTTACATCAATTGTGTATTATCAATGAAAACAAAAACCAAGTGAACAACATGCGTTACGGGTAGCGCATGCAAAAAGCCAATGAAACTTTTTGCCTTCTTCTTGTTGTTCCTTGGCATTTTTTTTTTCATTAAATGTTCTTGTGTTTTTCTTTTTCTTTGTTTTTTTTTTTTATCTGTTTTTCTCAGCGACAAACATTTTAACAGCCAACAATTTGGTCAAATTTCTTCTCATGTGACTACAAGGCATTCAAAAAACCATATTGTTATTCTTTCGATTCTTTTTTATGAATTGCGGTAAATCGGCCGTCGTTTTTACTTTTTATGCGGTGTGTTTTTGCTCTTAATTAAATGGGTCATTTGCTCTCTCGCTCTCCTTCAGCTCCATTTCCCCATCCCCCGACTCTCTCTCTCTCTCTCTCTCTCTCTCTCTTACTCTGGTTACAAGTTGCACGATTCTTTGTAGATTTTAATTCATCAAATATCACGTTCTATTTACAATTTATTCATATTATAATTTGTAGAATTTAGTTGGTTGGTGGCGCGACCATAGCCGCCTTGCTATCAATACAATAATTGCTTGCAGATATTATCAAGCGGAACGAGCAAAATATGCTCCGGATATATACATATACAAGCGATGAACGACCAAAGAGAGCGCAAAGAGATAAAAAACAAAAAAAAACACAGCAACATCGCTTATATTAAATGCACTGTGTGGCGCGGTTGATTCATTCGTTTGGTGTCATAAAAACGAAGGTCAAGAACATGCTTGATGATTGAGAGTGCGCCCGTACTGCGTGACGAGAGAATGAGAGCAAGCAAACGATTGAACGTATGAGTCAGAATATAGTGAGAGTGAATGATGATGAAGTTTTATGCACTGGAAACGGTTCAACATTATCGATTCTCGATAGATTTTGTTAATGATTTCAAATTTTGTTTTTTCTCTCATTTTTCTCTCTTGATTTTCTTTCTTTTTTTTTTATTTCGATTTTCTTTACCAACTATTTTTGGCTCCAAAATCATCATTCGAAAATCACATATTCGATTTGTTAAAATGAAAGCCGCACATATACAAATAATTCTGCGTCGATGTGAGATGTATGGTTTTTGTGCTCACCCACCAACTGAATCTGATTTTCAAGCAGATAAAAATTTCAATTTATCGGAAAAAGTTTCGGTGATTTTGTACGGAACTAAATAGAAATACACTGAATATCGAATGGGCATGCGAGGATTAAATCGATTCGAACATAGAGAGAGAGAGAGAGAGAGAGAGAGAGAGAAAAGAGAGAGTGATGAAGAGAAAACAAGTGAAATAGTGATAGAGGGAGAGTGTGAGCGAACGTGAATATTATGTACGATGGATGTCGCAGCATATGCAATCATACAATATGCTATGTGTTTCTTCGTTATATTTCCATTGTTGCTTTCCTTTTTTTTCTTCATTGTATATTGGTGTGGTGCAAAGTGTAACACACGATTAGTGTGAGAGCTAGAGCTAGAGGACGATACCAATGAAATGAAATGAAATGAAATTTTTACCGTGGTCAAGGTTAGATCAAGTACTAGTCGAATGTGGTATGTGCTCTTTTTTTTTATTTTTATTTTTTTTATACGCAACAATTGTGAGCCAGTTATAGACATAACACACGCGCAAAATATAAAACCTTGCAACATTGAAGACCACCTTTTTCTTCTCCTTTAGTTGTTTTTTTGTTTGTTTTTATTCATTTCTAGTTCTGTTGCGTGCTGCGGGTACATTCCAAACGTGATATCGTATCGGATGCATCAAGTTTCATGCGTTTGTGCGTTGCACATTTTTGCGTATCCATTTACATTTTGATAGCGATACTGCCCTATTCACATTAATAAGAATTCCATTGTTCTTTTTTTCTCTTTCGCTCACTTTTTATCCATTTGGCCATCTGTTTCTTTCACTCGCGTTTCTGTTCTGCTCATTATGAAATACTTCTGATAAGTTCAATGAATTGCCAGCGATAATATTGGAATTGCTCATTTCACATAGCAATAACACTTTACCTAGGGGAATACATTCATGTTTACTTATGCTTTGTATCCGTTGTTTGTATCACACAATGGAATAAACACATTTTTCAATTGAATTTCTCATTGTTTTATTTTTATTATTTATTTATTTGGTTTTCATTTCATTTTATTTTCTCTCTATCTCTTTCTCTCTCTCTCTCTCTCTCTCTCTCTCTTTCTTAGTACCTTATTCATTCTCATTGTGTAACTTTAACCATTTTTATTTCATTCCTTTTCATTGTTATGTACATTTAGATGGATTTGCAAGTTTCCGCGAAACATTTCCCGAGTGGTGTGAAGATGACAATGTCTCATCGACCGAAAGTGCAAAAAGTCATAGTACTAATCATTCTGAATCATTAATGGGATTGAGGTATATGACCGATTACAATTATTTCATTAAAAAAAAAAAAAAAAAAAAAAAAATGTGATCTCACTAATTGCATGTCGTCTTGTCGATAATCTTTATTGATATCATTTCAGATCTCTACGGATTTCAATACCGTATTCGGATTCAGTGTGCAGCAGTTCAGCTGAATCATCCGATTGTGAAGGTTCAACATATCCACAATCAGACGCACCCACTGAAATTATTCCCGGATTATTCTTGGGCAATGCATCGCACAGTGAAGATTTGAAAGCATTACAATGCTATAACATAAAATACATTCTCAATGTGACACCCGATCTTCCAAATCACTTTGAAAATACATTCGATATCAAATATCTACAAATTCCAATCACTGATCATGGTTCACAAGATTTGTCCATGTATTTTCCAACTGCCATCAAATTCATTGGTATGAATCAGATGTGTTTTTTTTTTTTTTTTTTTTTTTCAAATGGTCTTTCTTTTAACGCTTCGCAAATTGAAAATAAAATAAATAAATGTTATGTTTTTCCTTCCAGACGAAGCACGAAGAAATGAATCGGCTGTGCTGGTACACTGTTTGGCTGGTGTATCCAGATCGGTAACTGTAACATTGGCCTTTTTAATGCATTCACGTATGTTAAGCTTTGAAGAGGCATTTGCATTGGTGCGTTTACGTAAGCCAGACATATCGCCAAATTTCCATTTTTTACGGCAATTACATGCATTTGAACGTCAATTAATGGAAGAGAATCCAAGTCGTACACCACAATCGGCACAATCAACTGATTCTGTATATTCAGATTGTTGTGGATGTTCATTATCATCACCAGGTCCAGTAGTGCCACCATTTCATCATCGTCCCCATCAAACGTTGCAACAGCAATTAATATGCCAAAAACATTATAACCAAATTGGTGTTTCACCCGATTCCGGTATCGAATTTGATCGCTGGACATCGGCCGATAGTACGCCAAAATGAGATACACATAAAAAACGTTTTGCTTTGCCATCAATTGATGATCCATGTGATGATGAGCCAAATTCAAAATAATTGACATTTTATTGAGTGAAGAGGCTTATCAAACTGTTTCATTTGCATTTTGTTACAAAAAAAAAAAAAAAAAAAAAAACGAAAAACCATTGCAAAATAATTGAAATTGAAATGTTTTGAATTACAAAAAAATTAAACAAGACGGTGATTATTGTATTCTTTTATAAATCCCCAATGGTTTATGTAAATGTTGAAAATTGACATTTTCCTCATGTTGAACAAAATATTTCCTTTTCATTTTTTTTTTTTTTTTTTTGATATTTTCGCTTTGGAAGGATTTATACATTTTCAAAACAGCCGTTGATTTCCAAATTTCGTATTCAAAACATTTCCAAAGCAAAACGTTAAATTAAATTTTGACAAAGTCATATTTTGGTTTTTTTTTTTCTCCAAAAATTGGAATGAAAAAAAAAACAACAACAACAACAACAAAAATATAAGTTACAAATCATAAGCTTAATTGTTTTCCAGACTGTTCACCTGATGTTAGAATAGTAAGCAAAGAAACAATTAATTTCCCTTTTAATAATTCCTAAGAACATTCTCTTATATGTGTCAAAATTATTAGGTCAATAGAAATGAAATTGAGAAGGAAGTTCAACTGGAAATGAATAAAAAGTGAAACAAAGAAATATGCATGAAAAACATGCTAAAAGCAACTTGAATCGAGACAAACTGAAAAAAACTACAATTTAGATGATAACAAAAAGTTAAAAACAAACAAACAAACAAAAAAAAAAAAAAAAACAAAAAAATCACATAGAAGTAAAGAAATGGAAATGGTATTTTTTATACAGTTTTAGGGACAAGAAAGACATACAAAACAAAAACAAAAAACGAAAAAAAAAAATTAAGCGATAAATCGTTTAGTGTTTTTTTTTTCAAAACTGCAGGGACTTATACTCTATATTTTATGAATGTTCTCAAAATGATGCACTGGCACCCAAAATGATATTTTATCACACACCGTATGGAAAAGAAAAATTTTCAAGTGAAACAAAAAAAAAAATTATAAGACAAAGAACATAACACGAAAAGAAATACTATTTTTGTAGTAGGTAACTCGACTGTGAGTAGAAAAAAATGCAATAGCAGCTAGAACAGAACACACATACGCTCTCTAAACATTTGTATTTTTCTCTCAGCTTTGGTGTTTTTGAGAAAAAAAAAATCATTTTTTTTTTTCGTTCAGATTTTCACGTGGTTTTCTCGTCATTTCAGTGTATTTGATAAAAACTTTCAATTTACGCACGTTTCAAACAAACAAACAAAAAAAAAAAAAAAAAAAAAAAAGAAATCTTTGTTATTCAGTCAATTATTTTAAACAAACCAATTTAAGACTTTCTGTTTCATCGATTGAAAATATGTTATTTACATTTTAACTCTTCGAATTGTCGCTGTTATAATTACAATTTGAAGTCATATTTCAAAGCACACAATTTTCAAATAATTCCATTTATTTCCACAGCGAAAATTAATTATTGCGCAAATCACGCGCGCGAAAATGTTTGATTCAATTTTCGTGTCTTTCTTAATATGTTTTTATTCGTTTCCAAGAAATGCCTGAAATTTGAAAATTATGGCTTTTATTCTACAATTTTAATAAATACATAAATGACCTCAATGTAATATTTTAACAACATTCGAACTATATACATTTTTTTTTTTTTCGTTTTTTTTTCGGCAAATAGAACGGTTTTTTTTCACTCTCTCAGTAATATAAAAATGCGGATTCATCGCCAATTTTGTATGGAAATGCGGATCATCTATATATATATGAAAATGTAAGTGTATCTATATGCAATTAAATATACTTGTACCTCTAAGATGTATGTGATTATGTATGCGTGACATGCCTGCCGATAGTTAGTTTATGACGAATAAAGTGACGATTGTGATCATATATCTATACAATGACAACAATCAAAATGATGTACACTCTCTCTATCGATCTATCCTTCATCCTTTGTTAATAAAATACGAGTGCACACACAAAAAGAACGCAATATAATTCATTCATTTATTACATGTGCACTATTTTATTAATCTTGAACTGTGTTCAAATCGAAAAAAATTTGAACGGTCAGCAGCAATGACAACAACAACAACAAATCCTTTTATATTTTTTTATTTTTTGTAATTGAATAGACGCTTCTAAATCATTCGAATATGAATGAATTGTTATTATTTTGGCGAAGTCACTTTAGCAAAAAAAAAAAAAAAAAATTCACATTTCTTGCGCCATATTGTTAAAAATATGAAGCAGATATTGAATCATGCGCAAAATTATGAAGCCCACACGCATATCGCCCCAGACTATGATCTGTGAGATGAAACGAAGAAGGCATGCACGGATGATTCGTCAAACTCTAGCTCACTAGAGTACAAATTTCTGCTATTATATCGTGATTCTCGCTGTTATTCTATTTCCGCTCTTTCTACGGAGAGAGAAAGTTGTCAATGTGGCATTCGTTGTATGATTTTCCATGTGAAGAGCATTGATTTCAAGACATTGACGCCACCTATATACGATTTATCAATGTCCACTGACTATACCAACGGAAACGGCGAAAAAATTTACGATTTGTTGTTTGCATTCCGTAACGGTGTATGCGCAATTCAGTGTACGATATAATAGAGATCGCTTGCAATGTAACGCCCAACGACTTATGCCGTAGTACATTAATCGATCATTAATCGATATTCATTCAAATTCACACCGTACTCGCAGAGATGGCGTAAGAGGCAATGAATTCCTTTGCTAATGCAACTTCAGAGTTGTCGTCGTTGTATAGATCACTATCGTCACTTTATTCGTCATAAACTAACTATCGTCGCATATCGCGCATGCATAATTACATACATCTTAGAGGTACAAGTATATTTAATTGCATATAAATGCACTTATATTTTCATATATTTATATAGATGATCCGCATTTCCATACAAAATTGGCAACGAATTCAAATTTTTTACTATTTCTCTCGTTCGTGATTTAATGATTTTCTGAATATTTTTTTTTTTTTTTCTTTTTTTTTACCTTTTCTCCATCAAAATGTTGTACAAATAATTTGCTAATCAAATTTTCACCTCAATATTCATTGTGAATTCCGAAAAATGGTCATTCGAAATAATTTGTTAATTGTGTGTTGATCAACATTCGATTTGTAATTATGATATAATAATACATGAAATATTTACTCAAGTTCTTTGATGTTATTTCAACCGAATTCTTTGTTTGGATTGTTTTTTTTTTTTTCTCGATAAAATGTGTTTTCCAAGATGTTTTTCAAAAATATTTCCTAGGTGTTCTACTATTGATAAATTTATGGTTTTCACATTTTTTCTAAGAATGTTCTGTTTTAAATCAATAGCAACATATTTATGCTTAGATAAGAAAAAGAAAATAAATTACAAAAGAGAAAAATTAAAGAGAAAACAACTAATAACAGAAAGAGATAGAAAGAGAGAGAAAGAGAGAGAAAGAGAGAGAGAGAGAGAGAGAGAGAGAGAAAGTGAGAGAAAGAGAGAGAGAGAGAGAGATAGAGAGAGAAAGAGAGAGAGATAGATAGAGCAAAACAAAACCCCCCAGAGTGCCAAATTATCATCGTGAGCGGACATCAATAGAGCGATAGTGTAGCCATAATAAATGTAATCTTTTACACAGTCTTATATCTCACAGCGATAATGAACATTTTATAACGAAAGAAAAAAAAAAGGCAAAACATGCAGTTGTTTTTATACGCGTTGATTTTAACTTTTAGCAAAACAAATGTACTGTTCACTATTTTCTATGCAACAATAACAAAAAAATCGAATTACAAAACATATATGGAAATGTATGTAATATTAATATATATGGAAAGTGAACAAAAAAAAAAGTTACAAATTTAAAATGATAGTAATATAGTCACTATCAAATCACATTCATCACATTCAATTCGAAGATTTCAGAATGCATATAAATCACATCAGATCACTAGTACAAAAAAAAAAAAAATTAAAAAAATTTATTAAATAAAAGCATGTTATTGTTACGGCTTGAATTTTCGGCAAAAATTTTGATAGAGTCAGAGAAACTATTATAATTTTTTTCAAACTTGAATTCTTTTTTTTTTTTTTTCGAAATCCTTTTTCGTGGTAAATTTTTTCCGGAAAGATTTTGAAAGCAAAGATCGTTTTAACAAATTAATTTTGAATTTTTCCATAATTTGTTTTTTTGTCTTCATGAAATCCATTTTTAGCACTCAATATGAAATAATTTTTAATATTGCCATTTATGACAACAATTCTGAAAAGAAAAAACAGATTTGCAAATTTTTAATAAGAAATTCATTTTTCATTGGGCACTCAATAATTACACATTATCACGAACATTATTATCGTTTTGATTTCTTGACCGAAAAGAATGAAAAAAAAAAAAAAAAAAAAAAAAAAATCCAATGTTGTTGCCAAAAGTTTAAATAATCTTTCGAATCGATACAATTCGACTGAGCTGCATACAATGTTGTGTAAAAAAAAAAGTAATTTTGCGTTTTGATTGAGTGAGATTGATGTGAATGTGATAAAAATGTAAACAAAACAAAACAAAAAAATAACATTTATTTGTTTTTTTTTTCTCAATTTATTTTTGGCACTCTATATTCAAGCCACATATTTTTGCACTTAAAAACTAATCAAAGCATTTCATTACATATGCAAGTTTAATGCAAACCTATATAATAAGTGTTGAATGAAGCGGATTACGCTTGAGAAATATCTAAACAAACAAAAAAAAAAAAAAAAAAAAATGAAAAAAAAATGAAATTATGAGCCGTTTAATAATGATAATTTGATAAATGTGTGTGTAATTTCCGTTCCTATTGATTATTTCAAAACGGTTACTTTATACAATCTCAATCGTTGGAACTCGATCAGATTTGCATGAAACAATTATTGGTATTGATATTTTTCATGAATAATGAGAAAGGGGAGAAAAAAAAAACATGCGTAAAAAAGTCCATAAAATTGTTCATTTCAGCTGGTTATCAAATAAAAGAATGGCCATAAATTTGTGTGAAGCACGAGTCTGAAATAATTATAATCATTTTATCCAAATCAAAAAGAACAAATTAAAAATTTATGTTCGTATGAACATAGAAGTCAAACCATCGAAGTGTTGAGCAACCATCGAAGTGTTGCCATCGCTTGTGAATATTTAAGACTGAATTAAATGGAATGCATGACAGGCCCGTGTATTTTTTTTTTTTTTTTTTTTTTTTTTTTCAATGAAAACAAGAGATACAACTAGTGCAATCAGAGTCGTTATTAATTTATAGATGGATAAAAATTTGTTTGCGACACAAACACATATTCAATTCGTGCACGACATGTCGTTCATTTCATCTGAAACATTAAATGCTGAGAAGAAGATTTTTTTTTTTTTTTTTTTTTTTCGTTTGGAAATGAGCATAAAAGTCAGTTGTTTGTGTTGGTTTTCCTTTTTATATTTTTTTTTTCTTTATAAATCTATAACAATATTTTTTTAAAACAAAGCTCATGTGCCACATTTCCCAAACAATCAAATATTTTGATTATTTTGATCGAATTTTATTTAAATACTTTTTTTTTTAATTACATCGCAAACACTTTCGAAACAATGTTATGTTTCAGTCCATTTTTTTTGTCGATTTTATTCAAATGTGATTTTGATTTTTTCTATAATTTAAAAAAAAAAAAAAAAAAAAAAAAATTGAATATTCATTCTTTATTCCAAATCTTAAAATGTTTTTAACGAAATTATTTTCTTTTATAAATTCGTTTTATTTTTATTGTATTTTTTTTTTCTTCTTTTTTTTTGCATTAAAAAATTATTTGAAATAAACAAAACAAGAAATTATATGTATTTTTAACTGGCATTTCTTCGTCAATTATAAGAAAAATAAACAAAACAATTTAATTTAAATTAACATTCAGTAACAAGAAAAACAAATGAACAAATATTGAACACATCGATGATGTGATATATTGATTGTTCAGTTTGAATGAATGAAAATTTGGTCGATTTTTTTAATTGTTTAGCGTTTTGGTAAAATGAATACAATTTAACATCTTAATCGGTTTGATTGCAATGAAGCATGTAATTTACTGATGAAAAAAAAAAAACAAAAAAAAAAAAAAAAAAAACAAAAAAAAATTTAAAAAAAGTTAAGAAAAAAACATGCAAAACACTAAAATTGCAATTGAAGCATTTCTTTTAGTTAAATGTAATTCATATTCTAAATAAATATGTAATGGAGTAAACGAATGCGATGCGCTGTGCGTTCACCACTTGATACAGTGGCCAAGCATTTGACATCATAATAATAAAGGAAATAAAAATTTCATTATTTTTACTATGTGCTGTTGAAAACTGATTAAATACATTTATTATTCATTCCTTAATTTTATGAATGTTATAGCCAATTTGTATCAATATATTTTCTGCGCAAATTTTTTACACATTGACATAGAATTAGAAAATCAAAAATTATCACGTACATATACATACTACATTCTGCATTTTTATTTCTCTCTATCTATTCCGTTCTATTTTTTTTTTTTTTTTATTGTGTGTGTGCATGTAATGCGTATTCTTGCGTGATAATTAAGTTTCTATTTTTATAATATTCTTTTTTATTCAATCTTTATCTAGGTGAAAAAATTATTGAAGAGCAACAAAAAAAGAAAAAAAAAAATCAAATTGATTTAGCAAACTTAATCAATTTGATTTTTTTGTGTGGAACATGTGTAATTTTCGTTGTTGCCAACATTTGCTATAAGAATTATGCAAGATTCAAAGGTATAAACGAATCATTTATTTTTTTTTTTTTTTCTTTTTTAATAAAAATTGTTTCAACAATAGATTGAATAGAAATGATGAATTCAATTATTCTTCTTATCATTTTCATTGTCACTAAACGCATGTATACAATCAATCAATTCATTCACAAGCATAACATAATTCGAATCCATTCACAATAACCAAAAGCTTTGTGTATTAAAAGACCTGAGAGCGTGTGTATTCACAAAAGTTGTGCTTTATTTGGAGAAAAAAAAAAAGTTCAACGCATGTCTATGTCTTTTGATTTGATTATGTCATGAAACGTTTTCATTTGAAAACGTCACACAGTTTGACAGCATTTATTATCGATTCATACAGAACGTCACTGAATTGGCCAACAAAATTACTTTTTAAAACAATATTCTAAGATCAAAGATTTACCATAATGTTTCATAAAATTGTAATTCTTAGTTTAGCTATAAGTACAATACAAGCTGTAAGTATTTGTTGATAAATTAATGCAATTGATAAAATAATTGAAAATATTCTTAAATTAAATTTGTATTCAGTATTCCATACAAATGTAAATAATTTGTTTTGTTTCTTTTAGACCATTTTGGAGTTTGATAGCTGGTTAAATATCGATTTATATCATGCTATCGATAAGAATAATCCACATTTATTTACACCACGAGGAAATATATCAATTACTAGCATAAATTCAGGATCATTTCAGCTCACGCAACAGCATTTAAATTCAAATGAACGAAATTTGTTCAAAGAATTGGCCGAAGAGAATAAATTTTATCGATTGAAAGCGATTGTAACTCATAGCAATGGAGCCAAATCAACATTTCTTACATCATCAAAAGCGGTTTGTTTATATGCGCT
Organism: Resseliella maxima; assembly: GCA_029041755.1. Taxonomy (NCBI): domain Eukaryota; kingdom Metazoa; phylum Arthropoda; class Insecta; order Diptera; family Cecidomyiidae; genus Resseliella; species Resseliella maxima. The sequence continues at coordinate 559,774 of JAQOWM010000048.1, read as the reverse complement.
TTTCATTTTTTTTGTTTTCAATTCGTTAAGCTAAATAAATTTTAAATCATTGTTATTTGTAGTGTGCATTCGCTAATTCCCAATTGAATGATATTCTTTGGATTTCGGTTGACTATGCAGCAAATGTTCTTGGTATTCAACATACTGTATTGGGTGGTGGCGGTAATTGCATCGGTGATGCAACTATTGACAAAGATGCTCTCGAAGAATTCAATACTGATGTTTTAATAAAACGATCTGAAATTGGACAAGTGTATGTATTTCAGTAAATTCACATTTTTATCATTGACGCTTGAGTTTTAACAGTTTCATGATAATTATTAAGAAAAAAGAAAATTGAAAATTTTTGAAAATAACTCGCCATGGAAAACATTCAGAGAAAAACACACCACTTTTGGTTTTTTTTTTCTTATTCAATTTTAATTTTTATTTCAAATTTGTCATCTTTTGAATGGTTTTAATGTGATTTAATTGAGAATATTGTCTTTAATTTATTTTCAGTCCTGATACGGCCAGTTTTATTCAAAAACTTGAACGTGAACGTGAGGCACGTGACAGTGGTGAAGTGAAAGATCATCGTGGATTCTTTGCTAAATATTGGATGTACATTGTGCCAGTGGCAATTCTTGTACTCGTTTCGGGTGCAACAAGCCCAGATGCACAAGGTGGCGGCGGTGGTGGTAGTCGATAAGCTAATTTAAGCCACAAAATAAAAAGAGAACAAAAAAACAATCATACACCGAAGTATTGAATCAATTAAGATGATTAATTTGATCAAAATTTTGTAAAAAACTTGTTATTTAAACTGTCAAATTGTGTGCGAAAAGAGAAAACAAACAATTTGTTTTGCGAATAAAAAAATAGAGAATCGATTAGAATAGACGAGTGAATGGGATTAAATGAAAACAAAAGAAAAAAAAAAGACCAATTTCTTGGTTACCAAAGTTAAACTGGAAAATAGCTGAAATAAAATCCGATAATGTCAATAACAATTTATAAGCGATTTTCATTTAAATTTTTCTTTTAATTTATTTTTATTCAATAAAAATTCTTTCAATTGAGTAATTCGTGGCGACTAAATGAAATTTTCATATTTTTTTTTCCATTTCTATATTGAATTTAGTTTTTCTTATCTTTTTCATCATCACTATCGCTATCGCTATCGCTTGACTCACTATCCGCTTTCTTTTTCTCTTCTTTTTCTGTTGAATCTTTTGATTGTTTAGCCGTTTCATTATTTTTTGTATCTTCCTTGTTTGATTGTAATTCTGCTGCAGCTTTTTCTGCTTGGGCTTTAAGGTTTGCCAATAACTTTTCTTCATTTTTCTTCTTCTTTTCTGCTTTCTTTTGTTTTTTCGCTTCCAATTCTTTCTTTTCCAATAATGCTTGGAATCGTGGATCTTTTTGATCAATTTTAAAACCAAATTCTTGACGAATATCTTCCAGCATTTTTTCACGTTTTGCTTTAGCCAATCTTGCTTCTTGTTCTTTTTTAGCAACACGAGCTTCCAAATCGGTCATCCATTTATCTAATTTGGTTAGATTTTGTGCAATTTGCTCTTCACGTTGTCGAATTGCTTCCAATTTTTTAGCTTTGGCTTTTTTATTCATTTCAACCATTTGTTGAATGGTATATGGATAGGCAACACGTTCATATTCTTGTTTATCAGCCAATTCTTCAGGCGTATCAAAACTAAAACGAGGATTAAAATCAGTTTTTGAACCATAACGAGCATATTGTCGTCGTGCATGATATAATGAATCATCCCATTTTATTTCATCTTGTGGCGTTGGGTCACCAAATAAAAAACTTCGATGCGCTTTACTCAATCGAGATTTATTTCTCATTTTTCGAATTTCTTCTTCACGTTCATTCAAATCCACCTCTTCGGATACCAATAATTCGCTCAATTTTGGTTTCTCTATTGCATCTTCATCGTACACTTCATCTTCAGTTGGTATAGTAGTTTTTGAATAATTTACCACATTTATTCGAATTGATTGCAATCGAATTGCATGATGAAACAATGTTTTCATTTCACTTAAATATTTCATCTTTTTTCCTTTTTTTTTTTTATTTAATTTTGAAAACTCTTTTTTTTTTTGCTTTTTCTTGAAAATTATGAAAACAATCGAAAAATGAAATGTAATTGTATAGTTTGAACAGGCATGAGCAAGATGTACCTAACCTCACATTTTGTTTTCTTTTAATATGTCATAATTGAAAGAATGACAATCGCATAAACAATGTTCAATGATTAACATAAGTGAATGCATTCATTTCGAATAAAAATGTTGGATTTTTAAATTCAAGTTTCGTTATAATTGAATTTTGTTTTAAATTTTATTGTTTTTCTATTTGATTTGAATAATTTTGTATTTTTTTTTTTTTTTTTTTTTTTTTTTATAAAAACCATTATTGTCTTCAACATAGAGGGCATCTAAACAGTAATTTTTATAATTTTTCAATATATGCATCGTTCATATACTTTGTAAATATTTTCGATTCGTATTGTTTCTTAAAACATTAAAAATTATTCAAATTCTGGCATAGAAATTCAAGAGTTTTGTCTATTGATTGTGCTTATTCCAAAAACAAATTAAAAAAAACTAAGAAATTATTCAAAATACAATAGAATTTGTTCGTTTAATTGAGCTTAAAATAAACATTCCAATTGAGACAGTGCTCAATTCAAAATTGAAGCACATTCTTCACATTTTTACAAATTTTATTTCGTGGAAATAACTGTCACTTGAAAATATCTCCTACATTGAATTCGAGAATGGTCTTCTGTTGAATACCTTAAATAGTCATAAAAAGATAATTTTCAATGCTTCTTTTGAAATGATTTTATTTGAGTTTGTAAGCCAAATTGCATTCTAAATGAATGATATAATTTCTAGTTTAAGTAATTAAATCAAATGATTGTAAATATAATCTTGGGCATGGAAATAAATACAATTCAGCTTATAATTGTTCAAGACACTCATTTGGTTCATACAAAATCAACAAATTGATTTTACGAACAAATTTCTATATGACTTTATTTAAAAACTTTGGAACTTGTTAAAAATGTTATTTAGAGTGTATTAAAAAGTTTTCATTTATGAGTCTTACTGTAATTTAAGACACTAAAAGGTTAATTTTTGGGGGTAATTTTAAACTGAAAATAAAAACCATCCTTATGTAATGTTCATTCAACTGGCGATGTTGATAAGTATGGATGTGAGGATGAGGATGAGGATGAGGATGAGGATGAGGATGAGGATGAGGATGAGGATGAGGATGAGGATGAGGATGAGGATGAGGATGAGGATGAGGATGAGGATGAGGATGAGGATGAGGATGAGGATGAGGATGGGGGGGGTGGTGGTGTGTTGAATGTATATGGAATTGGAATTGAGCAAAAATCTGAAGATTAAAGATGGGGTTGGGAATGATAATGGAAAATCAGTTTGAGAATAAGAAATCATGTGATGGTATTCGTGAATATTTGAAGATTTCTACATTCAATATCATGAACGATATTCTTCAAAAATTGTTATTGCATAAAACGTTTCTAGCAGCCAATTCAACATTAAATATATATTGAATCTTTATACATATCTTAAGGTAATATTCCGTTTATTTTAATTTTTAATCTTCAATTCCATTAAGTTGACGCGTATCACATCAACAAAGTAACATCCATTTTCTCAAGTTTTATAAACACAATTCGTTGCATTTTAATTTCAGGATTTATAACTTGAATCCTATTTTCGAAATATATATATATATGTGTTAAGTCAGCTTACTGTCAGTAGGAAAAAGGACAGGGGCGATAGCCGTAAATCGAATCATCGAAAAGAAAAACAAAAAAATAAAATAAAGAAAGAAAGAACAATGAACAATGAACATGAAAAATTGATTATGGATTCAATTACATATTAAGTTATTTATTGTTGGTCATTTATTTTAATCTATTGTTATATAGTTTTTCTCTCGTGTTCTTGTATCTTGTTTTCAAATGAAAACGACAAGCTGCTCGATCATGAATGTGTATGGCGCAAAAACGGAGTGCATTTGAGTGGCACGAAATAATCGATAAATTTGTGCACGATGGTTTTGGTTCACATTGCTGTCGGTATTGACCTTTAACACTTTACTTTAAATTAAGAAAACAACGAGCAGCAACACAAGCTAAAGAAACAGAGTGAGAGAGTGCAAGAGGGGAGAGAGAAGTAGAGAGAGAGAGAGAGAGAGAGAGAAGGAGAGAAAGAGAACGTTGATTTTAAACGTTGACTTGCCTATGAATTCGGTTTTCACGTTTGCTATGCGCTTAATCGCTGAAATCAAATGTTGATAATTATTTTTTTTTTTTTTTTGTGCACGTTTCCGTTAGGCCTGGCGTGTGTGTATTAGTTTGGCTGAAGAGCCATTAGCACCGGGCCTGATTGGTGTCTTTATAAATTGCGAGAAAAAATGCGATTGGTCATCGAAACGCGTGCAAAGCGAATAAATCGAAAAGAAAAAAAAAAGCCTAGCACGTCTAGTCGTTTGCTGAGAATGTGCGCACTTTATGTTACAATTAACGTAATATCTTATAGGAAAAGTTGCGCGCGAAACATAGATATTCAATGTCGTACAATTCCTGAGCATCGATTTAAGTTGAAGCCATTTGTTGTTTTCTGGTTCGTTTTCTTAAATCATTTCATTTTCGCGCTATAATTTTTTTTTTCGCTCTTTTCCTTCTCTTTCTCTCTCTCTCTCTCGCTCTCTCTTTTATGGTTTTAGTCACTTTTTGCTCCTTTGTGCCTGGTTCGATTTAATCCTTGTTTAACACTGTATAAACAAAAGCCAATATGATTATATGCTTACGTGCTATGGCCATAAAACGGTTCTCACTATCGAAAATCTATAATATTATATTTAATATGTTCAATTATTTTGTTTGACGTTGATATTCCATTTTAGCGTGCATCCGTGTTTGTTGCAACGTGTAAAATTGCTTAACAGTTGTTGTTCCGTTCAATGCTTATGTGTTTTTTTATTTTCTTCGATCTTACCTTTCGTCTCTGTTCACATCTCTTCTCTATTTCAAGAGAAACATTTTCCTGCTATTCATTCTTTCACTTGGCTAGAGAGCACATTTGAGATGCGCTCATAATGTGTTCATCTTTTTTTTCTTTTCGTTGTTTATTATTATTATTTTGGTCTTGTTTTGTACGTGGAATAAAGATGTTAATCTCATGCAACATATATTTTACTCCCAATAAATTAGTGTTGTTTTAAAAATCCATATATCATGCATATAATTGTTGGGTATTTTATGGTATTTATTTTATTGAGAAAAAATTTAATTCAACTGATTAGGCTTGACCACCGCTCCAAGACGGCATCGGCTGAATTGGATAGGTAGAAACGAAGAAAAAGAAAAAAAAAAAAAAAAAAAAACCAGAGAGCAACGAAGGCTCAAAAAACGTAAAGGTAAACCAATAAAAATCGTATAAAGCGCGACCAAGAAAATCGATTGAAAAACAGCAATAACAATACATTTGGCGAATGGAGATGTGCGAAATACGGAGCTGATGTAATAGTAAATCAGGAATCAGGTTTGCGCGAGCCGCGTGGAAAAAAAAAACAACAACAACAACAACAACAAAAATGAAGACGGTAATTTAGCATTAGTGTAGAGAAAAAAACAAAAAGAAAAATAATCGAACGTAAATGCGAACAAATCGTAATATTGTGTGGACAGCGTGCCTGCTTATACCAAAATAAAGTACACGCGAATATCGAACACAACAACAATACCCCGGCCAATATCAGATATGAAACATGAAACGAAAGAAAGCGAGATGAAGACAACAATCATTTAGCAAAGAGAATTATTTCTAAATGTGCTCTTTCTCTCTGTACTCATTTCAAATCGTTTTTTTTTTTTTTTCCTTTTTCATTCTTCATCGTTTTTCTCTTCCATTTCAGACAAAATTATATCAGCAACTTTATTGCCGGACTTTCGTATGTGCCCTCATATTTATTTCTAACAATAAATGGCAACTATAATGAACATTGAAGCTTTTTAGGTTTTTCTGTGTCCCTTGCCCTCTTCTTTCGTATCTTCCGTTTTCTCGTTTACGTTGATTTTGTCGTTTTCGCGCTTCGTATTTTTTTTTTCTCACTCTCTTCATCTTCTGCTGAGTGAAATAGTGCCGATTCTCGTCAAGTATGTGTAAAATGCACATTGCGAATCGGACATATCCCGTCCGCATATCGAATATTATCCAAAGCAATACAGATATAGTGCGCAACAAGCGAAACGCTACAAAATATTTCCAGTTCTTTTTTTTTTATCTATTTATTGTGAGTTAATTTGTTAAGTCCATTTACTAGCGCGCCACTCAAATCGATTCAAACACTTTGAATAACACTGCTGTTGTTCTTATTTTTTTTTTTCTTTTTTTTTTGTTTTGTTTTCATTTATTATTTTCTTGACATCTCTCTTGCTCCCACGCAAATCATTTGTTCTTTTTTTTGCCATGGCCCATGGTCGATACTTTTTTTCAGTTTTATCTTTATCTCACTGACTTTTTTCTCTCCATTTCTTCTTTTCTCTCTGTTTGTCTTTCTCTCTCTTTCTCTCTCTCTCTCTTTCTCTTTCTCTCTCTCTCTCTCTCTCTCTCTCTCTCTCTCTTTCTCTCTCTCTTTTTTCAGCAGCGTAAACGAGACGTGAATTAGATCAAAAAACAAAACAAAAAAATGAAATAAAACGAATGAAAAGAAAGAAAAAAAAAAATTGTGTACATAACATCATTGATAATTATAATAGCATAATGACGATTAAACTGTTGTTATTTGCTGTTAGCACGCAACGCAAAAAGATGTGCACCAAGTTTACAGGGCACCACAGTCACATCGGTTTACGTTTAAACAATAAATGCACGTTCATTGTAGCAACGAAAAACATAAAAACCAATTCAAATAAAATTAAATGAATGGGAAAACAAATTGCCCTCTATTTCCAAGTTCAAAATTTTTTTTTTTTTTTTTTTGCAAAAATTAAGACTCCTGAACGTTTTTTTTTTTTTTTTTTTTTTTTGTTCTCCTCTCCAAAGGATTTTCCATTCAACGCACACTGTCATTTGTAAACACATTATATTATTTATGATGATTTCCATTTAACTATACTTTTCTTAGTCTTTTTTACTCTAACTTCCTCTCTATGTCTCTCTCTCTCTCTCTCTTTCTCACTCACTGGGTAAAAATGATTGTTAATGGTTTTTTTTCTCCTCATTCTCTGTGAGAAAAATTTTGTTTCAATTGGTTTGGTATCGGTGTGATGAAACATTTTGAATCAAACGCATTTCGTGACCGTATTCGTTCAAAAAAAAAAAAAAAAAACATCTCTGGTAAAAATCTGTTGATTATTTTGCATTTAATTCATAGGAAAACAATTTCATCGTCGCTAAATCAGCGAAAACAAACAAAAACATTATTATCGTGAACTCGAGCGCTATGAAAAATTTCATCAGGTCAATCAGAAATGTTTTGATTAGAAAAGAAAAAAACAAAAAAAAAAAATCATTTTTTTTTTTTTTCTCAAAATGAAGTAGAATTTGAAATAAAAAGTATAAATACATTCGTATTGTAATTACAATTGAAAAAGACCCATCAAATTATTGTAAAAAAAAAGGCCAGTAAGTGATCGATTATTTGCTTAAAATGTAGCAAAGCTACGTTAAATTCGGTCAAAATTGATGCGTTCAATATCAACTCATTCATCACAAGCCTCTTTCTGATAATAGCATCATTCATTGTTTAAAATGTTCAAAAATTGAATTGGCTGTTGTCGTTTATTTTAATGTAAGAAACTGCTTCCTTATATCATCTTGTCTTATCTTTCAGTAAGTGTCTAATTTCGAAATGGCAAATGATGTACGGCACACGCATCGTTTTATAATTAAATATTGTGTAAATACATCGTTACCGGTACCATTGCAATATATCAAATTCTTCGAAAAAGTATTCAATTTCACATTTGTTTTGATGCATTTGCAACCCCTCGCTCTTCTATGTTCCAAAACTAGAAACACACAAACACACACACACACCCACAGTTGGTATGTTAAGAATTTCTCTCCAGAGAATCGTCTTTTTGCATAATATTGATAAAACAAACCATTTAAAATAATTAATGCTTTCTTATTCTTCACATTTGCTCCACCAAATACAAGCAAACATTAAGTGGGACAGGGAAAGTTAAGAATTTCACTACAAATGAAGATTGTCTAGAGAAGAAAGAATAATGTGACTGCAATTGATTTTCACATCGAAATATTCATTAATTATACAATAATTTGCCAAATTCCCCAGGGCGCATCGAAAATGTAATGTGACGTTCGCCACATCACGTGTTTCATTTCACTCACTGCACTGATTCTCATTTCAAGTTATGCATAACAAATAGCATACACATTTACAATAAAATGTGTCAATAGTGTTCACTGTTGAAGGAATGTTGAGAAAAGACAAGGAGAATGCGTCTCAAGACAATCAACTTTGCCGTTCAGTTTGAGTATAAATGATCCATATCAAATGAAATATATGAAAACACGTACCTGACCACATATCGAATACACATACGGAGATTATATTTGTTATACAAACACCCTTGTTATTGTTCATCATAATTTCGATCGTTCGTTATCTATATTTTTTTATGAAAAACTATTGAAACTATGATTAATTTGGTTGACTTGTCCGAATGTCATTTGGCATTTTACATTCGCCAATTAATTTATGTAAGCACGTATTGACTACTATTTATACTTAAGGGACCGAACCGACATGTCACATATCCATACGTGTTTTGTATAAGATGTTGTCTGTGTTATTCTTGGTTGGTATTCATTGGGGCGAAAATCCCGTTTTAATTTTTCTTCTTCTTCTTCTTCTTCTTTTTCTATCGACCCTTTCTCCGTGGCTAACCAAAATTTGTTCAAGAATGTGGACTTAGTCCTTCATGTATAGTGTTTTCTTTGGATATTTTTGTCTATCAAAACTGGAATTCTCAACTGTTTCTTTTCATTCTCTTCTTGTTCTTCTCGTAAATTTTATTCGTAAATGAAAGTGTGGTCGAATTGCCGCAGAACAAATGTGTCTTATGAACACTTCAACTAAAATCAAACGAGACAAGTGTCAAAGTTACCAAGATATATCACATTATGTTATATCATATCATATCATATCATATCATATGCAAGACATAAGTGCCTTAAGGCATAAATAAATCCGATCCGGTGTATTGTGGCATTGTTGATAAGTGCCAAGAAACAATATCGAATTTTGGGATAAGTTAGCCAACAATCGAATATATTCGAAGCTAAATAAATATGCAAATCAAGTATCTTTTCTTCTTCTTCTTCTTCTGCTTCTACTTTAGTTTCATTTCGAAATGAGACGACACCGAATGGTTTTACAATTTTAACTTTATGAATTCTTGACATTCAATTCAAAATTGAGCGATGGAGAGGAGATAGAGAGAGAGAGAGAGAGGGGGAATGGGGGGATGGTTGAGATATGAAGTTTTGTGAAAACCAACAAATCTATGGCACAAATTGTTTCGGATTTTCAACGATGGCATGCCATGTACTTTGATAGTTTTGCAGCATTGAGTGAATGAGATCCCTTTTGTGGTTCAATTCGTATGATATAGCACATAAGATTGTTATAATTTATAGCAATAATAACTGAAAATGAGATAGAAACAAACCAAACCAAACCAAAACTAAATTCAACTGCCAAAAGTATTTCCATATCTTGGCATTTGATTTGTGTTTCTTTTTCATTTTTGATTCGATATTATTGAGCTTTCGAGAAGATCGAGAAACAACAGTCGTACACGTACGGTATTCTGACTAACACAGTAATATTTATATTTTCATATATTAAGAGATATTGATGCACTCGAACCCACATTTTGTATCTTGTTACTTTATAATTTGGAATTCGACCGACGATTGTTTAAATTTTACAACAAGTATTTGCAATCTTTCTTCAAACTTTCGCCTCTCATCTCTTTATTAGTTTGTCTGTCGTTTTCACTCTCATTTTATTTTTTCATTCTTCACGCTCTATCTTCCCCTTTCTCTCCCTCCCTCTCTCTCTCCCTCTCTCTCCCTCTCTCTCCCTCTCTCTCTCCCTCTCTCTCTCCCTCTCTCTCTCTCTCCCTCTCTTTCTCCCTCTCTCTCTCTCTCTCCCTCTCTCTCTCCCTCTCTCTCTGTCTCTCTCTCCCTCTCCCTCTCCCTCTCCCTCTCCCTCTCCCTCTCCCTCACCCTCCCTCTCCCTCTCCCTCTCTCTCTACCTCTCCTCTATCTTCTCTTGCTCTCTTCTTCACTCCCTATCGCCTCTCGTCTCTCGTCTCTCGCCCTTCAATTTCATTGTCTTAATCTTTCTCTCATCAAAAAATCTAAGACGGCACACTTTATTCTCAGAATTGAATGTGTTTATTTTTTATGCAATGCAACCGAAAATATGCCGCCACTGAAGAATGTATGTAATTGTTATTCGGTCATTCTTGTTTTTTTTTTTTTTTCAAATTAAACATACAAAACCATTTGGTCGAAGGGGTTAGTTCTGTTGTTCATGTAAATATTATCTGTTTATTGATTATGGTAGAAAACCACACGGTAACATGTATCACATTTAAAATTTACATTCACTCTTTCCCATTGACCGTTTAACAATCATATTTTATCCGTCACGCGTTGACCACTCGACATAAACTTGAAAAAGGGGTGAATTTGTTATATATTCGTTCAAATCCCCTAATTATTAATTGTACACGCATTGAAATTGATAAATGTGTACGTTTATGTGATATTGAAATAAAATTGAATGACCATTTCGGGACTGTGAGCGATGTCAACAACTTACCACTAACATTTCCGAGAAAATACAATTCCATTTATTTCATTTTGGGTTTTATAAATACATCGACAGACAATGATAATCTTTAACTATGTGCTGATATATATGATGAGAATGAGAATTTTGAACGAGCCACATACATTAATTAGAAAATCTCTTGCTTATTGCTCTCAGAATTGAATTCGAAACTATTTTGAATTTATGAACGTCTTGACCGGAAATCCTTCACATTCTTACACCAATTGTTTACATTGAAATTTACATGTCACTGAATGTGAGAATATATGAGAACTTGAGACGTTGAGAAATTGCAAATAAAGTTTAACGACCTGCAATAAATCACAATCGTTTTTTTTTTTTTTGTTTTTCTTCATCTTTCGACATGATGCGCAAGCTGACACGAGCATTTAACATCCAAATTACGCAATACTTTGGAATTTTCTTTAGTACGTGTTGACATATTAGATTGGATTTAAAGCAAAACTATTTTGAATTTTTAACTTTGACATTTATTTAGATTTGGATATATTTAGAAGTCGCATTGATGCGTTTACATTATTATTACATGATTTACGTATGAGGTTTCAGTGATTCAATGGAACTATACATCAATTTGAAGGTATTAATCAAATAATTAATTGAATGGCATCATTTATTTTATTCAAAGATTAAATTGTGTTTTTCAACGGAAAACTTCGATGAGAATCATAATCTTCAAGAAAATATTGAATTTTCATCGAATTTTATATGTTAAAACATAAGCTTTCGTAATTTTGTTTTGGTATTCGTTGAATATATTTCGATCTTCATCTTTTTGCATTTCAAATGTGACATTAGTTGAGTCCCATCTCTGATTCGTTGCATATGAGTGTTGCGTAATGTATGTTGCGTAAGCCGGTTAAATAATCGTAAAAGGTGTGCGTCATCGGCTCATATGTAAGTTCAGGTAGAAAACGCATTCGGTAATGATTTTTACGTAAATATGCTTCTTATATTCATCATCAATCTCCTTAACGATCATTACTACTTCGAACACACTCGAAGAATGTTTTGACAAACGAATTTACGCTGCAGTATCAAATAGTGTTTTCAACGATACCAATTAATTGATATTAGAAAAGTTCATTTAGTTATTTCCATTATTTAAAAATTAATTTTTAAAAATGCACATTTTGATCGATATAATTCTATACTTCATAACAATCCTTCGAAGAAAAAGATTTGTAAATAAATGTTGTGGAATTGTTGTTTATTTTTGCATCGAAAAGAGTAATTTATTCATGGAATGTACAGAAATGAATTCGGATTTGTCAAAGTGAAAATGAATAAAACGATTCATTTGGAATGTGAATGTGGCTACGTGTGTTTTTTCCCATTTTCAACTCTTTTGATTGAGAAATTTCGAGAGCGGAAGGATTTAAAGTGTTTTTTCTTAACAAATTTTAGCATCGTCATAGTTTTATTAAAGTCAAAATTGTGTGCTTTTTTCTTGTATTATCATTGCAAGATTTTTTACCTTTTTTTTCTGCTCATTCGTTGTTATTAAAGACGTAATTTTGCAGTTTTAAATCGTAAAACAATTTGAAGATGTTTACAATTTCTTATTTATTGAATCATTACATAAGTTGGGCATTATGATTCTAGTGTGTGTGTGTGTGTGAGCAATGGAAAAAGGGCGTCATGGGTATGAGATTGAACAAAAATAGAAAGAAACAAAAATGAAAATGAATGAATGAAATAGAATCACATTCCTTTTGCATTAGTATTATTACATGTTTTCCAACTATCAACCGGGACATTTGCATATTCCGCGGTACATGAACACAACATTTGCATTCTATTGCATTTGATGTTTCGGGCAAATGGTGATAGTAGTAAAAAGAGGTAAAATGTCTTATTGAGAGAAATATAGAGAGTTGCAATGTTGTATGTACGGAACGCAAGAGAGCATTGTGAAAGAAAAGTAGATGTTATTGTATCCGCAAAATGAATGAAAATAAAAATAAAACGCTCATCCGGTCTTTGGCTGTCCCTTTCTATCTTTTTATTCATATACTCAGTGTGTTTTGAGTATTGTCGGGCCAGTCTATATAGAAAGTGACAAAAGTGCAACAGACGAAACGCGGAATTGCGAAAAGAACCAATGTAAAAAAAAAAAAAACATGGAAAAGTTTGAAAGAGAAAGAAAAAAGAAAATGGAGTGGAGACTGCGAATGAGAGGGATCAAGAGAGAGAGAAAAAAAGAAAGTTTAAGAGAGAGAAAGAGAAAGAGAAAAGGAGAGAAAGGGAGGCAGGGGTAGGGAATGAGAGAACTCGACATGGAATGAATACTTTGTTAAGTTCTTATTTCGTTTTCTCTTCTCTTACTCTCTCTCTTGCTCTCTCTCTCTCTCTCTCTCTCTCTCTTCTTTCTCTCTTTCTCTCTCTCAATTTTTGTTATTGTTGTCGTTGCAAAAATGACTTCATTCTCTTCGATTTTTACCCCGAGAAGTAGATATTCATGTTCTCTTTGTGCATATATTTTCATCGAATTTAATATTACTTTCGAAACAGCCATAAAGTGTATCGTTATGCGCTTTAGCTAGTCGATCTGTAAATGAAAATAAATACAGATTTTTGTGCTACAATTGCAAAAAGAGAAAGCTAAAAGTTGTGCATATATACCTGAAATGGGCATTCGAAACTTTAACTGATGAGAAGTGTATTTTTCGAGGTAAAATGTAAGGAGGCAGGATGCCAAATGAACACAAAAGCCCAAACGAAGAAAATGACAGAAATAGCAACAACAATCAGCCAAAATGAATGAAGTAAAACGGACGCATTAAAAAACGGGAATTAAAGCGACGAACGAAGCGAAGAAAAAGACAAAACAAAAATGAAAACGAGAGAGAGAGAGAGAGAGAGAGAGAGAGAGAAAAAAAAAAGAAGAAAAAATAACAACAACTACATCAGGCACAACACAACATCGAAATGAGTGGAGTGCAAATGCAAACAAGATGCCAAGCAAAAAGAAAATTCGTGTAATGATGATGACGAACGATAATGATGTCGTTGGAACAAACGGATCTTCCATCGGAAAATGAGGAAGGGATATGAATCAAAGCTCTTATATGTGCTCATGTTCAATTACGGCAACGGCTGCATTGTAAACGAAATGAGAAAAAGAAAAAAAAAACAGTTGCAAATGTTACAATATAACAAACAAGCAAGCAACAGAAGAGACAAATAAGAAGAAGAAGAAGAAGAAGAAGAAAAAAAGAAATAATAATAAAAATCAGCCGGAGAGAAATAAAAACAATAATAAACGCGAAGCGAAAATAACATATCGAAAATTGAAGAAAAAGAAGAAAACGAAGAAGAAGAAGATGTTGAATAGAAGAAAAAAAATTAGAAAACGAACAAATTTAATGTTTAATGCAAAGACAACACATGAAGCAAAACACAAGAGATGAGCAACGATACAAGTAAATCCGAAAACCAAAAAACGAAATGCCGAAAAAAGCGAAGCGTATAAAACCAAAATATGTTTAAAATGTGAAAGTTTTTTGACGACAAATGCGAACCAATAAGAAATGATCTAGGCACATTTATGAGCACCTCCCACTAATATGTGTATACATATTTTATGTGCTCACTTTCACTCACATACATGGTTGACGAAGTCGTTGCCGTTGCCGTCGCTGCTGCCATTGCCGACGACGTCGTCATCATCCCATATACATATACCATATACACCAACCCGAACTACACACACACAGAGAGAGAGAGAGCATAACATATTACAATTTTTCCAACTGCTTCTTCTTTTATTCGGTTTCTGGTGTGTGTTGTTGGTGTGTTTTGCCCTCTTTCGTTTCGCTTTGTG